>LR750016.1:16324-46657 GCA_902729485.2 Mus minutoides
CTAGTGTCTGAGTTTAGTGACTGATTATGGGATGGATCCCTGGTGGGTTAGTCTCTGTATGGTCCATCCTTTCATCTTAGCTCTAAACTTTGTTTCTGTAACTCCTTTCATGGGTATTTTGTTTCCTATTCAAAGGAGGAATGAAGTATCTACATGTTGGTCTTCCTTCTTGATTTTCATGTGTTTTGCAGATTGTATCTTGGGTGTTCTAAGTATCTGGGCTAATATCCATTTATCAGTGAGCGCATATCCAATGACTTCTTTTGTGATTGGGTTACCTCACTAAGGATTATGTCCTCCAGATTCATCCATTTGCCCAAGAATTTCATGAATTCATTTTTTTTAAATAGCAGAATAGTACTCCATTGTGTAAATGTACCACAATTTCTGTATCCATTCCTCTGTTGAGGGACATCTGGGTTCTTTCCAGCTTCTGGCTATTATAAATAAGGCTGCTATGAACATAGTGGAGCATGTGTCCTTTTTACCAATTGGAACATCTTCTGGGTATATGCCCAGTAGAGGTATTGTAGGATCCTCCGGTAGTACTATGTCCAATTTTCTGAGATAACACCAGACTGACTTCCAGAGTGATTGTACAAGCTTGCAATCCCACCAGCAATGGAGGAGTGTTCCTCTTTCTCCACATCCTCGCCAGCATCTGCTGTCACCTAAGTTTTTGATCTTAGCCATTCTGACTGGTGTGAGGTGGAATCTCAGTGTTGTTTTGATTTGCATTTTCATGATGATTAAGGATGTCGAACATTTTTCCAGATGTTTCTCAGCCATTCGGATTTCCTCAATTGAGAATTCTTTGTTTAGCTCTGTACCCCATTTTTTAATGGGGTTATTCATTTTTCTGGAGTCTAGCTTCTTTAGCTCTTTGTAGATGTTGGATATTAGTCCCCTATCATATTTAGGATTGGTAAAAATCCTTTCCCAATCCGTTGGTGGCCTTTTTGTCTTGCTGACTGTGTCTTTTGCCTTACAGAATCTTTGCAATTTCATAAGGTCCCATTTGTCGATTCTTGATCTGACCGCACAGGCCATTGCTGTTCTGTTTAGGAATCTCTCCTGTGCCCATATCTTCGAGGGTTTTCCCCACTTTCTCCTCTATAAATTTCAGTGTCTCTGGTTTTAGATGGAGGTCTTTGATCCACTTAGACTTAAGCTTTGTACAAGGGGATAAGAATGGGTCAATTCTCATCCTTCTACATGATAACCGCCAGTTGTGCCAGCACCATTTGTTGAAAATGCTGTCCTTTTTCCACTGACTTGTGTTGTTTTAATTATACTAAAATGATTTTCAACTTAAATAACTAAAGTAGACTACTTTGTTATTATTTTGAGACAAGCTCTTATGTAGACAAGCTGGCTTCAAGCTCACTATTATCTTGAATTCATAGTGATCCTGCCTCTGCTTCCCAAATGCTCAGATTAAAGGTGCATGCCACTGTGACTGAATTTACAATACATTTCTATGTGTTGAAGAGATTGATCAGTGAGTAAAGGCACTTTCTTTTAAGCCTGAAGACTGGGGTTTGGCCCCAGAACCCATGTTATGGAAAGGAGACACAACTCCCTGTACTCTTTCTCTTCATGTGAGCTGTGGGAGGAATAAACACATTCTTATGTTTAAAAAAATTACGTGTCCGAGGACTTGCTTTGTAGGAAGCTGAAGCAGAAGGATCATTTTGAACTCTGGAGTTCAGGATCAGTCTAGACAAGACAGTAAGGCCCTATCTTAAAATAAATAAGTACAATTAAATAAATAAATGAATTACATAAAGAAGTGGTTTTCTTCTACTGGTCCATTTTTTATTTAATGTTACTTATGTTCAATATTTTTTAAATACTGGTGCATAAAAATACAGGATACAGAAAATTTGCTTGCAGTGCAGTGATTTAAAAGGATCCTGCAATATCTCCAGATTACATTTCAGGATTGCATATTGATTTAAAGATGAATTTCTCCATTTTATCCATTATGTCCTTGGGCATTTAGCAGGGAGAAAGAAAAATGAGAAATGCGTTTGCTCAGAATGAGTTACATAAGACGCAGAGATCAGCAGAAGTGAAGCAGGCAGGTAGGACATCTGGGTCGTCACCATTGTTGCCTATGTATCCGTCTCATACTTAAAGGGTTAAGCAACCCATTGATCTTGAAAGAACAGCGAGCTGTGCATACTCTGCAGTCATCTCTCCTTGACTACAAACTGTGTGTTGTGCAGAACTGAGTTCTCCTCGACACACTTTTATGAAGACGGAAACCTCACCGTCAGCTTCCTGCTACTGACCTCCAACTGTATCACATAGGGATGGGAGAAATTGATTTTCTTACCTTTTCAGACAGTTTTGTTTTATTGAATATTATTTATAGTATATTAATTTCATGATCCATTCTCTTTTGCTCTTATACTTCTTATTCTTACTCGTAATTCAGTTACATCTCTAATTATTCAAATTGAACACTTAGCTTACATCTTATCAGAACTACTTTTTAATAATGTGATCATGTTAATGCTACAAATTTTGTTCACCTGAACTTCTTCATTTGACAACATAAAATTTGAAATGTAGTCTTCTAAAACTTCCATAATAATTTATGTGATAAATATGTTTGACAGGGTCTAGAGTTACTGAAGAGACAAATGTCTGGAAATGTCTGAGGGATTTTGAAGGGTAGATTAACCAAGGTGGAAGAATCACCCTAAACATGGGTGGCACCAATCCATGGCTGAGGGCCCATACTCTGTAAATAAGGAAACGTAATGTGCGCATGGCCTTCCTGTGCTTCCTGAATGTGGAGGGAATGTGAGCATCTGCCCCATGCTCCTGCCTCTATGATGGGTTGTCCCCACAAACTGTGAACCAAAACAAACTTTTCCTTTCTGAAGTTTCTTTTTCAGGTATTTCTCCACAACAAGTAACTAATACGATTGTTTTTGACAAATTAGTTATCCAAGCTTCTAAGTTCTAATGACATAATTGCATCAGCAAAAATAGTTTGAATTTTGTGTGGATTGCTTGCCTGGTGCGAGCGACACTTTCATGAATAAGTATCACATCTGCAGTGGAAAGTATGGATTACTCATCAGTTCTTGGTTGCAACACTGTACAGTGTAAAGACAAATATGATTTAAAGGAACAGGATTAAATTTTCCAGGTGGAAATAAGTGTAGAAATTCTGTTTTTTTTTTTCTCTTTTTCATTCACTCCCAGTTAACTACATGAAGCTTGCTGATTACAAACACCTTTCTCATGTCTTAAAAGTAAGTCTACATTACCTTTGGGAGATAGGCTTAGTCGTCAATCAAACTCAGGAATGTCTATCCCAAGGATACTCCCTCAGAGATATGGACATCATTCTCTGTCTGGGTGGGAAAACAGGGGTCTTATTTGAGGAACTCTTTGTTCCAACTTCCAAAACTAATCACTACTTAAAGGTGTGAGAAGTTTGTTCTTGGTTTGGACCATAACAATTTCAACATTTTTTCTCTGTCAGTCACTGGTGGTTTGAGGGAGTAGTGCTACGTGGGAGAGATTATGAGGCATGGCCTTGTTCCAGCACGTGTGGTCTTGTAGAAGAAAATGTGTCAGTGGGAGTGAGCTTTGGAGTTTAAGAAGCTCGAGGTAGCTACAATGTTTCTCCTTTTTCCTACTGTCTGCCTAATAGAACTCCAGCACTATATCTGCCTTCTTCTGCCTGTGTGCCACCATGCTATCATGCTGACAAAGGGCTAAACCTCTGAAACTGGAAGCAATCTCCAATTAAATACTTGGGTTGCTATGGTCACAGTGTCTTCACAGCAATAGAACATTGACTAGTGAAAGCCTTGGAGGGAAGGTTGTGGTAATCAAGTAAGCTTCCTGGAAAGTCTACCATTTGCATGGCTAAGATGGGTGAATCCTGGAAAGGCATGGCCAAAGGATCTTTGTATCCATATTGCTTCTTGCTGCTGATGTGCGTTATCATGTTTGCCAATGTTGTATTCCTAATTTTTCTGAAATGGAATGATTGGGCAAAGAAAGAACATTTATGTTCATAGTCTATTATGATTGATGCCTGGGTATTAGCCCACCCCATTGGACAAATTTCCTACAGATCAACATGAACATTCATTGAATTAATGCTGTTTGGATGTATTAATGATTGCATACTTCCTAATTTGATTCAAATAATTTTAGGAAGTTAGAATAATTAATAGAATGTTTAAGGATATGGTTTTAGTTGGTTCACCAGAAAGAAAGTTAGACTCAAGAATAGAATGTGCCCTTCCTCATAGAATAGTAAATAAAGCCTGCATGAAAAGGAATACATGGGCTTTCATACACTGCAAGCATGTAAATTGTACTAGGAAGCAGAATAGATTTGGAACAAATTAATTATCAAGGAAAAAAATTCATTCTAGGTCAGGTCCGAGGAGGAGGCCACAGGTGTGCACTATGATAAAGCAAGGGCATATAAAACTATTGCGTTGGACGTATAATGAGCTTATAGAATGAAACACTGCTTTGAACTTATAATCAACATCCTGTTCTCCCTCTTGTGTAACATTTTATCTCTGAGGTAATGTTTTCTTTCATAGAGAACTTTTGTCTAAAAGGCCATAAAAAGCTGAAAGCAAGAATAAAAGCTTGGTGAAGCCCCTTTTCTGCTTCATCTGCTGTGAGTGTGCTTGTGTGCCTGGCTTTCTTTCTTTTCCTTTCTCTCTGGCCCATGCAGAATTAATGAACTCAGAGCCTATCAATGGCCAGTGAACATGGTCCCTGAGTTAAAGAGAAAAGAGCACAACTAATTAAGGTTCTTTTCCTAATCTCTTGCTGCTATCAGCAGGAGTTAATTGCCAGAAGCCATCAGCTCTGGCCCCAGAATAGCAAGAGAATTAATTGCAGAAGCCATCATCTTCCCCTTCCCCCCACCAACTCTACATCCCTCCTCAGTTTACCTGGGTGTAAAAGCTGGTCTTTGACAATTGACTAAGAGAGTCACTGTATTTTAATATTTAATATTATAATGTAAGTAGGGAATTCAAGATTAGTATCAGTATGTCTACCTTAGAGTTGAAACTATTAGCAAAATTTAGAGTCAAGATTTATTTCTGGTGATACCAATTGTTTTTCTTTTCTTTCCCTCTCTCCTGTCTCTCTCACCCTCTGTGTCCGTTGTCCTTCCTTTCTTCCTTTCTTCCTTTCTTCCTTTCTTCCTTTCTTCCTTTCTTCCTTTCTTCCTTCCTTCCTTCCTTCCTTCCTTCCTTCCTTCCTTCCTTCCTTCCTTCCTTCCTTCCTTCCTCCAATCTTTCCTGTGGTACAAAGGGTCAGACTCATAGCCTTGCTCATGCTCGGTGGACACTCTAAATGAGCTACACCCTCAGGCCATTTTAATGTTTCATACTAATGTGAACATAATATCAACAGAACTGTTTTAGTTCCTATTTATATCTATCCTTATTTTTAGCCATGTCTCTTATAACAGTATAGCTAACCTTTAAAAAAATAGCTTTAATTTTTTTTTGTCTTCTTAACTAGAGAGTAGCAGTTCATGTTTTCTGATAGTCATTGATGGTTGTTCTGTATCTGAGGATTTGTGCCATAGGTTCAAACAGTGATATATTGAATATATTAAAAAATTCATTAGTACCAAATGTGTACAGACTTTCCCATTGTGATTTATTGAGATAATACAGTATTAAACTATTTTCATTTACACAGCATTTACATTGTATTATATAATATAAATCACATAGACATGACTTAAAATGTATGTGAAGATGAACACAGAGTATATGAGATGCTGTTCTTGTTGACATGAAGCTGGAGCTTGTGTAGACTTCAGTGTCTACCATATTTCATTTCTATCATATTTTACATGTTCTTAAATCTGCCTGGTTTTTGTCTCCCCTCTCACATTCTTTTTATTGGCTTTCTATCTGCTAGTATTGAAATTATATACTCTACAATGTGCTGGTAGTCACTTCGTTGATTTCAACATATGTATTTAACAAAACAAGATCTAAAATCGAACAGTTTCATATTAATCCACAACAATGATTTGTGAAATGACTTAACCCACACCGCTCTTCTGATCCAAAAGGTTGTGTTGTGCCAATTTTTAATTTATTTTTCTATATTGCTTTTCTAATTATTTATTGTTTAGTTTACCGAGATATTTGGGGCTACCTCCCTTTCTGTACCTCAGTTTTATCAGGAGATGATTTACTTCTGAGGGAGAAAAACCCTTTAAATGTTGAACAGTTGAAATGTTAGTGGCTGCATTTATATTTTTTTAGCTTGAAAGATAGTTATCCTGGTATATAATTATAAGTTGATAGCATGTTTGTATATATGAAATCGGTACCTTAAAGGCAGCATTCCATCATGTGACTCAAGTACATGAGGCACAACCTAGACATTCAGGGTGGAGCAAGGATTCCAAAGTATAAAATAAATCAGATAAGACAGATCTAATAAGGGGGAAAAGGTTTGATCCTGAGCCAAACAATGAAATAAAGTAAATGTAGGGGTGGCTATAGCATGGAAAAATGGCCAAGGTACAATGGCTTTGATGAAATGCTGAGTTGAGTGCACTACTGTTGGAGTAGCATGTGGCACTTTGAGCTAATGCAGTTGAAGCAATAAGAGATTAGAGAAATTAGGAAAGAGCCACGATCCTCTTTCTGAAAGTGGAAAGTGACAAATATAGAAAAAGAAATGATTACAAAAATTATAATGGCAACCTCTTTATGGATCACATTTTTGCTTTTGGCTGATTTCTTTCTCCTTTCCTTCTTTCCTTCTTTCCTTCTTTCCTTCTTTCCTTCTTTCCTTCTTTCCTTCTTTCCTTCTTTCCTTCTTTCCTTCCTTCCTTCCTTCCTTCCTTCCTTCCTTCCTTCCTTCCTTCCTTCCTTCCTTCCTTCCTTCCTTCCTTCCTATATTATGTATGTATATATGTATGTATGCACATATGTATTATTATTCTCACACATTTTATATCCCAAATACAGTTTCCCTTCCCTCCTCTTTTCCCAGTCCCTCCCTTCTTTTTCCCCATCCACTCCTCCTCCATTTTCCTCCAGAAAAGAGCAGGCCTCGAAAGAATATCAGCCAAATATGACATGTCAAGTTGTAATAAGACTATTCACCTTCTCTCATATTAAGGCTGGACAAACTAACCCAGTAAGAGGGAAGGTGTGTCTAGTATAGTCAAGAGTGTAGAAAACAGCCCTCCTTTTGTTAGGAGTACCACAATAACCATAGGAGTAACACAACTGTAACATGTGTAGAGGGCCTAGGTTAGACCCATGTTGGCTTCCTGATTGTCAATTCAGTCTCAGTGAGCTCCCGCGATTCCAGGCTTGGTGATTCTGTGGATTTCCCTGTGGTGTCCTTGTCCCTTCTGGCTCCTGCAATCCTCCCCTTCTTTTGCAGGATTTACCTAGTTGTGCCTAATGTTTGGCTGTGGGTCTCTGCATGTTTCCTACTTTTTTTTTTTTCTTTTCTGGGAACATTTGGTTTTCTCTTAGGTCTCTGGGCCATCTGGCCTCTGATTTCTGGTCCTCCAGGCAATGTCATTGGTGGGATCTCTGTCATGGAATGGATTCCAAACTGGAACACTCTTTGGTTGATGTCACCTTTACCCAGCACATCTTGCTGGCAGGAACAATTGTAGGTAGAAGGGTTTATGGTAGGGTCCTGCTCCCTACGCTGGAAGTCTTGCTGAGGTAGAAGATGGCCAGTGTCAGATTCCTTAAGAAATAAATTTACTGTGCTAAAGAAAAATTGATTTGTAATACAAGCAGTGTTTTCTATTATTTTAGCTAAATATATTAAATTGAATGTATTAGAGTATGACTTACTTATTTCATTTTTACATAAAGCTTATTCTCTTATTTGATTAACCAGTTTTTCTCTGTATATGTGCTGAATTAAACTTGAGGAACATGCACTAAATATTAATTAAAAGTGGTTATTTCTATATAATGAAGTTTAGAGCTAATTTTAGCTTTAGAATTCATTTTTTTCAGAATTACTTAAAATTTAAATTATGACCATAAGTCATCATATACATGATAGTGTTTTAAAAGAAATTAATGTGATGAGATTAGTAACTGAATGTATTAACATGCTTTAAAATTAAAACCAGAGGATTTTTTTCTTCACAGCTTTTGTTTTCCTCCCCACAGTGTCTGTATTGAATGAATTTCCTGAGCTTTTAGTGGAGGTTTGGCCAGGCATTGCTTTTTTTTTTTTTTTTTAAATCTAGAGTTTCAAGCACAGCTGTGATTGACAGGGATATTGATTCATGCTTCTAAGCTCCTCTCCTCTGGGCTTACTGTCTTCTATAACTGGTATTGGTGTCTATAGCTCTCATGTACACTTACAGATGCTTCCACTGAAACCCTCCCTTCTACTTTTCTTAACTCCTAGTTCATCCTTATTTGAGAAAGTACTTGGACCCTCTAAAATCTGAATCTCAAATATCTTGAATTCTTGTCTGGGCTGAGTTTATGGCTAAAGGAAATGTGTCTTGCTGCAGTTTGTGCATATTTGCATCAGCTCTACAATCTAAAAGGATGGATACATTAACATTAATAGATAGGTTATGAAGATATTTGTCTTTCAGAATATATAAATAAAACTATTCCTACAAACTTCTCATTAGCTTATAACTGTGTGAAATAGAAAAAGAAATATATATTTTAATGGCAAGGCCAATTTGGTTTGGTTCTATCTGTCTACTTATCAAAATTCATTATTTGGCAGATATCTTCAACCTTTGATTCCCATTTTGTTTTTTTTTATACTTGTAAAGTGAAGATCATGATGGCTATGTCATAGTATCATCTTGAGAACTCAGTATATATATATATATATATATATATATATATATATATATATATATATATATACTTATTGTTAGTTTTGAAGTTACAAAATATAAGGTTGAGTTCCTTGGCAGAACAGTTTACAAAAACTAAGTGTTAAGTAGGAAATTCATTAATTTTTTTGGATTCATTTATTTTATGCACTTGAGTGGTTTGTCTTCATGAATGCACATGTATCATGTTTGTGCCTGATACCCTGAGAAGTTAGAAGAGAGTATCACATTCGTTGGGACTGGAGTTACAGAAGGTTTTGAACCAGCATATGAATTCTGGGAACTGAACCCAGATCCTCTGTAAGAGCAACAGAAACTCTTCAGTGCTGAGCCATCTCTCTAGCACCTAGGTAATTCATTTTGTTGCTTAACTACTTTCAACCACTATTACAATGTTGATTTTTTTTTATAGGTTTAGGCTAATAACCTTCATTTGAATTGAAAATAAATATAGTCAGATAAAATTCTCTTTTGTAGACTGAAGAATTAAGACACGGCCGACATTTCTCTGATCTCAGAGGTATGAAAAAGGTGTTTTCCCTGGCCATGTCCACCGCCTCTGCACGTTATTTCCTAGGATTGGTGCCCTCTACAGCACAGTCCCCTCCCCAGCTGGGAAATACCTATTGGGAGCTATGGTTGCTGTAACTTATTTTCTGAGTCCTGGGCAACATCCACTGTTGACAATAAAGAAACATTACAAACAAACAAACAAAAAGAAAACAAATAGGCAATTAAACCACCAACAACAAAAAACGAACCAGAATAGGACAAAACAAACAGAAAAAAGAGCCCAAAACCCAACCTAACAACAACAACAACCCCACAACAAATGGAGAGACATACACGCATTCACACACAGAGACATTTCATAAAACCACAAAATTGGAAGCCATAATATACAAGTAAAAGACCTGTACGGTAATTAAAAGATGCCTTGTTAAATAAAAAATTCCTCCAAAAATATTTTTGATCTCATTTTGTGTTGACTGTCTATTGCTGTTAATTGGGTTTGCCTTTAAGTGTGGTTTGTATACCCAGTGAGACTTGGTTGGAGAAAAAAAAATAGTTTTTTCGTGAGCAGTTGTCAACAGAAGATACCTTCTCGTACACTTCCTCTTTCATTTCTGGGACCCATCTGTCTCAGACCTAGGTAGGCCCTGTGTACAGCAGGACATCTTTAATGTTTACTGCTACATAGAAAATGCTGGCTTAGATTCCCAAGCCTGTAACTGGACATAGAGATAGTATCATTAATTAAAACATGGATATATTCCCGAGTCCTGCTCACTGAGATTTGTGAAAGGGCTGCAACTCTGTAGTGATTTCTACCTCAAATAATCTTTCCAAACACTGAGAAGTTAATTTATTAACACATGTAATAGTGTATTATATTTTAATACTTAACACCGTGCTAAGAGTTTCTAAAAATAAAAGAGATATTACTAGCATTGAAACTCTAAGACTATGGCTGTGTGGAGAAGTTTCCCTGGGCCCTGAGCTGTTGTACTCATGCTAGCTTTAGATTTGGGTTGTGGTAGGAGTGAGCAACAGTTCAGAGAAGAAATGAATTATTCATTTCTGTCTCCAGTGTTTAGTTTCTAGATTCCTAATAAAGACTCATCTCTTCATTATAACATTAAGCTGACCTCCTCTGCCACTCTGTTCTCACTCCATACTTGCTATGTCCTTTCCTGGACCAATGTTCTCTTGGCTTCTCCTGGTTTGTCAGCCACCCAGATTGGTCTTGTTTTAATGACTATTCAAATTATCAATACTGGTGTCTTGCAAGTATTTGGGCTCCTTTAAAAACCCTTCTCAGAGGGGCTCCTATTGCTAACACTCCTGTTTGCTGGAACAATATAAGTTGGTTTTGCTTTTGTTTTTTTCTATTCATGCAGTGATTTCTACCGGGAGAAACTCTTGAAAGTAAAAGACTCATTACTGTGACAACTTCAGAAACCAAATGATACGGACGGAGCTTAGAGTAGATGCGCAATAAATATATGGTAAGAATGTTAACTGAATAAGCATAGCAACTGTGTACTGCATTTAATTAAGCCAAAAGAAAAAACTCTAAATAATTGTTTCCCTATTGACCACCCCAGTTTAGTGTATGAAAGCCATGATTGCTATCACATTCTTAACCCCAGAATGTTGAACATGGTGTAGCACGAACACTTCTGCTCTTTGAATATCTTCAGTTCTTTAGTGAAGAAACAAAAGCCTAACTGACCACTATCAAGGGCTCAGAAACCCTGCTGAGAGGAAGAGTGGGTAGGAGATGAGTCTTCCTCAGATTACCTCACTGGGAAGGAAGCCAAGAGGAAGAGAGCCTGCCCTCAAGCCGGTCCCAAGCCGGTTGTAGTGAATCCACGGGACATTGCTGTTGTCCTTGACTCCCTGGTAACAAGCAGAGGATGGAGTCTGGACTAAGCTTTGGATACTGCAAACAAGTGCAGAAGCAGCAGCTTGCAAGCAACAACGTAGGAAGCAACCCTTGGCTTTGGATTCTTTGAAAGTCCACTATGGTAGTTTCAGGAAAAAGGCACTGCCTCTGTTTGCCATGAGAACAGCCAGTGATCTACCACACCTCTGAGAGGTGACCTTTGTTATGTTGTGCTAGACAAGACACAATTTTCTCTCTGTTGTGATGCACTATCCTGAGGATTACAGTACTGCAGCATGTGTGTTACTATGGAGATGAAAACAGAAGGAGAAAAATGGCCATTCCCTGCCTCTTTCTCTTACTTTGAATTCTCATTAGATTGCTGTATGCCCTGGCCCCACTTTTGCCATTTTTAAAATATCTGCTTGCTTTGGAATTTTTGCTTTATCAAAATTTCAAGTGTTTTCAATAATTTGTCCCATAGATTTGTGCTCAATGAGTATCATTGCACAGTAAATATTAGTAATATGTTAATATTTATTTCTCTGGTGACTTATGAGTTGAATGTATTTACATTTTGAAAAATTTTTTCTTTCTAAAATATTAGCTACTCATGTCTCTTATCTTTTTTTTTCCAATTTTTTATTAGGCATTTTCTTCATTTGCATTTCAAATGCTATCCTGAAAGTACCCTATACCCTCCACCCCTGCTCCCCTACCCACCCATTCCCACTTCTTGGCCCTGGTGTTCCCCTGTACTGGGGCATATAAAGTTTGCAAGACCTAGGGACCTCTCTTGCCAATGATGGCTGACTAGGCCAGCTTTTGCTACATATGCAGCTAGAGACACGAGTTCTGGGGGTACTGGTTAGTTCATATTGTTCCACCTATCTGGTTGCAGACCCCTTCAGCTCCTTGGGTACTTTCTCTAGCTCCTCCATTTGGAGCCCTGTGTTCCATTCAATAGCTGACTGTGAGCATCCACTTCTGTGTTTTCCAGGCACTGGCATAGCCTCAAAAGAGACAGCTATATCAGGGTCCTTTTAGCAAAACCTTGCTGGTGTATGCAATAGTGTCTGAATTTGGTGGCTGATTATGGGATTAATTCCTGGGTGCAGCAGTCTCTGGATGGATCCTTTCATCTCAGCTCCAAACTTTGTCTCTGTAACTCCTTCCATGGGTGTTTTGTTCCCAATTCTAAGAAGGGGAAAAGTGTCCACACTTTGGTCTTTGTTCTTCTTGAGTTTCATGTGTTTTGCAAATTGTATCTTGGCTACTCTAAGTTTCTGGGCTAATATCCACTTATCAGTGAGTACATATCATGTAAGTTCTTTTGTTATTTGGTTACCTCACTCAGGATGATACCCTCCAGATCTAACCATTCATAAATTCATTCTTTTTAATAGCTGAGTAGTACTCCATTGTGTAAATGTACCACATTTTCTGTATCTATTTATTTCCCTATTAGAATCATTCCTTCTGCTTCTCACCTCCCTCCTCTTCCAAGTCCTTCTCTTCTTCTCTTATTTTTTCTCTTCTTCCTCCTGTTTCTTCTCTCTATCTCTCTCTCTTTGTCTGACTCTCAGCAGGGTCTTACTATGCAACACTATCCTTGAACTTGAGATCCTCCTGCCTTAGACTTACTAGAACTAGGATTACCATAGTCTTCCACCGTGCCTGTCTTCATCTTTTTCATAAATTTAGTGGTGTGATCTCATGCTCTTTAGGGCAGCTCTTTTGATCTTTGTCTCTTTTGACCTCTGTCTCTTCCCTGAAACACCAATGGGTAAGTTACATAATGACTGTGTTTCCATTCCCACCTTCAAAACAAGGACCAAATTGTCATGAAATAAAATATATGTTGCTCCTCTTATTGTTAGTTACTGAAATGTTAAGACTATTATCTCCTTGTAGTCCACAGCTTTATTTTACATTTTTTTCCCATTTGATATTTACCTCTATTTTTTTCTGAAAAATTGACCTTCAGATTTTAGGTATGCAGTTTCTTCTTTAAGTTTTCACTTTTCTATTAGGTTTTGGTGCACAGAAGTCTATCTCACTTTTGCAAAAGGCAGATTTTTTTACATGGAATCTCCAATTTTTAGAAACATGGTATCTTTAATTTGTATTTCTACATCTTAACTTTAATTTGTATATTTTTGTCCCAATTCCTCAAACTGCTGTGTGACTTTGGTTTTCTCTAGAATAAGAAAAGAAATGCTGAAGAGCTCTGTTAAATAAATTCCCCTTTAATTTTTTTTTTTTGTAAATACTGTTGCACCTGTCTGTTATTTATATTACTGAGTGTCTTAGGTTTTCTATTACTATGATGAAACAACATAACCCAGGCAACTTAGGCAGGAAGGGATTTATTTGGATTACTCTTTCATATCACTGTTCATCACTGAAGGAAGTCTCAAACAGGGCAGGAACCTGGAGGCAGGACCTGATGTAGAGGCCATGGAAGGGTCCTGCTTACTGCCTCTCTTCTATGGCCTGCTTAGTCTGTTTTCTTGTGCAACCTAGGACCACAAATGTAGAGATAGCAACACTCAAAATGGGCTAGGCCCTTGCCCACCAATCAATGATTAAGAAAGTACACCACAGCAGAATCTTATGGCAGCATTTTCTCAATTGAGTTTCACTGCTTTTAGATAACTCTACCTTGTATCAAGTTGACATAAAAGTAGCCAGTACACTGAGCAACATCAAAACGGATATACCATACCTAGCCTCATTATTTACTAGGTGTTATGTACTTGTATTTCTTCTGGATATTGTATAATAATAATATTGCCATGAGAATCCATACATAACTTAGAAAGCTACAATATATTTTGAAAATGAACCTAAAAGTGGAATTTCTGGCCTGTATGGTCATTTCTGTGCATAACATTTTAAGAAACCGACAAACTGTTTTTACAAGGTGCATTGACCAGTTTAATTTCCATGGGCCTTGCATGAGCATTCTAGTTTTCTGCTTTCTTTCTAATCCTTGCTGTTGTTGACCTTGTTTAGGCATCTTAGAGGCTTTGAAGTCATATATCATACAGGCTTTAATTTTACCTGTACCTTTTGAACTAGTAAACCTTTGAGGAAGCGACTAATCCTCCCTGGGGCTCTTGACTCCCCAAACTGGAATCTGCTGCAGATTGTTGTTTTAACACTCGATGCGGCCATCACTTCTTTCATTTGTTCAGTGGGTCACTAATGAAACAGTTGTTAAAAGAATGCCTGCTATAGGCTATGTACTGTTCTAGGAAGAAAAGGCAGAATTAAAACCTTGAGGTTCCTGCCTCAAGGACTTGAGAAAACATAAAACATAGATAGTAAGAATTGTAGATTAGACACTAATAAATCCCAGAACATTATTCATGTTCTGGCCCCACTAATCCTTTCGTTTCAAGGCATTTCCATTGCCATCTCCCCCGAATGCTTCAGGTTGGTTTCTATGGGTAAGAGTCTGGCTTGAAATAGCAGCTGGCCTCCTGCAAACACTGGTGGAGTCTTCACATTTCATTCTACTGTATCCTGTTATCAGGGCTATTATCTGGCTCAGAATCTGATATGCTCGCTGGACACACCCTAGTTTCTGTTCTTGCATTTTAGAGTAGAAAGATCAGGTGCTCTGCTCATGAGCTCTTCATCCAAGGATGCCATACAGGCCTTTCCCTTCACCGATTTGGTTTCATTACAGTGCTGTTTTTTTTCTGTAGGGGGAGCCACTAGGATGAACAAATCCTTGAATTCTGGGGTTCTGAAGGCAAGGGCATTTACACACCATTTGTGGCAAGTAAAGAATAAATTCCTCAAGTTTTCCTCCAGTGGCCTTGTGATTTCTGCTGCCACGTGTTCCCATTGCTACAATGACCACTAGCACTGTTTCCTCTCCCCAGTCTCCAAGAGGGACTGATTTCTCAATTGTTTATCCATGGTTTTAAAACATAAACATAAAGAAGAAAATCCATGATCATGGCAATCTCCTTGATTTTTAAGGGGGGGGGGTTTCATCAGTCAGTTTAGGAAGTTACCATTGTAGTCACTGTGACAGAAAGTCTGATGTAAAGAACTTATGAGCAGAAGTTTGCTCTGCCTCATAGTTTATGATGGGTCACTCCACCATGGGGTAGAGTGGGTGGCACACTATAATGGTATGGTCTCAAAGAGAAGCACAGTACTCCCACTCTGTGGGAGTGCTCCCACTCTGGTGGGTTTCTTCTTTTTTTCACTTCTGTTCCATGTACAGCCTCCTGCCCAGTTGATTTGGCCTAGAAACATCTTCAAAGACATACAAGTGTGCCTTATCAATATTCTGGGAGATTCTAAGCTAGTCAAGTTGCCAATGAAATTAACTGTGACAGATTTTTATACATCTTATTAAAGATCCATATGACAAAAATTACAAACTGTTCCATTGTTCAGATGCACTGAGCTCACTGATTTAACATGGAAAATAAACTAAGAGGCTGAAGAATTTACATAAAACTCAATAACACATGCTTGACAAAACTGGTCGAATGTATCAGAGTACAATATGTGTATGTGTAAAAATTTGGTGAAGCAAACTTGAATAAATTTGTTCTTTAGTTCTGCCAGTTCACAAAACACTTATGTATTTGGGGTCACTTGTCAGGCTATATGCTAGTTTTAATGAATATGCAGATAAGAAAAATATTATCCTTGTTGAAGAGGCAGGCTTTTTTTCCCCAAAGGTCTTTCCACCAACAAATGGTGTCACCCTGCTGACCAAGCTTCCGCCACATAGACCTCCGAGGGAAACTCAAGCCCTTCTATCTCCACGGGCATTGGGCATCCCAGATCCTGTTGTGGATGTACCAAATCACAGTCTCTGTTTATGAGCTCTTATAATTTATATGCCATTAAACTTTGAGAAGTTTGATCTTAAATACCCTTCAGAATTACCAGGTCCCCAGGGCTCTGATCCCCCGTGTACACATGGTACACAGATATACCGGCAACTATACACCTATTCACACAGAATTTAAAAAAAGTAAAGAACAAATTCAATTGAAATCTCAGTGTATTAGTATTGATCTGTCAATATAAACTTTTTTTTGATTTGAAACAGATATGTGTACTTTGTAGGGCTCGAACACTGACCCTGATAATTAATGCTGTTCTATTTTAAGGAATAAGAGCTGATCTGAGAGAACCTTGTACCATTTTATTTTTCTGTGTGTGTGCCAAGGGGAAGTGTGTACGAATCCCCAATGAATGACTGATATTAACTAATGTTCATGGTTGTTACAGTCATTATTCACAGACACTATTGGCATAGATGAGTAATTCACATGTGTATTACAGACATATTACAGGCATTAAGTGACAATAATTACAGACAGTATTCATTATTTCTGTCATGTCACTTTGTAACCTTGATCAATTTTACTGTCATGGAAGATGTATGCCTTAGATGCCATAGTTTTCCAGTGTTGTTTAAATCTCTTGATGTCCTGAAAAGCTCCATTCTATGTTCTTTATTTCTATATACTTTATTAAACATCTTTATAAAGATTGGATGCGGCTAAAGCCATCTGTTTGATTAAGCCTACTTCTCTCTCTGTTGTGATTAGTTATCCACTCTTATTTTTCTACCTATCCTTTGGTTATTCTCTCTATTGATGTTGGAGATTTCTAACAGCTTTAAGTCTTTGATTCATAGAAGATGGAGCTCTTAGCTCCACTACAGTACTAATTAATTTTGTATTAGAAACAGCCTCACCCTCTGGCTTATGCATTTTTTTTTTGAGAACACAGACAATTTACTGGAGGAGGTTCACAATGAATATATTGTAATGGAGAACAATAAACAAATGCTGAAACTCAGTGCAAATCTCCATAAATCACTGTGATACTTGAGCAGAAAGTCACCTCCTCAGGGCTACTTCAGCTTGAAGTAAGGTAAGTACTAATGAGTCACTGTGGCCATGATTCTTTGTTCTCCAGTGTCACATGTTGGGGCAAGATTACACCAAATATTGATTAATGTAGAAGGGTTTCAGTCTCTACTGAAACCCCCATACACATATTACTTTGTTTTACACTTATATATACCATTTTTTTTCCGTGGTGAACATAACAGAAGATGAGTTAGAAGTTTCCATTACCCCATCACACATCTATTGTTGTAGTGAGAAAAGTGAAGAAGCCATGAGGTGAGTGTGTAACTTGAGACAAGAGTCAGTTCTCAGGAGGATGGAAGCTACAGTTGAAGGTTAAATCAGGTCTTTATAATAAACAACCTTAAGCTGCCTGACTCCCCAACTCTGAGTGATTTTGAGGTACCCGAGGCTAAATGAAGAAGTTCATGGTGATTCTGAGATCATATTTGTTAGGTCAGCATGAATTTCTATACAACCTTGGGATAGTTGCTTATACAACAAGAATATTTCTTGTACTGTAAACCAGGGGGCAGCAATGCTGACTGAGGATCACTGGTCCTCAGTGCTTGTCTATCACGGTCTCAAAGGTTTATAAATGGGAGAAAGAAGTAGGTGCTTCTGAATGGCTTTACTTTCTGAGATCAAAAGGAAAATGATTGAAATATTGATGAAAGCATTCAGTCTAAAGTCTCTTTCCTTCATACTCTCTAAATTTCCTGTGACTTTCCCTTCGTTTTTATTCAAACCTCTTTCGCTATGGTTACTCAGTGTTTCTGCTGGGAGTATTATGGGTTACCACTCTGGGGAATACACTTTGTAACTTGTACATTCCATTGTTCTGCGGCAGTAAGATGATTATCAGAGTCCTAAGGTGAAGGTCAAGCAGTCAGAGAGACTGCTGCATAAAACATTTCCTTCTACTGTTAAAAAAAATCATTTATTTTGAAAAGAAAAATATAGAAGAAGGTGTTCTCTGCTCTCCTTCCTTGTTCGAATCTTAATTCGATATGAGCTTTCAAGTTTTTTACTTTTGGCATTGCAGTTACAAACACCAAGGGCAGCTTTAAATTTAGCATAAAAAATGTTTCTGTTTTCCAACTTTTGCTGAAACGAGCCCTTTCCGACATCTGTAGGTCAGCCCTTGTTGGTGAACTGATGGCTGCACAGGCACCTGCTCTTTGGAAAGACCTCAACATTATGTCGAAATAAGTCAAGCAGCAAAGGTCAGGTGAGAACGTGAGCCCTGGCATGTGCCCCAGGCAGGAATTCTATGGAATCTGAGAAGCAGGTCTCAGGGGAGAAGAACATTTAGTTCCTGCCCAGTCATCCTCTCCAGCTCAGCTGCTCAGGAGAGCACTGGTCAAAGTCAGCTGTGCTTAGGTGATGGAAAACAGGAGAAGTAGACTAGGGTGAGCCTTGTCAAATAAATAGAGGTGACAGTGACAGTAAGGTCGTTCCCCTCTCTTCCTCAGCACCTAGCCGTCTTCGTGCAACGTCTAGAGCTGGAGCTATTTTCTTGGGACCTTGGCAGTGGCCAATTTAAGCAGACTGACCATTTAGTTACAGCAAAATCAAAATGTGGAAAACAGCTACAACCTTGGAACCTTTGCCAGTATAGAACTAGCTAGTATGAGAGAGAGTTTCAAGGGCATATGCTAAACATATTTTAAACCTTTATATGCTAAACAGTAACTTTTAAAAAATGTTAACTACATGAACTGAAATGGTCCTTTGGGTTGGGGGTAGAGTAGAACGAAGTACATTTAATTTTCTTCTTATTTTATATATGCTCTTCTCTACCTAAGGAGAAGCGCCACTAAGCAACTGTTTGCCCCTTTTTAGTAAACAGATTTTCTCCTTCCACAATATATCCTGATTACAGTTTCTTCTCTCTCTCTACTCTCTCCCAGTTCCTTCTCACATCTTCTCTCATCTAGATCCAATCCCTTTCTGTCTGTCTTTAGGGAGAAAAATATTTCTAAGAGATACCAATAAAATATAACAAAATCAAATATAATAAAACATCATACTGAAGTTGGACAAGCCAACCTGACAGAAAAAGAGAGAAAGAGAGGCTTGAGAAGGCACAAGAATCAGACTCACTCAGTTTCACATTCCAGAGTCCTATAAAAGTACTAAGCTTAGAGCTCTAGGGTATGTGCAAAGGACCTGGTACAGGCCCAAGTGGGCCCTGTCATTACTACTTCAGTTTCAGTGACTTTATAAGAGTTTCGTGTGGCAACTGTTTCTTCAATCTCACCTTCAGTTCAACTGTTTTCCTTAGAGAGCTACAGCATGCCAGAAATTAAGAAAATTATAAATTATAGGAGAAAACGTACTCATAGAACAAAACTGAAGGACTCTGATAATGTGGTACTAAAGAATAGAAGAAAGCTCTGAAAGGATTCTCACCAGCTAACACATGGCAAGCAGGGCTCTGGCAGGCCCTGCCCTTCTCCCCCACTTTCTCTGCCTTGCTAAAACCCATCAGATTACATCCCTAAAGTTAGTCCTCAAGGTCTATTCCCTTATTTCTCTACTTCTTCCTCCTGAGGCTGTTCTCCAAGGTCCAGCTATTAAAGTATTGAAGTCCAGCAATCAAAAACCCCTTTGAGCTCACTGAATTAAAACACCTAATAAAAATTAAACACCTCTTCTAACACAGCGTTTCCCCCTTTACCTTTATACATTACCGTTTGTCTAGGGGTCATATTTGTCTCCTCTCTATCCAGAGTTAGTCCTTTGTCCTCACTCCTGGACAAATACCCCTCCCCCTCTCCTCTGCTCTCCTCCCCTTCTCTCTCATCCTCTATCTCCTGCCTTTGTCCCTTTATGGCTTTGGGGCAAATAACCCTCATTTTGTGCTGAGAACTCAGTCTTAGGGCACCCTGAGCTGATACTGAGCCTTTCAAACTCCAGTTAGCTCCAGGGCTCTATTTGGATCACAAAATCGGCAGGTAATTAGTGAAGACTCAACAACATAATAGACAGAGTAACTAAGTAAGGATTTATTCTCTGCTTCATGTAAGAGGATTGCCACAAGCCAATTATCCCTCTGAGAAGTGATATTTATCCCATCTTTATATGCACATGTCTTATAAGTAACACAAAGATACCATGACTCATGTCTGTGGTAGGAATTTGGTCTCCTGGTCTTTTAAAATGATCCCTAACCATAGATGGTATGATGTCATTCTGACCAAGCACCAAATTCATTCTACAGTCCCATTATAAAAGCCTGACATGGATAGATACTCTTTTTTTTTTTTAACTTTATGGTTTGTTTATTAAATTTTTTATTAGATATTTACTTTATGTACATTTTAAATGTCCCTTTTCCAGGTTTCCCCTCAGAAAGCACTCCATTTCCTCCCCCATCCCCCTGCTCATCAACCCACTAACACCTGCTTCTGGGACCTGGCATTTCCCTACACTGGGCATAGAGCCTTCATAGGACCAAGGGGCTCTCCTCCCATTGATGACCAACTAGGCCATCCTCTGCTACATATGCAGTCGGAGCCATGAGTCCCACCATGTTTTTTCTTTGGTTGTTGGTTTAGTCCCTGGGAGCTCTGGGGTACTGGTTAGTTCATATTGTTGTTCCTCTTATGGTGCTGCAAACCCCTTCAGCTCCTTGGGTCCTTTTTCTAGCTCCTTCATTGGGGACCCTGTTCTCAGTTCAATGCTAGGCTGTGTGGATCCACCTCTGTATTTGTCAGGCACTGGTGGAGCCTCTCAGGATACAGCTATAACTGGCTATGGATATTCTTAAATTGCCAAGAATTCTTGTTTTTGTAAATCAGGATGAAGTCAAATGGAGTTTAAAGCAAAAACAGATATTATAAAACTGTTAGAAACCTTATTAAATTTTATTTGAAATTAAATTTAATAAGGTTGGAGTAGAACCCACTGGACAATGATTGTCTAACATGTGCAAGGTCCCCAGTTAGGTTAGAAAAATAGCAATAATGACAATAATACATTTTAATGAAAAATATAAGGAACACTTAGTTTGGGTCATTTTGAGGAAAGTCATTTCCTTTTGGAACACTAAGCTGCTCCAAAGGAGAAAGAGAAGACTGATGAACTTTCTTACATTCTGTTCTATAACAAGATTTTTCCTGGGGAGACACAATATACACTCACTCCAAATAGGAAGCCCCCAAACAGACTAAAGCACAGATACCACCAAAGTCCAACTTGATGAATGAATGAGTTTTATTGGGGTTACCTCCAGGAATCTGATCAGTTTGTGAAGTGGGAATCCGTAGATGAATACTACACCTAAGGAAAAACAGGATTGTGGCTTTTGGTAACATTCCAGAATCAGTTAGTTATATGTTAGCAAAAATAAATAATCTCAGATATGTCACTTTTTCTGGTTGGAACATACGAGTTCAAATTGCAGAGCTAAATCTTACTGGGATATTTCTCTCTTCGTCATCCCACTCCATACCTGTACTTCTTAGCAGCATAGAGGAAATGCTCTTGAGAGTATCACATTACTCATAGAATAGGAGATGAGAAGACAGCAATCCCAATGAAACAGTGGAACACATAAGCAGCAGGAGTCCTAAAACACAGGGGCGCTCCCCAGGGAGAGTAGCCATGCTGTGGGCTTTGACTTTGAGTGATTTTTTGCAGATCCTTCTTGTCTTCCCAAAATCTATGATGATGGAGGCACTATCTATTTTTTACTGGTCTTTTGTAAATATACTGAAATGGTAGTCAGTTAAAACTCTGGAGAGATATGCTGTTAAAACACTTTCTTCTCGTCTGATCTTTAGGGACATATAACTATATTCTCACACTCAGAAGCTATTATTTCTACATACATTCCTGGAGCTTAGGAATAAGGGGAGTGTGTGACCTTACGGGAGAGTCTGCAGGGATTACATCAGTCCAGGGCAGTGTATTGCTTTGTGCGTAGAGAAAAAAAAAAAAAACAAACAAACCATTTTTCACCTGATAGTGCCTACTCATAAACAAAAGTAAAAACCTAACATATTCTTATCATCATGCTCAAATTTTAAAAAGTGTCCAAAATAGAGAAAATGTGTGTATTTGATGAGAGGGATGAATAATTTTCTATTTTAGCTAATCCACGCACAAATCAAAATGCTGGAAGAATCCTTACATTACTTTTATGTAACCCTACTGTAGCAGACTCACTACAGCCATTAGATGCTGAAGAGCTTTTTCTGGAAACCAGCATTTAAAGAAATGGGCTTCCAGTTTGAATGAGAAACAGAGGGAAAGGCTAGGGCTTGCTGCTATTTCAGCTTTCATTTCCTTGCAAGATGCTGGGTTGGTGTGTCCAACTGGCACTGGACATTAAGACATCTGAAATCCACTTTTATGACCAATGTCTCCAGAACCTTCTAAAATAAATAGTAACCTTCAAAGCAGATGAAGCCCAGGGATGAAGGGTTTGTTCTTCACATACATGGCTCTAGTTCCACATCCAGCATATCTATACGCAACAAATAACCTTTGTAGAATCTCCCAGAACCCTTTATTTCTGCTTATACTGATAAAAATTATAGTTTAAAATGCATATTAAAAGAATAATAGTTCAGAACATTTTAAAATTCACATAGATGACAAGGAATGATTGGTGATAGTTACAGAATCCCCCCACGCTCCCCAGTCTATTAACAAGTACACTCTGGCTTTGAATGCTTCTAATTGTCTACAATGTAGGCATATTTATCCTATAAAAGGAAAAGATAGATCTTAAGGTCATCTAACTTTGACAGCTCCAAAGAGAGTAATACACTTGGTTCTGTCTATCATAATCAAGTCTAAAGACAGTCAGGTTGTATTATGTAATGTTTTTGTGTAGCAATAGGTTTCTAACGAATAGTGTGTATTAGTTAAATGATGTGCTTATTTGGATTTTAATTAAATATAGGATAAAACATAGCAATTCTTGTCATTTTGGGCTTAAAGCAAATCTGCTAGCTTAAATCTGCAGCTTAATATTTGAATGTAGACCATCTTGCCCAAGCTAACATTCCTTTTAGAAGTATTTGCATCTGCATTTCCCCTTTTAGAAATGTCTGCAGATAGCATACTCTCCAATTTGGGAAATTCTATTTGAAATTCAAAATACTCCCTTTTAGTAAATCCTGAAAATGATTTTTTTGTAATATAACAAAGTCAGAGATAAAGATAGTGGTCCAGCAATCCCTGACACTCTTTACACACACCTCTTAGCACTCACAATCACATATCAGTGGCATTAATGTGAGTCAGTAAATAGAAAAACAAGCACATTTTTCTAGCAAATTCTCTGTATGGACAACTCAGGTTATTACTGATTCTTAAGTTAACTCAGATGTACAGGAAGGCAGAATGCCTTGAAACTGCATGCTGGGTAAACTCTGAGAGCCTGCAGCCACAGTTGCATCTAGATATTCAGAATTTGTTTCTTAGAGAATGCTGAAGCCACTGCTGGTTTGTGATCTCTGAACTGTTAACTTCTAACTCAGTTTACCTGTGTATGAGCTGTCAATGGAGGGATTGATCACTGGTGCCTGTCAGGCTTAAAAAAAAAATCTCAGGAAGTGGACATTGAAGCCCTCTGGTGGCTCAGCAGCTTGTGAAAGTTGTTAGAGTGGTGTTGGAAGAGGTTGCCTCTCAACAAGGACCTTTCTCTTATCTGTTCAGATTGTTTAAGATCTCTGTGTGTTTGTGTTTATCGGGGCTATTTATCTGTGCCTCCCTCTATCCTGGAATCTACCCCCTCTCTTATATAAACATGGAACCAAGCTTTTATGCTACTAGATCTCATGCTTTAGCATTGGGTACTAAATTATGGAATTTCTACTCTCACACTAAAAGACAGCTTTGAGGACTGGCCCCCACATAAGTTAAGATTTAATTGAACATTTCAAACACTGTTGTTCCCTTTCCCCCATCTCCCAGCAGTTGGAATCAACACCCATTCCTTATGGTAAAATTACACTTAATAGCAACTCATCCAGTTGGCAAAGCATCTCATTCAATTTACTCCAAGGATATAATTCTGCCCTGGAACAGCTGAGGTAAGCGCAGTCAACTGCTACCATAAGGTATTGTCATTGCAACTGCAGGCAGCCATTAAGCCAAAGATAATTTATGGTTCTTATCACCACAAAAAGGTATATGAACCTTCTTTAGCTCTGCAGTATAAAAGAAATGACAACACCCATAAATCTGAATATATCATCCTGAAAACTTTGAGGGAAGGGATAGTGTTATCTTCTCTCCCAGTCATATTTGTTGTAATAGTTCTATAAAACAGAGAGAGAAGAGGAAAATTCTGATACTGGTATCTTAGAACACAAGAGTTTTGCTATGATGGAGTCTTTCACTCACAGAATCATGGGTCCTATTGATGACGTGATGATGAAAGAAACCCAGTTAAAGCATCTAAACCATGTTGTGCTACATGTTAAAAGAATGAAGTTGGTGTATCTCTCATTTTTTTACAACTAGAAAGTTAGGGACCAGGGAGCTGGTTCAGTGAACGCAGTGTTTGCTCTGAAAGCCTGAGGACTCCTGAGTTCAGATCCTGAACATCCAAGGAAAACCTGGTTAACCATGAGGCAGACTTGGAACCTCAGCACAGTGGGTGGAGGTTGCTAACCAAGCATCTTAGCCAAAAAGGAGAGCTCTGGATTCAGTGAGAGACCCTGTCCCCAAAATAAGGTGAAGAGGACACTAAGAAAGACATACCAAATATCAGTTTGGGGCTTTCACATGTTCCAGTGTAGACAAGACACACACACACACACACACACACACACACACACACACACACACAAATCACACACCACACACACACACACACACACACACACAGATAAAAATGGAAAAAAAATGTCTTGTGCTAATAGAGTGAAAAACTTGCTATAATTAATATGAAAACACTGCAAATTGTCCCATGATGCGAAGCAACCCCCATTTGAATATTGGCTGACTGTTTCTCAGGCCTGATAAGCATGTCTTAAAAGTCAATGAGGGATGTGAGGGATTCAGAGGAATCAAACCCCCTTTTCTTCCTACAGAAACTGGACTGTCAGTGCTCACCACTGAGCTACACCTCTAGTTCTTAGCCACATCCAGCTCAGCTCTTACTCAAAATCCTTAAAAAAAAACAGAACAATGAAGTTAGAAAATGCAGCCATGTTGATTTAAGAATCTCCTAGTCATATAGGCCAACAGGATAGAATTGAATTTCTAAGAGTGGTTTTCTATATGTATGGCCATTTGTTTTCCAAGAAAGGCAATTGAGGAAGAGTTGAGTTTTCAGCAAATGATGTTGGGAAAACTGCACATCCACATGTGAAAGAATATAGTCGATGTCTGCCTCAAACTATGCACAAATGGAATTCAAAATTTATCACACATCTAAATATGCAGGTGGAATAGTTACAACAAAAAACAGAAAAGACCAATTGTTATCAAGGATGTGAAGATACTGAAACCCACATGCACTGATAGTTGTAGTGTAGTTGTAACATGATGCGGCCCCCTTAAAAATGTTTGGAAATTCCACAATGTTAGAATCTGCCATGTAGATTTCCCATTAGTAATGAAAAGAAATGCTACAAACCTTGAAGCTTAAAATAATATAACTTTCTCTTCTTGCAGTTTGCATGTCAGAACAATGAAGTGAAGTTGGTGTGACTACTGCCAAGTCAGGTTCATGGTCCTCTTCCTTTTACGGGTTACCCTGCTTTGTACCCTTTTCCCTCTATTTCCAAGTCCTTCCTTTTCAGCTGACTTGCTCTCTTCTTTTATCCTGTTTCACATTCATCAGGCCAACTAGGTACTTCAATATACCCTCCCACTCAAGGTATTTTAAAACAGTTACATATATACAAATTTCTTTTGTAATATAAAATAAAATTTACATCTTTTGTGCATTTGAACACAGACACATTGGAGTATTATTATTCAGTTCACCACACTCAGCATCCCAGTTAACTTTACCTGTTAACTTTTGGAAATCTCAGATGAGGGATTTCCTCGATTAAATTGGCCTGTGTCTATGAGAGATTGTCTTGATTGCGTGGCTGAGCAAACTAGAGAGTGAGCCTATACACAGTGCTTCTCCACGGAGTCTGCTTGTCTTCCTGGGTCAACTTCCCTCAATGATGGACTGTGATCTGGAATTATAAGCCAAACAAACCTGTTCCTCTTTGTGTTGCTTTTGGTCATATTATTTTCCTACAGCAACAGAAAAGTCACTAATGCTTCCAGCAAGTCCTTTTCTAGTTATGGATCCAAAAGGAAGAAAACATGTCCACACAAATGAATATGCAAATATTCATAGTCACAGTATTCATAAAGTTCCCAAAGTAGAAGCAACCACAACATACACCAATAACAAGTACATACTGAACAGGTCATATGGCTGTGGACATGACGTTTGCCTCCAAAAGGATAGATGTTGAAGCATGCTAAGTGAAAGACCTTATAACAATTCTGCAGAGAGAGAAAACAGATAGTTGCCTGGAGAAGAGAACTGCTAATGGATATTGTGTTTCTTTTTTGGGGGGGGGAATGGAGGGTATGAAAATTCTCTAACATCCAATAGTGATGGTGATTTTATGACACAGACTATATTTAGCCACTGAATTGTTTCACTTTAAATAGTTAATTCTATACTACACAAATTATATTTCAATAAAGGTATTATACAGAAAGTAAGAGTATAGTTTTACATACCTGCTCTTTACTATAATTCCTAAGATTATACTCAGGCAATGGGAATAGTTTTTTTCAGCCATTAGTCAAAGCAGATAATGGCAGTCAGACCCAATAACACGAAGATCTTAACCATAGGGCAGGTCTGTCAACTCTATCTAATTTCATTAGGTTCTGAGAGCAGAGTGCTCAGTAAATCCAGTTCTTCCTACTTGTATTAAACACATTGAGTAAAATCAATGTTGTCTTTATAATGGACATGATAGACAAATATAGTTTTAGTAACTATTCCATAGTGTGATAAAAATAAGTGATAAAATGTAAGTAAATAAATCCAGTCCACTAACTCATAGATAGGAAGAGGAGGGAAGGTGTGGTCAATAGAATAGCCCACACCACAGAAACTAGAAAGAAGAGACAAAGAATGCCTACTTTCTGTGACTTCCTTCTTTGTCTTCATTGAGATTCCCAACCTATAAGACAGTGCTGTTCACATTTAGAATAGGTTTTATCACTTCAATTAAAAAAAAATCACAGATTCACCTAGAGATGTGTTTACTAATCTCCTAGGTGCTTCTCAACGTCTTCAAGTTGATGATCAAGACTAAACTAGAGCACAAGTCCACCGCTTGTCAATATGTCCTTCACTGAAGTCTTTCTAGAACTGGCCTCAAAAAGGCTCATGTCTATCTTCCAATGCAAAATTCATCCAGTCTGTCTATAAGAATCTCCATAGTCTTAGCAGTTTCAAAATTATCTAAAAGTCTAAGTTTGGAGTCACTCCTAAAACTCAAATCAAATTCGAACTTGTGAGCTCTTCTGAAATTCAAAACTTCCAAAGTATAATAGCACAAAATAAAGAGTCCCATTGCAAAAGGTAGATATGAATGTACAGAAAAAAAGGAGTAGGGGTTTGTGAAATGGCTCAGTAGATCAAGGTGCTGAATTCAGTCCCTGGAAATGTGGGAGAAGACATTCAACCTAACTCAGTTGTCCTCTGTCCTCCATACACATGCTTTGAAACATACACACACCATATACACACCACACATACTACTACTACCAACAATGATGATGAGAGATAATAAATATTATTTTTAAAGAAAGAAGAATAAAAACCAAAGCAAATCCTAAACCGAGCAATAAAAACACTAAGGTCTCTAGTTGCATATTTGGCATGTAGGGCTCACAGTGGCTGATATGAGTGCCTAAAACATTAGGTAACTCCACTTCTATGGCTTTCCTTGCTGAAATTCACATGGGCTGAGTTGCTGTGCTTCATACCTGCGTCTTTAAGGATTTCTGGGATTTCTAACTTCTTGATGTCTTTTGTCATCATATCATTAACTTTATAGCTTCATTCATTTCCTTCTTAGGTCTGCCTTTGGGGCTGTGACCTTGTCATACAGTACCTGCCATCTAAGGCATTACTTTGATCTTGACCTTGGCATACATTATCTCTTCTCTAGTACTTTCATTTGAAGTAAGTGTGGATGCCTCTGGGACATTGGTGTTCATGGTTCTTCATGTGTAAATCTAGTATCACATGGAGGGCACCAATGCCTACCACAGCTAGAGCAATGACTGAACCTCGTAGGCCACTTCTGGATTGGCCTTCTTATGCCTGGTTTGTAGACCTTGGAAAATGTTTCTCTATATGTCAAGTAGGGAAGTTCTGAGCTTTCTTCTATAACCAAAGTCTTAGAAATGAGTTAAACACTTATACATTTCAGTGTGCAGTGTGTGTAGTATGGTCAACTGTTGAAGTGCCTTGGAACATATTTCTTATTGCCCTGATGCAAAGAACCTGGCATCTTTTTAGTGACTGACTCCCTTAAGGAGTCACAGCTTTCCTGGCACCAACTTTATACATCCTATTTTTCTGGGAAAATTATAAATTTGTAAAAACATTTCTGTTCTTCCTTTTTCATTATTTAATATTTTAGATTATAATATAATTACATCATTTCCTAACCTCATGCCTATATACTCCTCCTTGCAGTGATAAACTGGCTATCATTATGAAAAGGTCTTTTAAAAACTAATGTGACAGCAAAAAAAGTATTTTTTTTTTATTGTGAGTTCAATAAAACTTAAATGTTTAAAATACTAGAAAATCTCCCTACTTCAGCAATCCTATTTCAGAGTAATTTATATTTTCATTGATTTCAAAACCTAAATAAAAACTCAGACTAGATCATATGTCAACACAGGGACATTGTCCACAAATTTAAAGTGTAATGTGAATTTTATCACACATTTATAGGGACTGAATTAGATCTAATACAAAGGACTTGCCCCAAAACACATATATTAAATTTGTAACCAATTTATATTTTATAATTCCAGAAGTGTTTCTATTTTCTGTTACTTTCTTGAATGAATTAAAGTCTTGGGTATAGGAGAGTGGGAAGGCAGGGCCATTTGTATCAGGCAGTTCCCTAAGTATTTCCTGGAGTCATTAAGAAATTAATAAGATTTTTCTTTCTCCATTTATCTAGATATGAGTGGAAACATAACAGTAGAAAATAACCGCTTGAGACTTATGGAGTAAAGTTAGGGAGATTAGGATCCTGTTCAAGATACTAACGTTGAAATGGTCTGATGGGGACAGAGGTGGTATTTCAGAGAAGGAAGAAATAAACAAGCTGCAAGGAGCTGGTAGACATATCTGGGTATAGTGGCTCACACCTTTTATCTCAGCACTTGAGAAACAAAGGCAGGCAGATCTTTATGAATTTGAGGCCAGCCTGGTCTACTAGAAATATATATATATATTTCACACACACATATACATATGCATACACACGCATATACATACACACACTTATATATAAATATATACATGCATATGCATATATATATATATATATATATATATATATATATATGGCAGGTTGTTGATAAACTAGTATGAAAAGAGGGTAAAGGTTTAAAGATGCTATCAATGAAACATGTAAAGAGACTATAACAGTTCAGAAGATGCTGGTCAGTAGCAATGCAGTCTCAGTTGAAGGTGATATGAGTCTTAATACAACATACTTCACAGAGATTTTCTTGTCATGCTTAGAAGTTGTGTGCATTAATGCAGACTAGGACGATGAGGCCTGGTAAGGTTACCATAGTCCATTATATAGAGTAATTGCATTGTTACTAGAAGAGAATTTGAGACTAGAAGATCAAATGCGATACAACATGTATACAGTGGGCTAAGTTTTAGGCCTTGTGATCTTTCTTCTGTGCCTGAGTAATAAATTCTAATTGTAACACAACACAAAATGAAGGGATGTAACTAAAAGGAAGTTGTAATATTTGGAATGAGCCCTTGAAATGTCCACAATCTGCTCTCTAGGATTCATGAATATGCCAGCCATATTATATGACTAAAGGGACTTTGTGAATACAATTAAAATTATGGCCCTTAAGATAAGAAAATTACCCTGAATTAGGGTATCCACTTTTTC
>LR750016.1:54971-132941 GCA_902729485.2 Mus minutoides
GTTCATATTGTTGTTCCACCTACAGGGTTGCAGACCCCTTCAGCTCCTTGGGTACTTTCTCTAGATCCTCCATTGGGGGTCCTGTGTTCCATCTTATAGATGACTGTGAGCATCCACTTCTGTATTTGCCAGGCACTGGCATAGCCTCACAGGAGACAACTATATCAGGGTCCTTTCAGCAAAATCTTACTAGCATATGCAATAGTGTCTGGGTTTGGTGGCTGATTATGGGATGGATCCCTGGGTGGGGTAGTATCTGGATGGTCTATCCTTTTGTCTTAGCTCCAAACTTTGTCTCTGTAACTCCTTCCATGGGTGTTTTGTTCTCTATTCTAATGAGGAATGAAATATTCACACTCTGGTCTTCGTTCTTCTTGATTTTCTTGTGTTTTGAAAATTGTATCTTGGGTATTCTAAGTTTCTAGGCTAATATCCACTTATCAGTGAGTACATATCAAGTGACTTCTTTTGTGACTGGGTTACCTCACTAAGAATTATATCCTCCAGATACATCCATTTGCCCAAGAATTTCATACATTCATTGTTTTTAATAGCTCCATTTAATACACTCCATTGTGTAAATGTACCACATTTTCTGTATCCAATCCTCTGTTGAGGGACATCTGGGTTCTTTCCAGCTTCTGCCTATTATAAATAAGGCTGCTATGAACATAGTGGAACATGTGTCCTTATTACCAGTTGGAACATCTTCTGGTTATATGTCAGGAGAGGTATTACTGGATCTTTGATGATTAAGGATGTTGAACATTTTTTCATGTGCTTCTCAGCCCTTCAGTATTCCTCACTTGAGAATTCTTTGTTTAGCTCTATACCCCCCCCTTTCTTTCTTTCTTTCTTTTTTTTTTTTTTTGAGACAGGGATTCTTTGTATAGCCAGGTTGGCCTCGAACTCAGAAATCTGCCTGTCTTTGCCTCCCAAGTGCTGGGATTAAAGACATGTGCCACCATGCCAGGCTGTACCCCATTTTTAATGGGGTTATTTGAATTTCTGGAGTCCAGCTTCTTGAGCTCTTTGTATATATTGGATATTAGTCCCCTATCAGATTTAGGATTGGTAAAAGTCCTTTCCCAATCTGTTGGTGGCCTTTTTGTTTTCTTGACAGTGTCTTTTGCTTTACAGAAGCTTTGCAATTTCATGAGGTCCCATTTGTCAATTCTTGATCTTACAGCACAAGCCATTGCTCTTCTATTCAGGAATTTTGAATTTTTTATTTTTTAAAAAGATGGTCTCATTTATTATCTCCAAAAAAAAATCCCAATCTTAATGGTCTGAAATAAGAGTAATATGTTATTTTTCTTTTGTTATTGATGGATCTCCAATGTGGACATATTTAAGAAGTGACAGTTTGCTTCTGACAGGACTTCACATGCTTGTCAGTTAATGTTGTCTGTAGGATGAGATCTCATCTGGGGCACTGGGCTAGAACATCTGCAAATGGCCTCTGTATAGGGCTGTTTGATCTTCTTAAAGCACAGTGGCTGAGTTTTCACAGTGGGAACACACTTGACATTTTGTGACTTAGAGCCCTGTTCTCATTTCTACCATACTCCAATGCTCAAGGCAATTACAAAAAACTTATTGAAGTTCCAGTGAAGTTGTGCTGGTCTCACTGTTTAATGAGAAGAGTGTCCATGCTACTTGTGGGAAAAACATAGAGATGAAACATACTTATGCATCCTTTGTAAAGTACATGTTGCAGTACAGTATTGCAGTATTTTAGAAAATCATGCTAAAGATGCTTTGAGATCTAAAAATATATAAACCAGCAGCCCCTGGTGGATATTTTAAGGTAGAGGAAATCCAGAAAAAAAAGCTGATCATCAAATGAAGAATGAAGCAAGCTGGTGTTGCCAGCTCTTATAATCAACTCATTCAGACATGAGCACAGTGGCCTACTACTATAATTCAGAAGTCAAGGTTCTGAAGCAGAAGAACTGTCATGAGTTCGAATCCAACCTGGATTATGTAGTATTTAGTCTTCTAGGGCTGCATAGGAAGATGTTGCTGCAAATAAAACCAACCAAACAAAGGTTTTATTTGTTTACTTACTTGATAATGACAACTCATCAAAGGGCCAATGTCTGATAGGTCCCAGAAGACATGGGTCAGATAAGATCCTGTTCTCAGGAATATCAGAAATATAGCAAGTGGCTTTATTGTAAGTGTATTCCTGGTATTTAGCTTCAGGGGCATGGGAAGGCTATAGTAGAGGTAAACTGTAGAAAGCCTAGTCTCAGATTGGAGGCTCAGTAGGTCATTTCCTATTATATCTTGGCACTCGCTGCCACCCTTTCCCTGTGCAGCCTATGTGGGAAGTGTGTGCTCATTCTCACTGGGGTCTGGTCTGCACAGCTTTTAGTTGCTTGTACCAGCAAACCAAGTTATCGCTACTCACCTATTATTGACTCAAATAACCACCTTCCTTGGCTTCTTAAAGATACCAGTTATAGGGTAGTTCAATTTGTCTAGAATCAAAGTAAACCGGGCCAGAGTATTTGGTTACAGAATATAGCAATGTGTCTTACTAAGGGCAGCTTCTCTGTCAGGGGAAAGCTATATTTAACTCACTCTTTCTTAATTGCTTTGATGTAGCTCTTTGAGCAATGAAATTTAATCTCATCGGAAACATTCCTTTTTATAGATCCAAGGCCTTTCTTAGATTAAAAAAATTGCATTTACCTCATTTAGAAAAGAAGAAATACTCCATCATCATGCAAAGAATAGTTAAGAGGACATTCATTATTTTAACGTGGTACATGTCCTCACAGTGTCTGAAATACAAAACGACTGCATACATTTTATTAAAGTTAATACATGTATACACTCACCTGAGCAAAGGTTGGGCACAGAATATACTCATATAAACTCAAAGCACTAGTATGTGCCACAGGTAAAGTGGGTCATGAAGATTTCCAGAAAACACAGACTGTACATTTATGCCTCTATATTCACAACATATAGACAATATAGATGTGTTGGCTGCTTAGAGAACTTTTTTGTTTATAGAATGCAAATGAAATGCTTGGTGGGTCATCAGAAACCATGCAGTATATTTGTTAATCAATAATGACAGGAATTAGATATTGATGGCTCCTTTGGAGGTAGAAAGTACCTTTTGACATCACAGTGACATTCCATCCTTAGCTGGGAGAAAATTTCAATGACTGCCTCTTAACCTTGGTTTTAGTTCCTTTGACTATGAGAAATTTTTAACTGGTCTGATTCTAAATTTTCTTATCAATTGTATTAATTGTTTTCATCCTTGTTGTATCTGAATGCTGACAAAACAGCATAAAGCAGGACGGGTTTATTTTGTTTTACAGTTTGAACACAGTGGAGAAAGTATGACGGCAGGAGCAGGCAGCTAGTTAGCACATTTATTGGCTGTTGACCAAGCCAGCTCGGTCAGTCAGGGTATAGAGGGAGAGAGAGGGAATTAAAGAAAGAAAATACAATTAGACCACTTTATAACATGATTCCCACCAGTGCTGGAGAGGCTCTATTTTTTCCCAGTCTGTTCTTATACACTTCTAGGTGCATGCAAAGAATAGGGTCAGTTCCTTGGTCAAAGATAAAGTAGCCAAGGAACAAACAAAGCATAGACAAAGTAGTCAAACAAGGCAATAAACAAAGTCCCATGGTCACTAGGGGTTTATCAGGATGACTAAGACACAAGGAATACAATACATTCCTCAGCTGTGTTCCACTTCAGCCTTGTCTTAGCCCAACGCAAATATTCTTGTCTGAGCCTACTCCCCTGTCCTCCTAGACCAATGTAAATATTCTTGCCAGCATCTTTAAGGCAGCATCAAGGGCTCTCCACGTGCTGCCAGGAAGCAGAGAGGGAACAGTAAGTGGGGCCAGGCTATGAAATCTCGAGGCATGTACCTAGTGATCTCCCTCCTCCAGCCAAGCTCCACCTCCTACAGGTTCTATAATGTTCCCAAACAGAGCCACCAGCTGAGGACCAAGTGTTGAAACACAGGAGACTGTAGGGGACATTTCACATCCAAACCACATCAACAATTTCTATTTAGAAAGGTAAGCAAACCCCATTGCAGGATGGGAGAAGGTATTGCTGTTTCAAGTAGTAGAAGACAAATTTTATGTCATACATCCAGAGGAAAATATTAGTTACCATTTTATTAATTCTAGTTCACTTTAAAGATAGCTAACACTTATTTTCATTTGAAATCACCATACTCTTCCTAGGTAGGTATGGATGAGTAGGGATCCAGATGTCATGCTTAAGTAATTTGCCAATAATCTCAGAGCAGCGGGCAGTTGAGACAATGTCTCCAAAGAGGCCATTTGACATCATCCTCATGTCTCTACTTCTCTAACCGTACCAGGGAGCCATACACCATCTGTAAAGTTCAGATGGAAAGATTGGTGCTTAGAAGAATATCAGAGCTCCTCTTGAGTGGGTGGTGCCATGGAGAGGGTGTGCTAGAACTCAGATTTCTATACCTACCTCCTAGTTCAATGTGATAAGGGTGAGGCCCAAGAATTTGAAAAGCCAATAAACGTCAAGGTAATGCCCATGGGACTGCTCAGAGGACAAGTCAGAAACCTTTGATCTGGAGAGTTCTTTATGCTTGTTTCAGGACTTTAGTTATTCCACAGCTCTACTCTGGAGACTAGGAGGAAGGTAAAGACTGTCTTCTATGGAAAGTTTACTCCATTACAGAGCTATGTCTGCCCCCTACAGTCTCGACCTGCTGGCTTTTTGGAAGATTCAGGCAATTTTGTTTCTTATCACATCTACAGGATACCATCCTTTGAGTACAAGAACCCACTGACCAAGCCATCTGTGTTACTGTATTTATCACAATGTTACAAATGTCCTCCTTTCCTCCTGGAAATCCAGAGACAGATCTCTGAAAGGCAGAGGCTTCTTGATATTTCTCTGTCCTACAGACAGCTAGGAATGTGTCTGACATTAAACCGTAGATTAAGGCAGTGATGTGGCATCGTGATTATGTTGGTAGTTTCCAAAAAGATATGAAAACAGTATGTCTTTGATAATTTATAAGCTCAAATTATACAAAGGTTATATTCAAAGGTGTCAGCCGAGATGAAAGATATAAACCGCTTTAAAGAAAATGTGAAACTTCAATTTGGGGTCAGGAAATCATTTAATTAAATACAGAACAGAGACAAAGAGTCTTTATTGAAATTAGTGTGGAAAATTCTTAGGAATTTTACTTCAATTGGAATCAATAAGCCAGCACAGCAGCTCAAACAGCCGGTGTCACTACTGGGTCCTATTTCTATTGGGTATAGCACAGTATTTGCTTTTTCTAATTTTAAAGATAAGAGCGATGTCTACAAGAAAAGAACATGATTGGGAGCTGGGTTCATGTTCTGACAGCTTAAAATGACTGAGTCAGTATCCCCGCAGAGTTCAGTCTTTTATCTGCTCCTTCTTTAATTTGACTCCAGGAAGATTTCATTTATTTCTTCTTAATTTATGAACAGCAAACTTTTAACTAGCTTCACTTTTCCTTTTGTGGGTAAAAGGGAACTATCATCAGATTCACATTTACTTTTAGAAATAGACTCCTTCTATTCATGTCTCTTTGACCGGCCCCTAATATTTTGAAATGGGTCTCCTTTGTACTTTAAGTTTATAAGTTTAGTCTTTTATAAAGCAAGAGGATCATTGAAAGAGTGATTTAAGTAAAAATCTTTTTTTTTTCTTAGCCAGCTATGGGGAGGTAATTTATTACTAGGGGGTAAAAAAGAAAGAAACTGATAATTCTTTTAAGGAGCAGTGCTTTTTAAATGTAGTTACATTTTTCATCACTGAAACACAAAGTTTCACAGAGGAGAGGTTTATATTGGCTCACAGTGTGAGGGTACAGTTCATCATGGCAGCAGCGGAGGCATCGCAGTCTGTGGTATATTATGTAACACAGACATGGAATCAGAGAGCTTGGCAGGAAGCCATTCCTCAGCTACAAGCACTTTATGCTCGCCAAATAGGTCTTATGACCAAAATTTTCTACGACCTAACATAGCCAAAGCACCTGGGGGCCCAGTACTCAAACATACAAGTTGTAGGAACTGCATGTTCAAATCATAGCACTAAGACTGAAAACTTTCAGAGTTTCATTTTTAGAAGTAGAAACAGGAAGCGAAGGAACACCAACAAAGTTTAGGCAGATGTTGCCCGTCTTGTCTGTTTTATGATAATATTCTTTTATTTGTAAAAACATAATGTTTCTCTGACCTCTAATTATTTTCTCTTCTGGACTTTTAATCAATGGCCCTCCAATCTTCTCTTCCTGCTGTTACTGCTCGAGGCTATTAATTTTTCCCAAAGTACAATCTCCTTTGAAACATGTGCAGTGCCATTTATACTTAGACCACGTCTTTACCTCTCAGCATAAGGTTTAATTCCAATGTGTAATTCCCAGTGATAGTTATTGTCTCAAAACCAGTCTGGTGTTTTAGTTAACAGTTTAATTCTGTGTACATTCCTTTCATTCCCTCAAACTTATTTTTCTTTCTTCAAATGAGATCCTTGACCATTTTGCTCCAACTGAAGTTCCTCCTAAATTCTCTGGTCATATTGAAACATAATCATTCTCTCTCAAACATCTGAATTTAATCTTTTATATTAGTTTTGAAACTTCTCTTTAAAAAATTTCTCATGTGCCACTAGCCACCAACTATATTATGCATTTTGTGCTTTTGTTCAAATATCACCTCTTTTGTTGGAGTTCTCTATGGTATTGTCCAAGTCCAGTCTCATCTTACTGGACATCTCAATCGCTGAGTCTGTGTGCCAAAGACTCCACTCCTCAAACATGGAAGGAGAAGATGATGCCCTGTAGCTTGTGCCCCAACCATCCTTCCATCAGCTGATTAGAGCATGGTTGGGCTGCAACGAAAGCCCGGAATTTGGAGTAGGAATTTGGTTGAGGAGCAAACAATTATGTTGGATTGGGATAGTTGTGCTTTGTTATTGTACATATAGATGGCAGACAGGGCTAGATACAGCAGGAAGAGTTTGACATTTAGTGGAAGGAGGCTTGCCAGACTTGAGTAGTTTCTTGTGAACTGAAAGTAGAAGCCATACTGGCCAGCCCCAGGGGTTCAAGAGATTTGTCCCTTGAGATGTTCCTAAATTTGAATCTTATATTCTTGCATTAAGCCTCTCTTTACTTGAAGCTAACTGAATTGAGATTGTTTCTCCTGAACAAATATTTTCTTATTCATATACAACTCCTTTATCATAATGGTTCTACCCCTGGATTTAATTCAGTCAGTCATGTGAAAAGTCTTACAATGTGAAAAGTTGGGTTAGATTCCTTTTACAAAATCTAACCCTCTATTGCCGCTTACTGTCAACAAAACCAAATCCCCTTTTCCTAAGTTTGTTTTTGTTATTGTTATTATTGTTATTATTATTAGTTTATTTACATTCCAAATGCTGCCCCCTCCTCCTTAGTCATTCCATCACAGAGTCCTCCTTCTCATCCCTTCTTCCCATCTTCTTTGAGAGTGTTGGGAACCCTTGGGTATGCCCCCAACCTGGAGTATCAAGTATCTGTCAGATTAAGACCAACCTCTCTCAATGAAGCCAGACAAGGCAACTCTGTTGGGGAACAGATACCACAACCAGGCTACAGCTTTAGGGAGAGCCTCCTCTCTAGCTGTTGGGGGACTGCACATCTGATGCATATGTGCTGGGGCCTCCATCCGGCCCGGTATGTTCTGTGGTTGATGGCTCAGTCTCTGAGAGCTCCCAGGGATACAGGTTAGTTGAATCTCCTGTTTTTCCTGTAGAGTTCTTATCCCCTTCAGGGCCTTCAATCCTTCTACCAACTCTTCCATAAGAGGCCCTGACCTCTGTCCAGTGTTTGGCTGTGGATATCTGCATCTGTTTCAGTCAGCTGCTGGGTGGAGCCTCTCAAAGGACAGTTATGCTAGGCTCCTGTCTGCAAGCATTACAGACTATCATTAATAATGTCAGGGATTGGTACTTCCCTGTGAGATGGATCTCAAGGTGGGCTGGTTATTGGTTGGCCATTCCTTCAGTCCTTGTTCCTACTTTATCCCTGCATTTCTTTTAGACAGGATAAATTTTGGGTTACAAGTTTTGTGGGTAGGTTGGTGTCTTTATCAGTCCTTTGGGGGCCCTGCCTGATTACCAGAGGTGGCCTCTTCAGATTCCAGGTCTCCACCTGAATTGACTCCTGCAAGCCTCCCCAATCCCAGGTCTCTGGGACTTCCTAGAGTTTCCACCCCATTCCCCACCCCTGGCAGCTGCAGATTTCCATTCATTCTCCTGACTTCTGGGTCATTCTGCTATTTTCCCCCCACATCTGATTCTGCTCCCCCCATTTCCTTCCCTGTTCCCTCTCCCACCCACTTTCCTCTCTCCCTCTGCCTCCTATTACTATTTTGTTCCCCCTTCTATGTGAGACTCAAGCATCCTAGCTTGGGCTTTCCTTTTTGTCAAACTTCTTTAGGTCTGGGGTGTATCATGCATATTTGGTACTTTATGGCTAATATCTGTTTATTAGTGAGTATCTTTGAAGGATACTGATTTTGCTTACAATAGCCTTTCTAGTTTTCTCTCTTTTATCAGCATAAACCAAAAATTTATCCTGTCTAAAAGAAATGCAGGGACAAAGTAGGAACAAGGATTGAAGGAATGGCCAACCAATAACCATATCAACTTGGTCAACGCACTTTATCCTAGAAATGTCATGTTCATTTCTCACTCTCCCTTTTTAATATATTTACTTTTCCAAGAATGACATGTGTACATGAAGTCATTGCGGTTTTATGTATTATTACTATGCTTGGCTAGGTAGTCCTGAATAATGAAAGTTGAGTAAATACATCAGTGAGTATCTCTAAGACTCAGTGTAAGCATAGTTTCCTTACAAAGTCTGTGCTGGCTAGTTTTTTTGTTTGTTTGTTTGTTTTTGTTGTTGTTGTTGTTAACTTGACACAAGCTAGAGTCATTAGAGAGGAGGAACCTTACTTGAATAAAATATGTTTATAAGATCAGGCTGTAGGCAAGTGTATGGACATTTTCTTGATTTATGGTTGGTGTGGGAGGGACCAGCCTAATGCAGGTAGTGCTATTTCTAGGCAGGTGGTCCTGGGTGGTATAAGGAAGCATCTTGAAGATATCAGAACAAGCAAGACAGCAAGCAACACCCCTCTATATCTTCTGTTAAGTTCCTGCCTCCAGGTTCCTGCCTTGAGTTTCTATTCTGACTTCCTTAGATGGAGTATTGTATAGAAGTGTAATTGAAATAAACCCTTCCTTCCAAATTGCTTTTTGGTCATAACATTTTATCACAGCAATAAAAAACGCTAACTAAGACAAGTCCTTTTAATATTACTTTTACTGTGTACTTTCTTTTTCTTTATGACTTATATATTTGGTTTCATAATTTATTCACCAATTAAATACATGCATCCTTTTAAAATCCTTGTTTTAACTAGAAGAGAAGACCTTGACTGTCAGGAAACATGACATTGTTTTCTTTTTTGTTTCCCTCACTGTTTGTGAGAAATAGAAATATTGCTTAAAAGTGTTGATTGTAATTATTCAAGAACTATAATATGTAGAAAACTGGAGGTTATGTTCTATGTTGTATAGAACTGCTTCTGTAGATATAGCTATATTCATCTAAAAGGAAGAAGAAATTAGCCAAATATATCATTTCTTATTGGCAAAACACAATAATGTTACATCCATACCATATCCTCTCTTTCATTTTCCTTTTTCTTTTCCTTTGGTAAAGATGTTTTAAATAGTATTAAGTCCTTTTCCAAATGCCAGTCTGGGTGTGGAATAGTTTATTAGCTTTGTTTTCTCATAGTTAAGCTTCTAGTTTGTTAGAAACACGAGAGAAGTCTAGAGCAAAGTTGTTTTTGATCCATCCCTATTTGAAAGTGTTCATGTGAGAACAAAATCCATCTTCTTTGTCAGATGCTTGTTTTGAAATTTGAGAAATTTGGCAGGAAGTGGGAAGTGACTTGCTAATGGTGTGAAAGGGCAGGAACAAATTAGAGAACAGAAAAGAGAGAGAAAAACAATAAAATATAATAAGATAAAACAAAAATAAATATATCTGAATAGGACAAAAGAAACAGAAGGAAAAAAATCCCAAGAAAATGCACAAGAAACATGTAGACACAAAGACCCACTCATTCAAATACTTAAGAGTCCCAATAAAAAACAAACTAGAAACTATAATATACACGCAAAGTGCCTAAAGGATAAAGAAAGAAAATTAGAAATTTAAAAATGAAAAAAAGATAAAATAAAAAAAACAAGAAAAGGAAGGAAAAGAATAAAAGAAAACAGCCATGATATGACATTATGAGACAAGGAACCTCCAAAGATGCCACCAAGTCCGTTTTCTGTTGGCCACCTGTACTGCTGGGCACACAGCCTATGCTTATGAGTGGTTTGCTTCCCCAGTGAGACTTCTTTGGGGGAACCTAAATTTTCCTTTGTAAGTGGTTAACAGTTGGGACTTGATTCTGGGTTAGGGAGGGAGGCACGTGTCTATTTCTCCTTTCAGTTCTAGAACCTCATTTGATGCAGACCCTTGCAGGTCTTGACAACCAGTAATCTTTTATTTTCCCCACTTTTTATTAGATATTTTCTTCATTTACATTTCAAATGTTATCCCGAAAGTAAACCCTCCCCATCCTCCGCCCTGCTTCCCTACCCACCCACTCCCATATCTTGGCCCTGGCGTTTCCCTTTACTGGGGCATATAAAGTTTGCATGACCAAGGGGCCTCTCTTCCCAATAATGGCCATTTAGGTCATCTTCTGCTACATATTCAGCTAGAGACATGAGCTTTGGGGGTACTAGTTAGTTCATATTGTTCTTCCACCTATAAGGGACAACCAGTAATCTTAAAATGGTAAATTTTGCTGTTAACTAGAGCTCATGGAAATGAAGAAACATTTTTAATAAGAAAACAGGCACAATTCCATAGTTATACCAAGAGGGAGCATAGTAGACTTCATTGAAAAAAATAGTTTTAAAATAAAAATATGTTAAAAGTTAAGAAAATGTCTACTAAATTTCATCTTTTTTTGTTGTGTGTATGTGTATGAGGGAGTGGGGAAAGCATGTGCTTATATACTTGTGTGTGTATAGACTAGAGTTTTTCACTGATAGGCTGGCTGACTGGCCCAGTGTCCCAGGAGTATGTCTGTCTCCAGTCCTCAGAACAGGGATTACAGGTATGTGATATCACAGTAAGGTTCCACACATGGGTTCCAGGCTCAATCTCAGGTCCTCAGCCTTTCACAGCAAGCACTGTAATCACTGAGACATGTTATCAGATGCTATACCTAATTTTTAGTAGACATTTTAGTTAATAATTACCCATACAGGACATAGTAATTTACCCTAATTCATAGAGGATGTTTGTATTACAGTAAGACTTAAAATTTTTTTCTGGTTCAATAACTTTGCCCACTTAGAAATATTTACTAATTTCAAAGGTGACTAGACACTTGAAACTCATTTTTCTCTGGTCTAAGTGGAAGGATGTCATGCCATCACAGTTTGGACGCTGTCACATGCTGTCACACTGATATTGTAACTGCAGCATCTGCGTTCTGGTGAATCACTTTCTACCAGGAATGTGTTCTTGAAAATTCCCATGAGGCTCAAGAAGCCTGGTAAGCCAAAGGGGGAACATATTTCAAATTAATTGTTCTCATTTTATGTGATAAAAAAAAATCAGCCAGGCTCCTCTGTGACAATCTTGCTTTATTGTGTCAGTAATGAAACAACACGTTTAATTGACAAGTGACAGTTTCTTGCTGTTTTGTTTCCTCTGCTATTCATTATATTGTCAGTGGGTGTCTGCGGTGCCAGGGATCTTCTGGTAGGAAGAATGCCTGTAGTTAGGACAGGAGTTCCTTACTTTCCCTGATCATGGTCTTCTGTTTGTTTTTGTTTCCAATGTGAATAAATTGATTTTTTTTATTTGTTCCCCGAAGACATGACATTATAAATTTTTGTGAAACAAAAGTTCTGTTGTGCTGCAAAGTTATTTGCAAGAGGAAAGGCTAGGAGAATGGCATTCAGTGAGGTCACTCAGAACAGAGGCAGGGAAGCTGACTAGGCCTCAGCCACTACTTACTCTTATGGATACACTCTAAATCTTGATTCGGATTTTTATGTAAGAAGTCTAACTCCAAAAGATGCAATTCCTAGTCAAAGAATACTTCTGCAAAGAGTGCTTTACTAGTGCCTGTATTGGGTTTGGTACCTGTTCCTGTCAAGCAACAAACAAACAAACAAACAAACAACAAACACAGAATGCAGGCTTTTAAAAATATATAGCACTGATCCCTCACCGACAGTGAGAAACACCCAGATGAATTACAAATTTCATTGTTGTGTGAATCTGTCAGGGAGCTGAGGTGACTGAGGTACCTCAGGAATATAGGATTCACAGCCCAAGGAGCTGTGAGACACACAGATTTCTCACCCCTGGAATAGCATGGTAAGAAGAAAGATAAAAAGCAGTAAGCTAAAATTCTGAATTGCTAAATTCCAGAGAGTGTAACAGACACAAAGGAAGCCTTGTGGGAACTTACAAGGAATGTCACAGCTTCCTTTTCGTTTCCACCTAATGCTCAAGAAAAAACAAACAAACAAACAAACAAACAAAAAAGACCTGTGGATAGAATGTGAAAGGGATTCAAAAACTGTCATACAAAGGTCACAGGTGAGGAAACACAAATTTCTGGCTAAGGATGAGGTGGGGGCATTAGAGCTGGCCCTGGCAGAGGAGTGCAGGTGAGCCAGCCGGAGTGAGAAGACAAGAGAGCTGGTCCCATCACTATCTGCTGCAAGGTGGCATGAGTGTGGGGGTTATCCTCCCATCTGCCCCTTACACCTGGGGAGTTCATGAGAGCAGATAACCTGACCCTTCCCTCCCCTGCTGTAGTACTTGGGAGAGGGGGCCCTACATCTTGTCTTGGTAACACAGAGCTGGTTCCAGAGGTATGAATGCAAGGGAGCCAGCACTGAGGGCATGAGAGCAGGAGACCTGACCTGCCTACGGAAGCACTGTGTAGCCTAGGCAGAACAAGTGCTGGAGAGTTCATCCTGGTGGTGTGAATAAGGCAAAGCCAACAGGCTAACCATCTCGGCTACCACTCAGGCCCAGATGCAGGGCTCTGAATTGGCCCACCCCCAAATCTATACCATCTGCAAATGTATAAATGTGGCACTTGTCAATAATAAATCTGAAGACCTATGGCTTAGGCAGGAAATAGTAGGTGGGGCATCCAAGAGGCAGAAAGGATTCTGGGATCGTTCCAGGCACGAGAAAGATGTGATAAGTACAGAGACATGGTGCTTGAGCATAGGTGATAGAATGTAGATTAGAATAAATGGGTTATTTTAAGTTATGATCTAGTCAGAGAAGAGCCTAGCTGTATGGCCAAGGTATGTGTAAATAAATATACTTTGAGTCTGAGTCTTATTTCTAGGAACATAGGCTAGGACTAAGAACCAAACCAACCTTATACATATGTGAAAGGGTCAGTCCTGGTGTTCCAAAGTTGCAGGATCTCCGTGAACCAGGACAACAACAGGATAAAGAGAAGAGTCCAGAGGATTCAATATCAATGGTGTCACAGAAGCCAGAGTAGTTCTTCATTTCAGGTTTACAAGACCAGAGTAATATTTATACTATCAAGACATGGGTAGAGTTTTAGTAATTTGTCTTCAATGATACCTGCGATTGGTATGAGAATAAGGATAATAGTGAAGTAAGAGATGGAGGCTAGTTGACCGATAATAATGAATGGGTGTTCTACTGGTTGTCCACCAATTCAAGTGAGGATCAGTAGGTTGGCTACTAGAATTCAGTATAAAGCTTGGGTGATTGGGCAAAATATTAGGCTCCGTTGTTTGGATGTATGGAGAAATGGGAATAGGGCTAAAATTAGGATGGACAAAATAAGGGCTAGGACTCCTCCTAGTTTATTAGGGATTGAGCGTAGAATGGCGTATGCAAATAAGAAATATCATTCTGGCTTAATATGAGGTGGGGTGTTTAGTGGGTTGGCTGGTATATAATTATCGGGATCACCTAGCATGTCTGGGAAGAAGAGGACTAAAGTTATAAGAAAGAGGAATATAATCAGAACTCCTAGGATGTCTTTGATAGTATAGTAAGGGTGGAATGGGATTTTGTCGGCATCAGAGTTAAGGCCTGTGGGGTTGTTAGATCCTGTTTCGTGAAGGAAAAGGAGGTGAACAATTACTAGTGCTGCAATAATGAATGGTAGGATAAAGTGGAAAGCAAAAAATCGGGTTAGGGTGGCTTTATCTACTGAGAATCCGCCTCAAATTCATTCTACTAAAGTAGTTCCTACATATGGAATGGCTGATAGAAGGTTTGTAATTACTGTAGCGCCTCAAAATGATATTTGTCCTCATGGGAGGACATAACCTATAAATGCTGTGGCTATCACTGCAAATAGTAAAATTACTCCAATATTTCATGTTTCTATAAATGTGTAGGATCCATAGTACATTCCCCGTCCTACGTGTAAAAATAAGCAGATAAAGAATATGGAGGCTCCGTTGGCATGTAAATATCGGATTAGTCATCCATAGTTTACATCTCGGCAGATATGTGTTACTGATGAGAAGGCTGTTATTGTGTCTGATGTGTAGTGTATAGCTACATTTGCAAGTGAAGATGTGCAGACAGAGGTATATACTGTGGGACACACTGTTGAAACACTACAGCTTCCACAATGAGATGTTTTCTATGCCTTTTGTTTGTTTGCTTGTGTGTTTTATTTGGGAGGGAGGCTGCAAGGGTGAAGGGTAAATATGAGGGGATGGGAGATGAGCAGAACTGGGGTCCATGATGTGAAACTCACAAAGAATCAATACGTGTTTTGTTTTGTTTTGTTTTGTTTTGTTTTTTGAAAGGGGGTGGGTGGAGGAACAAAACAAGATCAAACCAAACAAAAACCAAAACATTCCTCCATGTGGCAGGCAGGAAAACCTGTTATTCTGATTTGACTGGGGCATTTCTTCCTGTTTGGGAAAGTAGAAAGCACACAACCACAAATGCCCATCACAGATTTGACACACAGTCTGGTCCCCTTGGAGAAGAGAAAGCATAGTAGTGAGAGAACCTGGCTCCAGTGCTCAAAGCTTCTCTAAGATTGAGGTTCAATAGCATTATAGACCCTCTGACCAGCAGCCTAGCAGGGGCACCAGTCTTCTGATCACCAATGAAGAGTAAAGCCAGAGACATTTCCTGCTCTCAGTTTGGTAGTGGCTGAGGTTATGAAGCTTTGGCTGAAAAGTGAGTTGGGTCCAAAATTCCTTCATACTAGAGAAGTGCTGTGGCAAAGTAACTGCAGCTGACATCAAAGGCCATTTGCTATTCATAGCATATACATGGATGGCAGACTGAACTCAGTTAATTCCTGACTAGATTGATAAGACCTTTCTCCTGATTGAGAGGCTTGCTCCCACTGATGGGCAGGTAAACTATCCGGTCTTTCCCTGATGATTCTTGTAAGGTAACAGGATTATTCTTCAGGAGGCATGAGAAGGCAGAAGAGAAGAAATAAAACTAGACTTTTTACTTCAAAATAATTATCATTTACTGCTCACCAGACACTGTCTGTACCAGAGGAAAGCCGAAGTGACAACTTTAATGTTAAGAAATTGCCTCATTTATTGACCTCTATGCTGATGAAAATATCACTCATACAGTATCCTTAATAAGATGGGTTTTAAAGCAGTATAAAGTTGGGAGACACTACTCTAGTGCCAGGAAAATGTTAGTGGTCCCCCAATAAAACAGACAGGAGCCAATATGGTGCAACTCACATTAGGGTCTTTATTCAAGCTAGCTTGCCACATCCCCCCCCCCAACCCCCAACATACCTGTCACACAGGACAGTATTGGTGGTCAGGGGAGCCCTGAATGTCTATTGGGGCAAGGCTTATACTAAGCAGCAAGCAGGAAGTATGTGTGCAAGCATCTAACTGGAAAGCTACTGTGGCCTTTAACATAATTGGCTGGTGCTGGGAGTCATATCATAAACTTAATTCTGCTCACTTCTGCATTGGTGGCCATTAGTCAGGAAGTAGGCTTGTAACCTGGGGGTGCAGGTTAGTTGGGGGAATAACTTGGAGACACTGGTCTTGTTGAGGGTGTAACCTGCAGACACTGGTCTTGTTGGGGATTAGCACAGAGACTGGAGCCTGTTAGTTTACCTGTGTTCAAACTTAGTTCAGGTTCTCTAAAAGGGAGTCTGACCTTAAAAGATTTGTCCTCTCACTAGTGCTATAAGATCTACAGTAGCAAGAATGTTTAAAAATCTCTTAGGTGGATAACTGAAATGTACTATGAAGAGAAAGAAGGTGTTCCAGATGCTGTAAAATATTAGACAGAATGGTCTTACTTGCATTTTCTGCAATAGGTAAGTGATTAAAAGTATAGGAATACATTATTGTATAAACAAAGTGGGTAAAATGAGAATATAGGAAGATGTTAGCACAAAAGGGGGGAGGGACTGGAAATGTAGATTAAAGGGGTTTCATACCACACTTGAACTGGTATGATATTATTTAAAAGTAGATTGTAAACTTAAGATGTTGCCTATGGCAACCCAAAGCAACTGGGAGTAGTTAAATAAGTACACAATGAAGATAAGTTGAATCATTAAAACAGCAGTAGTAGGTAGAAAGAGAAATGAATACAGACAGGTTAAAAATAGAAAACAATCTAAGCAATGGCATATTTAAATCTAAACATATCAATACTTGAATGAAATAATCCCAAGTAAAAATGAGAGATTCTCGGATTTGAAGAAGGGACCAGGCAGGATTTAATTCAACAAATTTATTTTAAAGACATGAATGTTGTAAAAAGAAAACACACACACACACATTCATGCATATATATATGANTCATATATATTCAAATTAAGAGAGTTAATGCTGATACCATATATGCTAAATTTCAGAAAATAGGTGTTCTTTAATTGGAAAAGACAGGAAATGATGATTAAAATGGTCAATTCACACAAAAATATGATTCAATTCTTAAATATGTTTTATTCAAAAAATAGGTTTAAAATCTCTATATAAAAAAACCCTGCTTGGTCAGAGGAATTTAAACAAAGCTGCAGTCATCATTAAAGATGGAGAGATGCTTCTTCCAGCAATCGCTGGGCAAATGGAAGCATGATCAGCAGTGACAAGGACATCAACGGGACTTAGTGCTCCTAAGCAATTTCACTAGCAGTAGAGTAAGCTTTGCTTTGCACTCCTCAGAGAGTAGTGCAAAGTTCCTCAGAAGAGACCATATTCAACAATTTGAAAATCTGTAGCTAATTCAAAAGAATTAAAATCTTGTAAGATATGTCCTATGGACACTCTGGAATTAAATTAAAAACCATTGCAAATCTTGTCGGGTGATTATCAAATATTTGGAAGCTAAACAATATGCTTGTAAATAATTGGCTGATGGGGAGGGTCCAAGACAAATTGAAGGCATGAGAATGAGTACTTACATTAATTCAATAATAAAATTTGTCATCTAAAGCAGTGTTTGAAAAATGAAGCCTTATATGAGAAGTGATGAAAAGTCTTGAATTAATATAATTTGGGTTCTACATCAAGAAGGAGAAAAGAAAGAACAAACAACTCCATCCCAGTCAGGAGAAATTGTAAGGACTGGAGCCAATGGTAAAAGCAAAATCAACAAATATGCTGGGCTAAAATTCTGATTCCTAGGGGGAATTGAACAAAATGGGGAAACCATTAGACCAATTTTTTTCAACACTAAAAAAGTTGAATTTGGATCTGGAGGATGATGATGATGACAAAGATGATGATGGTTATGAATTATGCTGTCACATGTAGAAAGGTAGCAGCATCCCTGGCCTCTGTCACTTACATGCTCATAGCTTCTCCACTCTAGTTAATATATTAAATTAGTCTTCAGATATTGCCAAATGTTCAATAGAAGGCAGTAACCACTGCTCACGGTCAGATAAAAAGTATGGGGGAGGCTATAAGTCAACATTGGAAATAATAGAGATTCAGCACCATTGAGCTTACTGTTATTAAAAATGATAATAAGGAAATACATCATCATGCATTAAATAGCTTACCCGAGATTCACAAGTTTTTTGAAAAAAATAAAGTTAATTAAGTCATTGGTATAGTGCTATTTCTGTTTGGGAAAACTACTGGCTGTAAAATGTTCTCAAATATGTAAAGGAGCAATGCCAGGTCTATACATCCTATTCTGGAAAACATGTATTATTACATTTGCATAAACTGTCTTACTGTTATGACAATACACAGTATTGTGATATTATTTTCACTTTTATGTGTAATCTACAGTAATAAAAGTAATATTATATCCTGAGGTCTATACAATTTGGTCTTACTGTTAAGTTTGAGGGTTTCTATGTAAACTACTAAAAATCTGTAAATAATAATAATTTAAAATCTCCACTAAGATGGTAAACATTCCTTATGCTGATTATATGAGGACAATAATACTTTTTGTAGAAAATCAATTAAAGTAGTTATAAGATTTTGAGCAGATCTCTGCAGAACTACGAAGATGTACTATCTTGTAGTGATACTCTATAGACAAATAGATGGTTTCTTTATCCTTAATGATGGTCCTATAAGAATTCCTATATTTGTAGTAATTATTAAGCTCTTTTAATAGCACTATTAAGTTCTGATAGTCAGAACTGCAATGAGAACTCTTCCAGTGTTTAGTGTCACTTCTGAGATAGTAACCAGACATTGAGAGGTTGTAAAAAATGAAAACCAAACGTCTTAAAAAGGGAACTAATGATTTATTATAGGTGTAGGACAGAAGATAAAATATTGACTGTGTTTATATATACAAAACTTGACAAGTAACTTATTTATGTTTTATTAACCCTCCATGAACCTGTGGAGCTGTGACAGGTGATGAGTGTTTAGCCAGGTAATTACCCCTAATGGATACTCATGTAAACCTTTACTGTTGTAAACTTCTTATTCAATTTATGATTTGAGTTTATGTGTAAACTTGTGGTGATCTTTTTCCCATATTATCATGTATTCTGAAAGATGTATAAGTGCTGAGGATAAAGTGAGGAACACAAATTTCCCTTGTCCTGCTCAAAACTCCTCCTGCTTTTCCCCATTTTCTTCAAGAGATTTCACAGGAAACTTTTTACAACTTAGAAAGAAGTGCTAAAATCACTTAAAAAAAAGAAGTTATAAGAAAAAACACACAATTAAAAACTAACATAAAGAACATCTGCAGTATGATATTAGCCAAGTGAGTTCATCTGGCTGAAAAGATACATTACAGGAATGGGGATGATCTAGAAATTCGTTGTTTATTTGACATTTGGAAATTTGTAAAAATGAATTTTGTTGTCAACAAATAAAAAAATCTCAGTTGTTCAAGACTCAGAAAAAACTGTTGACAAACTCCAAATCCATTCACAAACTAAATAACACAGGAGAACAGGCTCAGACTGAAATAAGTCATTTAAAATGTGAAATTGCCATAGCTGACTTCACACTAATTGGCAAAAGACTTACATTATCAAGGTTGGGAATAATACAAAGATGTCAATTTTCAACTCCCCCTTTACTCATAACAAAAAAGAGAAGAAAAATAGATGAAATATTTTGTGCTTACAAAAATACAACCTAAAATTATATGTATTTACAGATTATTTGATTACATAATGTCCAAATGCAACAGAAAAGATAATAGAAAAGATAATGTTGTAATGTAGTAGACTTTAAGGTGTAAGATTACCTGTAAATTAGTAATAAAATTAAAATTATGTCACAATACTGTATGTTATAATAATATTAAAACCATAATACATTTTTTGTGGGTGTAATAAGAGTATGTGGGATCTGATTGCTGAAAAATAGTTGAGAACTAAGTAACTGGAAAGATTTCCAGTGACTATCTGATTATATTATGTTGAGTTTGATAACATGGACTTGATTACAATTCTATTTTCTTCTTTTTTGCAAGAAGTATAAGGAAAATTAAAGTTATTAAACAACCACAAAATAACAACCACTATCTGCAGCATACCAATAACTCCCTCAAGTCAATAAATCAGGGAACAATAGTACTCTCCGCACGTGTCTGGAATACCTGGCCACTCAGATAAGACACTGAGGTTTTAAAAACAAAAATGTTTGACTCTACTGAAGAAGATTGGAAAACCATGACAAGATGGTGAGAAGCAGTTGTCAGTAGGAGAAAAAGATGGCAACCACAACCCAGTTATCTAAATACCTATGATTTTAAAGGTAGGATTGTCCTAGAGATGCTTACACTGGTGTGACAGTAAGTGGAAAAGCAACACCAGCCAAGGCCAGGGGAATGTTGACTTAGTCTCTGGCGAGATTTGAAAGTATATATGCCACACTGAATTGCACAATCCACATATTTAACTATAGATTTTTTTTTTCCTAAAAGAAATGAAAATGTATGGCCACACAAAAGCATTATATAAATGTTTATGCTGACTTTACTCTTTATTGCTAAAATCCAAGAACTGAGATGTCCATTAGTTAATGAGTGAATAATCCAACCCTGGTTTGTCTGTTCAGCAAGTATCAGTTAACAGTAAGAGCATGAGGGAACATTACTTGTGAGTAGGTACACTGAGAGAAAAAGGCCATTTCAAGTAGCTACATGTCACAAATCCTTTGGGATGTCCTTCTGTAAGAAGTAAAATTATTAACAAGTGTACCTTTATTGGTGACAGATCCAGGGTCACTAAGAAGAATTTGGAGAGATGGAGATGTTCTATTATTTGGTTTTGATATTGCGTTGACAATGCATGAATTTGCCAGAACTCATACACCTGCATACCTGACAATATTACCATGACAATGTATCTATTATATTTCATTATATTGATTTTAAAATGCTAAGGGCTGGCAATAGAAGTCAATGGTAAAGTTCTTGCCTGGCATGCATAAAACCCTGAATTTGATCTTCAGAACATAAGTAAATAAATGTACAAATAAATGGTTAAAGGTGGTTTATAACATGAGACATAGTTTGAATTTCATATACCATGTATAAGCCATTTAAAGCTCAAATTATTTTTTTTATAATACCAGTAAAGAACTTACTGAGACAGTAGGCATATTCTAAAACAACATTGCTCATGGAAAGAAAAATGTATGAAATATTACAAACCTCTATCTACCTCTCTATCTGTCTATCATCAATATTTTTATCATCTATTCATCTATGTATATTCACATATATTTGAGCGAATGTGTGTACAGATATATGCACTTGTGCATGTGTGGACTGGCCTAAACTTAACATCTGATGTATTTCTGATTCTACTCAATTTTATTTACTAAAGTAGGGTCTCTTGCTTAACAAGAACTTGCAGTTGTGGCTTGTCTAGCTAAGCAGTTTGCCCCAGGGATTCCCTGTCTCTGGTTCCTGAGTGCCTGCATTGCATGGAGGCCATCATGCTGCTTGGGTTTTGGAGATCTGAACTATGATTCTCACACTTGCTCCACTGAACTGTCTCCCCAGCTCCCTAACACTTCTTTCTGCTATGAGAATATCATACAGTTGATGTAGATAAAAATGGAAAACATGTGTATGTCTATAACTACCCATCTTTATACTTATCACCCAAACTCTTATTCAGCAGGGATAGGTTACTACAAGTATTTCAGAATATTTTATATTTTATATCTGGTATTTCATTTCTGTATTTATGGGTTTCAGGAAATCAAATAATTCTTTGTGCCCGCTAAATAAGCATGCCTTTAGCTGATTTACATTCTCCAGTCCTTATTTCTGTTTTTTAAAAGGTGTGTGTGCATGTATGTGTGTGTGTGTCTGTGTGTGTGTGGTGTATATCTCCATGGAGGACTGAAGAGGGTGTCAGATATCCTCTATCATTCGTCACCTGTTCTCTTGAGGTGGCATGTATGCAAGGGGGGTTGGAGGACCGGGTCTTCCCCTCATCCCATGGCTTGTATCTTCTCAGATAGGCAGGAAGCTATCAATCCTCAGACCTCCCGGAGTTATGGGTATACACTGGGTGCCTAACTTTTTAAATTTGGATGTTGAGATCCCAACTCTGGTCCTTGTGATTATGCAGGAAGTGCTGTAAGCACTGACCCTTTCCTTCAGCCCCCAGATATTGTCAACAGGCATCAACACTATCATGTACTACTGAAGGTAACTTTACTTTGATATATAAAATAGCATCCAGGTCCCACTGTCTGTTCTGTTACTCAGGATTTTTGGAGGCTGAAAATTTCTTTGTATTACTTAGGCTTATTATCATAAATAACCAATGATCTACAAAACAAAATAATAAGACCATGGATCCTCTTTGTATTTATTTAATTGGTTTTGTTTGTTTGTTTTGTCAATTTTCCAGTTCTCTGCATTTGTTGAGACTCTTTTCAGCCTCTTTCATTCAGTTTGTTATAGAGACTGGAAGCAAGAGGAATCTGACATTAACATCTTCAGTGCAGGGTGAAGTGTTTAATATTGCTATCCCCTTTATCTTTTCCTATTTTAAACTAGAGACCACTCCTCCACTTCCTGCTCCTTTCCCATTTCTTAGAATAACTTGATTCTGCTGCTTTTACTTTGCTTCAATCTGCAGAAGCTCTTGACAGTCTTAGAACTATTATGCAGATTAAGTTGATCCTTCACTATTTCATAAACAAAGAAAATAACTCTACACAAAAGGTTGACTTTCTAGGTGAAAGCAATCTGGGTGAATATTTTAAGATATATAAAAAAGGTTTTCTTATGAATAGGTATTTTTTCAGAAAGGTTCTCACTATATAGCCTTGACTGGCCTGGAGCTCCCTGTGAACATATAATTTCTAGTGTAGCATTTATGACTAAAGATGTGCTGGAAACACTGCTTTGTTAAAAAAAAATCCATTTTCCCCCCGACTGAATTAAAGCAACCTTTGCCACTGAGAACAGACATGGACCTACACAATGATTCATTTCATGACCTTCAAAAAGAAAAAGTCAAGTGTGTCACCTTATAATAAAACAGGAGACCAAAGAGACAGGTCTTATTACCTTGAAGGTCAGCAACCATAATAAAACAAACATTTTTATTAGTGAGTATTTTCAAAAGAGTTTCAAGAGTAAAATAGGCATAAAATGACACAAAATACATGTTCTATATTAAATTGGAAAGGAAATATGCACCTCATTAGGTCTAGATTCTGACTTCAGATATGAGTGTCTATCTGAACAGCACTGGAACTTTCTTACCTTAGAAATGATATTTTAACCAGGATCAAACAACAGAGAAGCCGATTAAGATTTCTTTAAATTGTCAGTTAATGCTTTACAAACAATGACAGGTGGAAAACTGGTACATGTGAGAATATATATAATTTTTACTGTACCACATTTTATTTTAAAATTTAAGCCTTCCAGAAATACCGTGTTTTTTCACAGAAGCAACCCTGGGAGTCGGCCTCTGGGAAAGTCTTGAGGTTTGGTTATAAGATTTTAGCTCCACAGCTTGTGTGCTTTAGAACTGTGTCATACAGTCAGTTTGCTTCCGTCACTGCTAAGATCAACTGTCTTCCCATGCCTGACCTGGGTTCTAATTATACAAGGAAGTCCACAAGTCCTGGAAAGAAGGACTGGCCTTGGCAAAGGATCCTGGGATGCTGAAATTAACATTGCTCTTGAACATGAAATGATCCAAAGATTTTTCCATTTGGAATATGCATTCTAGGGAGGTAGACATTTCACCAGAAATAGATATGTCCTCCAAGAGCTTTTAGCATTGGTATTAGTAATGACAGGATAGGATCAACAGGAAGGCAAGTTCACATCTGCATTAGTTACAAAGGTGTTACAAAAGCTCTGCAGCAAAGAAAAATGGGGTGACTTAGATGCTGCCATCTGCAGAAGGCCTTGCTGCTTTCTCTGTGCCGGATGGCCAAAGGAAAAACAGATTTACCCAAATCATGGAGCTGGAGCCAGCAGTCTAGAGCTAAAATCACCAGGAAGCACCCCCAAAAGAGTTGGGCCTTCTATAGAAAGACCAAGTATCAGGAGATGGAACCACCACAATGACTCAGCTTTTCTCAAAGATGATGCCTAAAGCAAGCAGAGGGAACATGCTATCGGTTCGTCTTCCACACCCATTTGTTGTGTGCATCCTAGTGCCCATGTCTATTAGAAGTCAGATTTAAGAAAAGCCTGAGTAGTGAGAGATCCAGGAGTCAGGGCAAGTGGGAGGTGTGTAAGGCATCCAATCTAAGAGCAAACAAAGGACCAAATCATCATGGCCATTATCAACATTTATTGGACAGGATTAACTTCTGAGTTCCCAGAGGGTGTGAACCACAGGATGCAGGTTGTTTTGAAGAGGTTGTAATAAATAAATAAAAATCTTCCATTAGGAGAAAAAAAATAGAAGTGCTATCCTTTTAAGAGCATTTAGAGGTCAGTGATTGCCTAGAGGGAACAGTGGCAGAGCGGGGAGGGAGCAGGGACCAACACTGTGTTGGCACCATCAATGCTAAGGGAAAGTGAGGTTGCAACTATGTCATGTTTGGAGGTCTGTCAGAGCAAACAGTGTGGCTGGCAGGCTGTGCAGCCTATACCTCTGAAATCTGATAGAAAGGGAGCATGGTATGACTTCTCAGATAGAACCAGCCATCGGGAAGTGAAGGTAATTACCGCAATGGGAATGTGGGACTCTGTTCCTCACTCTTCATGTGTAATTTGTACTGATGTCAGCAATAATAGTTTATAAATAGTGCTGGTGACTACAGGGCATTTGTATGATGAACATGGTGGCTGAAGGACAGCATTTCATTTAACTTTCGTTGATTAGGTCTTCTTCTTATCAGTTCCTAGTTCAAGAGAGTAAGCGTAAGTCAGGGCTCATAGATGGTGGGAGGCAGACTAGAGCTTGGGCTTGGGTCACCTGACTTCAGAGGCCTCTGGTTCAATCATCAACCATGCTATATTTTCCTGTTACATGAATTTTGTACTGATAACTTTATCATTTTAAAAATCAATCATATCTTAGTGCTTTAAAGAGATCAACTTGGAAGATATTTCTGGGTCATCATGCCCAAATTACATAAAAAAGTTTAAGTTTTTCAAGATGTGTATATGTCACCCCCTACTATGAAAGGATAAGAGAGATGTACATCAACTGACACCCCCATAACGGGTACTTAGGCTCTCATTCAATCTGGCCAGATGCCATCCATCTGGCTGTGCATCCTGCTAGGTTTCTTTGGTAATCTATTTCATTGAAGCAGTGCATATCACAGCCTACTACTTGGGAGCCCTCTTCAAAACAGACATAAATACTCTGCAGATGTGATCACGCTGATGAAAAGCAAGGAAGTTTCTCTTTAGGAAGCCCAGCCAAGCATCTCACACCATCTGAACAACTAATGCCAGGAAGGAGACATTTCCCTTTGCTTGAAGGGATGAACGTTTCTTCCTGAGACTCCAGTGTTTAATCAAATGGCCGAGGGATGCTGGTATAGGCCCTTGTCACAGGCTCGAACTTCATCTTTAGTGAATCTTAATGTAGCTGTGTTTGGAATTTTGTTTTTGAAAGAAGTCAGCTGGATGCTTTTAGCTGTTGTTAGATAGTTCAAAACAGATTTCTTTTTTACTTCGGGAAAAAGACGTACAGGGATTTACACCAGCAAAATGAATGAAAAATTAAGCGGCTCATAGTTCCTCAGGGGTACATTGGAGCAGCTAGCTTCTTCTCTGAGCTTTGATTCTCAGCTGTCAGTCACAATATATGAGCTAAGGTACAAAAACATTGGAGTAGCAAAGAAACAAAATCACCAGATGGACTCCACATCATAAGTGCCTGTCTTTTACTTTTGAAATGGAGTTTTTGAGCTGTAAAAGCAAGCTATAAACAGAAAGAAAATATTTATTAAATGACCATCAAAGAAAAAAATCAGGTTTATGGAACATGGAAAGTATTGTTACAATTCAAGAGCTGACAAGTGAACCATGTGATTTTAAGAAAATAAAATATTTAAACAGAATCTTCACGAAAGAAGGCATTCAGATGCTTTAAAGCTAAAGGAACACTAAATGTTGTTAATACCATTGTTCATGGGAAAAATACAGTTCAACCAAGGGAGAGTATAACACAGCAATTGGAACAGCTAATATCAAAAATCATTCCAAGTGGTTGTAATATATGGAACAAGTGGGACTTGACTATATTTTTTCTGGGTAGCAAGATTTTGTTGTCATGCTGAAAAATACCCTGGAAGTTTCTTTTATGGTATATATATATATATATATATATATATATATATATATATATAATACCTGGCAAATTCAAAGAAGACTGGAGCTTTTGATCTTTGTAAGACTAGAAGCTAGCAATCAATGAGACAGAGGAGACAGTTAATACTTCATAACCACAGGCTAAAAATGTGAACCTTGTTCAGAATCAGTACATTTGTCAGTGATCGGATCCGTCCCTTCTTTGTCTTTTGTAGGACATTCGTGACTAAAAGTCCAACATTAGCTGGGAAGTATTAGACTGGATATAGAATATATTAAGTTACTCCTTTGCTATGGCAGCTCTACACTGTGAGTTATCATAGTCTAATTTATCTTAAAAGGCCTCACTGAGTATATTTAGTGTGCAGAACACTTTACTGGTGACATGGAAAAGGGACTTTTAAAAGAGTAAAGAGAAAACCACTTTTATTTGTAATTTTGAAAAGTTGTTACACGCTGACTTTACGGTACTAAACCACTAAGGACTGAACACTCCCTTACTCTCTACAGCGTTCTGCCATCCATCACCCCTTGGCCCAAGAGGAAACTGAGGAAACAAGTGACTTTCTCAGGGTCATAGTGACTATCAGGATGTTGTCTGAAGGCAAGATCCACTATAATACTAATGCCTCTGCCTCTGGCTTCTGGGCTGCTGACCCAGCTGAATGCTCTTCTGACCTTAGAAACATCCACTGCATTCACAGCAAGCCCAATAGGTTTTTTTTTTTTCCTTATCTGCTTGCCTTACTACTAAAACCTAAAAATAGAAAGAAAAGTAACATTGAAACTTTGACAAAGACATTTGAGCTCCAAAGAATAATCTTTTAAAAAAGATGAAAATTAAAAACAACCATATTTCAAAAGGAGGAGAGTGAGAAATATAAACATTGTCACATAGCCTTGTCCAGCTGTGACAGTGTTAGTATGAAAACAGAGGCTGACATTTGTTCAGAGTTCATATGAGAACCACCAATAGGAACCTTGGGACAGGGAATCCGACAGCCTTTCCTGCCAGCTGACCCAATCAGAGTAGATCAAAAAGATAATTGAGCAAATTACTATTGATTTGACGCATCACATCAATATGCTGTTGTGCCAGTTAAAATGCATTCATAAACCCCAAGAGACCACCAAGTAGCCGATTCTGATGCAATCTCACTAGGGTCTTTCTTCAAGCTTCAGTTTGGGTCCACTGCTCTTCCTGATGCAGCAGGGCGGTGGGGGATGCGGAGGATCCAAGCTTTCAGCAGGACCAGGTTTTATAGGAAACACCAAACAAGTGAGGGGGTTTCTAACTTGACACACATCTAGCTGGGGGGCCATTATGGAACTTTAGCATAACTGGCTGGTGCTAGGAGCCAAGCCATACACTTCTGCTTTTCTCCTCATTGGTGGTTGTTAGGAAGTGACGTCACAAGGGCAGCCTTGTAACCTGGAGCTGCAGATTTGTTGAGGAGTAACCTGGAAACTGCTGCTAGGTTCTGCCTTGTTAGATAACTCCAGTTCAACCTTAGGTCAGGTTCTTTAAGAAGGAGTTCGAATTCAAGATCTGGTCTCTCAATACTTAGTATATTAGCATAGAAATATAGAGGCAACTTGCAAGATATTTAGATTTGGACGGTCTTTGTTTTAAAATAAAAAGGATTTAAATCAATACTGAAACCCTTTCTCTCTTCCACCAGCCCATCTTTATCAATGGAACAATTTTGGTCATGAGGTTGGGTCAGATGTCTCCTTCCTCTTGTGTGCCTAGGACAAATTGTCTGCAATGGTAGCTTTACTACAAGTTCTGAATGGCATCATAACTAAGTGTCATGTTCAGTGGGGGTCTAGCGATGCATCAGGTAGGCTAAGACGACCCTCTTCAGTTCTAATCATGAGTCACAGCTTCTGATTCAGTATTTGACTTTGTTTAGATTCCTATGTCAAAGCATAGAAAGTTGGCCTTACATTTCTCTAGACAGTCTGGTCGCAAGGGTTCACAGATAGATAGTTGTGAGTAAAACGTGCACCCTCTTTGCCTCTCCTGGTTTTCAGTTATTGAGCTCTTACTGTCATCTATCAAAGAGTGTATTATGAATTCTACACAGGAAATTTCACTGAAGCAACCTCTTCAAAAATAAAAATACTCTGTCAGGTCATGATGACCTTGTACATAGTCGCAAAGTGAAGGGCTGATTGGAAATGAAACTGAGATCTACTTCCTGGTCCCGAACTTCATGATTTTGACCCCCATGTGTTTCTAGTTGTCTTTCTAGACTCTGGCCACTATATAGTCATGTTAATATTCCCAGTTTTCAGGCAAGACTATTACAGTTAACACCTTATGGATTAAATTAAAATTTCAGCTAAGAATAGGTATATTTAATGTAGCAGGATAGTTGTAACTGCCTCTAGAGTAACACAGTATGGATTCAAATGCAAACATCCCACATATGCTACCTGTGAGCCCTTATCCAGTTTTCTAAGTTTTCCAAGAATTCAGTCTCATCATTTATAATATAAGGATGTTAGTATGACCTAAAGAAATTGGTTAAGAGGGCTAAGAAACAAACCATATGAAACATATAGCATTTGTTTGACTCATAATAAATTTTAATAATATTAGTATGAGGCACACACTCTTTTGAAACAATTTGTACACAAGACTTCAGAGATGTACTTGAATTAAAGTCTTTAGTTATTGCAAAAAACTTCATATAGTATTTAGGCCCTTTCTGACATTATTATAGTATATACATTATATACTATCTTATTGTATGTACATTATGGTTATATTGATCTAATCACCACAGCCTCATAACACTTCTATTCCTTTCATCCATATGGTCAACTTTTAATAGACACAGCATGGTATTCCCAATATAAGAGACGACTTGCTTTACACCCCACTCACTCCCACACACTACATGTATCCATCATACCTATCTATAGGCCTGGATCCAATGCCACATCCTTCATGGCTTTTTGTCATTTCCTTTAAAAAATGATTTATTTATTTTATGTATATGAGTATACTATAGCTGTACAGATGGTTGTGAGCCTTCATGTGGTTGTTGGGCATTGAATTTAGTACCTCTGCTCACTCCGGTCAACTCTGCTCATTCAGTCTCTATTCACTCTGGCCCAAAGATTAATTTTATTATTATACTTATGTACACTGTAGCTGTCTTCAGACACACCAGAAGAGGGCATCAGATCTCATTACCGGTGGTTGTGAACCATCATGTGGTTGCTGGGATTTGAACTCAGGACCTTCGAAAGAGCAGTCAGTACTCTTAACCACTGAGCAGTCTTGCCAGCCCTGACAATGACTTCTTATGTCTTTCAAAATCTATATAGGAAAGTATTGATGGCAGTAGAATTCACAATATCCCCAAGCTAGAAATGACACATTGATCTACAGTAAGGACAAATAAACATTGTGATATGTGCAAAATGAAGTACTATACAGCAGTTCAGAAAATCATTGAACTAACCCTACATACAAGCAAGAATGAATCTAACCAATGATACGGAGAAAAAGAAGACAGTTACAAAAAAATGCATAATACATCATACAATTTATCTGAAATTCAGGAATTGGCAAGCAAGTATTTGTCAATGCCATAACAGTTTGTCTTACAGTAAGTGTGGAGGTTACTGCTTTGTCATCTCCTTAATGGGAAGTGTTATCCCCTCACAGAAATTTTGCTCATCTTCACCACACATCAGAATCACTTGGAACACTTGTTTTAGGAGCCATTCCTGCAGTCAGTCCAGATAGATCCACAAGAACGGAGTCTGTCCAGAAAAACTGCATTCCTGAGGAGTTGCCACGTGCTGCTGCTGCTGGAACCTTGCAACTCCACTTTGCTAACAGTGCTTCAGATCAGTGCTTCTCACCCTTTCTAATGCTGTCACCCTGCAATACAGTACCTCGTGTTGTGGTGACCCCTAACCATACAATTATTTTTGTAGCTGCTTCATAACTGTAACTTTGCTACTGTCTGAACCACAGTGTAAAATTTTTTTTTGGAAATAAAGGCTTGCCAAAGGGTCAGGACCACAGGTTGTGAAAGTCTGCCTTAATACATGCTTGCTTTTTCATAGTATTTACTGTCATTATTATTCTTCACAAAAGATAGAATTTATTGGCCACTTGTTAATTGAAACATTCTGATAGATTATTTTATGCATATTAGTATTTCATTCTCATCGTAACTCTTAGTTGATAGGCTCTAATATGCTTGCTTTTTTTTTTTTTTTTTATGAACCACAGCCTTTGAAGATGACAAATAATTCTGCAAATTCAGCTGGGTAGTAAGAAGGACACTTGAAATTTAAACCAGCTTTTTTGTTTCCGAATTCTTCTTTTCTATTGCTGGTGACTAAATGAATGAGGTTTGGCAAAGCTATGGGTTTCTCTTTGCATCACTTGTGGTCTCTGTTAGCATGGATAGAAAGTGGGCTAATAATTTTGATACATTTATGGATTTGGCTTCCTATGATTTATGTCTTTTATGAACTAAATTTAAAAATATATAGTGCTTAATCTGTAATCTCAGCAGAATAAATTTCTGACTGTATATCTTGGGAGTGGTTAATCCTGGCATCTTCATCTTATTAATCATAACTAGGACTATCCCATGTGTTTACATCAAGTTAACAGTGATGAAACTTGAAATAGCATCTAAGATGCCAAAAATGGTGGTGGAGGGGACATCCTGAGCATAAACACACTGTCTGAGGGACAGGAAGAGAATGAATGAGAAAGAGAAGAACATCCACAGTTACTAGGATTAGAAAAAAATTGCTCCAAAATCATTTTAAAATTCTTGATGGCTTTTTCTGAAACTACAACCTCTAATACTGAACAGAAATGCTCAGGTTCAAAAGAATTCAGAAGAAGGATTTGTTATAATATTATCAAAGCCAAAGTTGACATCTCATAAAGACTGTAGTCCAACTGGCTTTTCCAAATGGCTTTACAGCAACAAGTTTTGTGGCTACTTGAATTTTTGGTCCGTGTTAAGAAAAATGTGTGTTTCAAAAGAGGAAAAGGATGAATGGTTTCTGCTATGAGACTGCCAGTCTGTGTGTGTGTGTGTGTGTGTGTGTGTGTGTGTGTGTGTGTGTGTCGGGTATGTTCTAACTCATTCCACATGGAGATGCTCCCAAGAAGGCAGGAGGAGTAGATGGAAAGTTCTAGTAGCGTTCTGAGACTTGTGGTCTGCATATTCCCCAGCTGCCTCCCTGAGCTGTAGCTCATTACTTGGCAGTAATTAGTAAACATCCTGCCGCTACACCATTTCGAACTGTGAGTTTCACTCTATTAAGAAGTAGATGAAAATTAGTGTAGACCTGGCAGCTATATTTGATTATCCCTTGGAGGTTTTGCAGCCAAGATTCTGGAAAATTGCATGAGATTCCCGGGGCCATGCCATTAAACCCCAAATAAAAGATATGACTTATATGCGGGTTGCATAATGGTACCCAATAGTTTTATGGATATTATGGGAGAGTTTGTTGTGGTACAAATGAGGTAATTAATATTTACTTTTTAGTTTATGAAATATTCTTGAAATGGTGATGATGAATGGCTACTGGGGATGAATTCAAATAAAACATATGTTCATTGGAATATCAATCTGTGAAGGGAAATGACCTTTGTTTAAAGTCATAAAAATGCAACAGCACACAGCATCAATATAGCCTACGAGTTTGACAGGAAATAGGTTGTATTAAGATCTCTCTCGTTACCCAGTAAAGGCCATTATTGAATGAAAGAGGACTGAGCTTCATAGAAAAAAAAAATTTTCTCCTATGAAAACACTCTGCTTCTTGTTTCTTATTTTCTTACATAATGTCTTTCAACAGTTTCCATTAAAAATTATGTATTGCCAACATGATGTAAAAATGGTCTAAACTTCCCCCTTCCCACCCCCTCTGCAAGCCTTAATAACGTTAAGGGTATTTTCTAAAGAATAAGGGAATTCCTCTGAACTCTTTCCACTGGCACCTTTGAATTATTGTCAGCCAATTATGTACGTCAGGTTGATGAGAGGAAGTGTCACATGACAAGGAAGAGGAATTTAAAAACAAAGACCATGAGAGATGCTGCTCCAGAAAGTATCAGTCACAGGCGAGAGAGGTGGCATGTTCAGCTCTTTCCAGGTGGTCTGAGCTTTGAGAATTTTTTCTTTTAGCTCAAAAGCTGCACTTTCCCCACATTTTTCATTTTATGTTAAGAACACTGAAGATTGGGTGCCTTCTATCTTCATAGCCTTGCTCTGTGACCTCAATTTTCCACCAAAATCAAGGCTTAGGGAGAACATCAGGCTGCTGCTTTCACCAAAGCTCGGTGTGCAGCAAATTCTACATGCACCAGGAAGCTTGCACTAGCCTGGATCTTCACTTCACAGGTTAAAAATACATTCAAGTTAGGACAGAGGGTGGGCAACACACATCTATCTGTGTATGTACAGATCACAAACACAAATGCATGTGTAACCTCTTGGTTCTCCTGTGGTTGTAGCACTTCATTCCTTTTACCATGTACAGGGAAAAAAGAAAAAGAAAAAAAAGGAAAAAGAAAGAAAATTAAGTCACTCATTGTGCAAAATATTAGTTTGGGCCGGCAAATTATGTCTAAATGAGCCCATATATACACACAAGAAAGACAAGAAAATATTATCATTCTAAAATACCTGCCCGTCAAAAAAGGTAGATGAAAGTAGCCCACTTAACCCATAGCCTCATTCTTCTCCATCCCACAGCACAGGAAAATCTTAATGTTCCTGGCATTAGAGCAAATGCCAGTTTGTGAGTTCTCGGTTTCCCAGGTTGTTTTTGAGACTTTCCAATGGGCTAAGTGCTTTACATAATGTCCATGAGTTTTGAAAACAAACGGTCACTTGAACTTGACAGTGAAACCAGTGGAATAAATAGGAAAGGACAAGGAGAGCTCAGATACACATTTGTAGCTCTTTTAGTTTGCCCAGAATCTTTTGGTTTCTTTTCTGGGTGCTTTGTCCGCATACTCTTTGCAGCCCTCTGGTATCTGATGCTGATGATGTGGTTGATGAGTATTGCCCTATTGTGGCAATAGGGGTAATTTTGGCTTTGCCTTCACAGCACAAAGGCTTAGATTCAAGTGATATTTGTACCTGGTCCCAAGCTAGTGCAGGAACAGGGCCTTATATTCTTAAAACTATCTGTGATGTCAAATTCCCTAGTTAAGATAAAGCCATGTGAAAATGCTGGTTTCTTCTAACACATAGTGGAAAGAGGGTACAGGAATGCTACACAGTCACATTAGATCCTTGTTTGTCCATTGTATCCCAAACAGGTTACCACACAGCACCTTGTCCGAATTCCACTCCTAGATACCAACAAGACCTTTTCACTTGATTACCCCCAGCCCTACTGACACATCACTCCTAAGATTGGAACAGTATGCCTCCTTAACTAAAATTTGCTTCCTTCTTCTTAGCAATGGTTAGCATCAAATGGACAGGAATCCAGTGACAGGAGTAGAACTAAGACTCCACTCTCTTCCTGTGCATTTACAGACTATTACACACACACACACACACACACACACACACACACACACACACATCATGTTTTTTTTTTTTTTCCTGAGATAGCTCTACCTTCCCCACTTTAGCTAAAATTGCCAACATCTAGGGTGATCCCAAATTATGGGAGGGAAAGGCTGCACTGATTTAATAATTTCAAAACTTTCAGAGAAGTGTGCGCAAATTTATATATAAGAAACAACAACTAACTCAGAAATAGAGTTATGTTCTGTTAAAATTGATTGTGAGAGAATAAACAAAGATTCTCACTCCTAGAAGACTCTCTGTAGAGTGCTAACTTGCTTACTGTTCAAAACAAAGATCAAACACGTTGAAATTCTTCAGAATCCCGAACAGATTACTTCTTAAATCTCCCATCAATGTATCTCTTTAATCAACAGGTTTTAATCACATATAAACATATGGTTTAGCATATTGTTTTATAATTGTAACAGTTTCTATGTATTAATAGCCACTCCTATGAATATTACATATCAAATGGCACAGTGAGATAGTCATTTTGGGGAATGTATGGTTTGGAGCTTTGATGTTTATCTACTAGCTACATTATGCTCTGGGTTTCTGGTCATAGTTTGTAACCTATGTTGGACAAGGAATAGATCTGATAAGGCAAGGTTGAAGGAAGTAGCTTTTCAATCATTAACTTTTGGTCTGTTTTCTTTTGCCTATGCAAAGTAAAGCAATAGGTACAAGGTTGGTTTTTAGTACAGGAAGATTTTAATTTTAAAAATCCAAATAACTTTCCCATTAGCAGCAATTACAAGAATGGGCTTTAAAGAGCTGATAATTTTATTAAGAGATAATCTGTTTCCTGTTTAGATTTCCGGACCATCACTAGAGTTTGATATCCTCTATGTGCAAAGTGCTCTATCACATTAGACTTATAGTTGACTCATCCCTCATCCTGTACTTGGACTTGATCCTTTAGCTTTCATAGAGGAGAGCACTGAGAGTAGCTTGGGGAAGAAGGTGTCTTAGCCTGCTCAAGGTCTTGGGCTCAACTGCTAGTCCAGCAAAACAAAGTAGGAGAACTAGAAAGTTCTAGAATCCATTTAAACTCGTAGGGACTTTGGAATTTTCCACTCTTTCTACACCTTGATCATCCAAATGGATTGGAAAGGTCTGAACCTTGGGCAGTGCCCCGTGGGCAAACCCATCCAAGCACCCTGTGTGACTGTCACAGGAAGATGACTGCAGCTCTGGACCTGGAGCTTTTTGGCTCTCCTCAACTTGTCCTGGTTGCAGTATGGAGATCATCCAGCATTGCACAATGTTCTCCAGTCACATGATAGTCCAGGAACAGGATCACTCCCGTGGTTGTCTTTTTTACTTCTCTGACCTTGGGAAGTCATCTCCCTGCACTGCCAACCTAAAAAAAAAAAAAAAAACCTTAGGGGAAGCTTTTAGGCTGCAGGGAGATTTACCTAGGAGCCTGCAGGGAAATAATGTTGGCCTACTTAGGGGCAGAGAGACTTGGCAGGGAGGGCACCCGATCTCTGGATTACTGGTTTGTGAGCACACTTTCAGAACACTCAAGGTAATGTTTTCAAGGACTCGGAATGACTTTCACAGCCTATTAGAGTCAAGTAGTTTCTGAGATGGCTGAAAGTTTACCCTACAACTATCTTCCAGGCTTGCTTTGGAGTTTCTTTTAACTTTTCTTAGGTTAAATGGGCTGAGAAAAGCAGAGCTCTTCTTTATCTTGCGGCGGTCAGAGATGGCAGATATAACCCAGTCAGTTCTCGCCTATGACCTCAAGCTACCAAAGAACATTTCCAGTGAATGAAATGTATTTAGAAACAAGGCACCATTTAATATGAATTAAAAATAAGACAAAAAATTAATCCCAACCTGTTATAGTTGTTGAAATGAATATTTTAGAAATATATCCACTTATAACAAATTTGAACTTCCATTGAGTTTAAGACAATTTTTCAAAAATATATGTAGTACAACATAGATTAATTTTTGATGTTGAAAAGTTTCATTTTGTACACTCAAAACAATTATTCCACAGGGAGAGTAAACTATTTACAGTACTTAAAAATAATATTGTGTTTGTACACAGTGTATTTAAGATTATAAAACATTTCTATATAGCTTATTTATTTGATTAGTCAACATACATTTAAATATGCTTGAGTTCCCTTAACACAAGCAATTAAAGGAAAACTGTTATCTCCTTGCCCCAAGGCAATTTTTACTCAGAAAATAGCAGAGCATCTTGCTTACCATAAGATAAAGATTAACCGTGCAATGATTGCAATCTTTTCCATAGCTGTAACTCAATTTGCAAAAAAAAAAAAAAAAAAAAAAAAAAAAAAATTAACCATTCTTTGAATTGAGGTAGCATGCTTCCTGAGAAACTTTCTGAGTTCAGGAGTTCACATTTACATGTGTCCTCAGAATGTTCCCTGCACACAGTTTGGCTATTTCTGTTTTATGAACGGAAAAGTAGTTCATGATAAGATCAGGAAAGATGTCCTGAGTTGATTGGTTGGCTGGCGTTGGCCCATTTAACCCAGTAGAAGAGGGACATGATCCATTGCCAGTGATACACCAAGGGCTGTCCCATCAGCTGATGGCTCAGGACCACTCTATCTGGTGCTTCATAAAGATGCACCAGGTTTTATTGCGCTGTGAAACTCTATTTCCTCACTGTGGACAATGTTATCAAGAATCTGCTCACTGTGTGTGGTCAAAGCAATACTACCTTCCAGGATAAATTTGTGAAGCCAAAGGGTCCTAGTAGTTTCTTTGACCTCAGCATACCAGACACTTGCAGGTGTTCATGGTACACTCAGGACCAGAGGGAGAGGTGTCTGTTGTGAGGGGGGCCCTTTCAGAATCCTTGCCTCATAATAGTTTTGCATTAAGTCCAGTTGAGGGCTGATGCCTAAGCTGGCCCTGCTTTGCCACAAAATACTTCTGGGTTAATTACATATGTATCTTAATGTAATGACATTTCAAAACTAACCCTTAAAGGAGGTGTCACTTTCAGTGTCATCTAGAGAGCCACCAAGAAGCCTGTTAAGCATTTCACTACTGAAGTTATGATGAACTGGAGTGACCTTTTATAATGCAAAGTTTCTGTTTCACACCCTAGATGATTTTGCTTCAAACACATACCTATGGCTTGTGGAGAAGTATAAGCAAACAGATATTGTAGACATACTTTCCTGGCCAACAGCCTTAGGAGATTTCACAATTGAAAAATTCAATTTCCTTTATTCATTAAATGCCAGAAAGTACAGGGACAGGGGTATTATACTCAGCAAAATATTGCATATTAGTGGGCTTGGCTTAAAATTAATCACTATAATTTTATTTTCTGGTAGCTAAATATTCCATACTACAGGAACTAGACATTTAAATGTCATGGTTATATATGTGTATATACGTATCTATTAAAACCTAAATCCACAAAGAATATCATAATCTTAGGTTATTAGGAGGTGTGAGTATAAATTTCTCAGACACTAGAATCCATCTTTCTAAAACCCTATGCTCCCTTGATCTTCCTGTTTGCCAAGAGGACAAGTGTTTGGAGCATATTTCTAATTTGAATGGCCTAGCCTCTTGAAGAGAGGTCAGTTTGTGCTTGTTTGAGAAGGACCAATCTGGATCTGCTCTGCACACCCTGGGCCTCTTCTCATCTGCTCTACACACCCTGGGTCTCATCCATCTCTATAAGCTGGTCCTTGTTGGGTTGTTCTACATTTTTCCATCTCTTTTATTTATCCCCCTCAGTATTCTGCAAAACTTGGCTCAAATGTTTGCCCATATTTTGAAGCCATCCTGCCTTACCTAGAAAAATAATACCCTTTCTTATATTTCTCTATTCTCACCACATCTTGATCTTGTGTTTTCTAGTTTTCTTAAGAGCTTACTAACATGTACACACTAAGATTTTATTCAGATGAGTTCATTCAAGTATCATAATCATATTCTTGACCCACCTTTGTTTGTCTATATCCCAGATTGGACAAGCTGTCTTGCTTCAAGCTTTTAGATCTTGTGGGAAAGAGAACATGGAGACTGTGGATTAGAAAAGTTAATCAAAAGGAGACGTTATAACGACTCTTCTCTTTCCTTTAATGTGACAGTTATTTTGACTCAATCATGGACTGATCTAGAAATCAATCAAATATTGGAAAAAAGGAAATGACAGTCTTCATTTGGAAGGCTGGTTCTGAACATTTTCAGAGACATACTTGGAAGTTAGTTGCAGTTGTTTATGAAGTTACATTTGAAGTGGATAAAATTGGACAGGATGTGGATTTCAAACAAATGTTAGTGCATGTGTTTAAGCTCCTAATCTTTTGTTCCTTCAACAGGGAGGGCTATGTACATGAAGAATGTTACTTTTACATCGATCATTCAGGAATAGTAAAAGATTCTACGGCTAAAGTTTGAGTAGGGCTAGCCAAAAGGAAAAGAGAAAAAGAACAGAATCAGGGATGGTTTGAATCCTGATTCTCCACTTCCCCATGGCTTACAACTTTAATTTCTACACTGCTTGGACCATTAATTATAATTGTGTTGCTTTTAACTTTTAGACCTTATATCTTTAACAGATTGGTTGCCTTCACACAGGATGGCTTTCAGCAAGCTCAGCTATTCACCATGGCAGTTATTCATCGCTATGAAGAAATACATTGAGTGCATATTCATATGTCCTTCATGGCTTTGGTCTGAATGGGAACTAGTAGGCTATTGAAGGCCAGTAGCAGAGATGGGTAAGAGTGTTCTTGAGCTCCTATCGACCTGAGACATACATAAAAAGCTATGTTTGTCCTCTATGACATGTAAGGAGCAATATAGACACTGACCTAAGTCAAGCATGGTCGCCTAGCCACTCTATTCCCTAGACGAAATTATGGAAAATAAGTAAATCTTGTGCCCCCCCCCAAGTCTTCTGCCTTGCTGCACCTACAATCTCCTTCAGAGGCAGACTGCCCTCTGAGCTTGCTTTGCAACATAATCCACCTGAAACAAAGGATGGGTCTGTGGGCTCTCCTTATATAAATAACAGTACAAAATATTAAACTTTGAGCCTTGATCAGAAAAAAAAGTATCATAATCATCTGTGAAATGTATATTGCCTCTGTGTTACATCATGATGTGGTGAAAAAATAAACCCAACATTTTCCAGGTGAGAAGGATGGAGCCAGGACTTGAATTCAGATGTTCTATGAGGCTACTCTAAAGTCCCATTCTTTGTGGAATGTATTATGTATTAACTTCCATTATGGCAAGTCTTCAGTGAGTTTATTATGTCTCATGGCCTCACTTACTATTTTTTTCATGCTGATTTCTCTGAAATTTATAATTTTCTTTGAAACTCAGATTTGTATCATCATCGAGGTTTTTAATAGATGTCTTAAAACTAATGGATTCCCAAATGAAATTCCAAAACTTCATTTCTTTTTTCTTTTTTTTTTCATTTTTATTTGCATTTTTTAATTTTTTCTATCTTTCCAATTTTTTATTAGGTACTTTCTTCATTTACATTTCAAATACTATCCCGAAAGTCCCCTATACCCTCCACCCACCCCACCCTTGCTCCCCTACCCACCCACTCCCACTTCCTGGCCCTAGTGTTCCCCTGAAATGGGGCATATAAAGTTTGCAAGACCAGGGGGCCTCTCTTCCCAATAATGGCTGACTAGGCCATTTTTTTGCTACATATGTAGCAGAGACATGAGCTCTGGGGGTACTGGTTAATTCATATTGTTGTTCCACCTATAGGGTTGCAGACCCCTTCAACTCCTTGGGTACTTTCTCTTCCTCCTCCATTGGGGCCCCTGCGTTCCATCCAATAGCTGACTGTGCACATCCACTTCTGTGTTTGCCAGACACTGGCATAGCCTCACAAGAGACAGCTATATCAGGGTCCTTTCAGCAAAATCTTGCTGGGGTATGTAATAGTGTCTGCGTTTGGTGGCTGATTATTGGATGGATCCCTGGGTGTGTCAGTCTCTGGATGGTCCATCTTTTCATCTCAACTCCAAACTTTGTCTTTGTAACTCCTTCCATGGGTGTTTTGTTCCCAATTCTAAGAAGGGGCAAAGTGTCCACATTTTGGTCTTCATTCTTCTTGAGTTTCATGTGTTTTACAAATTGTATCTTTGGCATTCTATGTTTCTGGGCTAATATCCACTTATCAGTGAGTACATATCAAGTGAGTTCTTCTGTGATTGGGTTACCTCACTCAGGATGATACCCTCCAGATCCATCCATTTGCCTAGGACTTTCATAAATTCATTGTTTTTAAAAGCTGAGTAGTACTCCATTGTGTAAATGTACCACATTTTCTGTATCCATTCCTCTGTTGAGGGACATCTGGATTCTTTTCAGTTCTAAAGTCTGACCTTTCATAACATTCTTATCTTAAATAGTATCAAATGTATCTATTCACTTTCAGCATAAACTGAGATCTTGGCATTACTAGTAAGTATGATTGCTCCAGTATTCATCCCACCCTAGTCTCTCTGCCCTCACATCCCATGAATCAGTGGACTCTGCATAGATGGCCTGATACACAATTGTTGTACTGTCTACAGTCAAGTCATCGATTTTACTGTCCCTCATTTGATTTGTCTGTTGATTACTTTTTCTTTCCTTTATCAAGCCTAAATGTTCAGATTCTTCTCTGTACCTGTTGTCCTGCTCTGCCTTCTGCATTTTGTTAGAATCTACTTGGCTCTAGGGCTTTAGCTCAGTGGTGGACAAGTTGCTTGTCCTTGGACTTCATGTCCTGCACTGCAACAAAACAAAGCAAAAGCCAACCAACCAAACAGGCAAACAAGACAAAAAAAAACAATAAAACAACCCCAATCCCCCTTCACTATAATGCTGACTCAATTGGACAGTCTGAAGCACAAACCTGCCATCTCACTAGCAACTCATGAATGAACCATAAGTAAAACTTTAACTCTGTTATCTAACCAACTATAGAACTAATTATGTTGCCTTGATGATTATTTTCAGTCTTATTTTGTCTCTTCAAATTTTCAACATATTTTCTCCAAGCCCTTATTTTAAGCTGGTGTTACCTTACTAAGATTGAAGTCTTTAGATAAGAACTTCTAGATTCCTTCAGATTTCCTTAGACTTACCGTTTCTCATTGTCGATCACACCTTAAAACATCCTCTCTTATTGTCGGCTCTATGAAATGAAATATCTACTTCAGTCTAACGTTCATCCTTTTAATTCACAGAATCTGATTCTCATGCCTAGTGAAGTCCAATATTCCAGCAGCTGTTCCTCTTCTATCTTTAAAAAAATAATATTTAAAACCTTTATTATAAAACTAATGCAAATAAAAAGAACCACACAATGAAAGCAACTGTCTAAAGACCACACAGCTCAGTTGGTGTCTACATCATTAGAATGGACATTCATTCCTTTATTATCCCCCAATATTTAGCTTTGCCTTCTCCTTTTGCTACATTAATATTATACCTACATGATATTTGTTTACATTGATGCATATATTATTGGTTAGATTCTGAATATGAAGGAGAAGATTGTTTTGTTATTGTTGTTTCTGAGACCATGGGGCTTTGGTGAATATTATACATTTGAAACCCAACTACTTTTAGGCAAATTTTGTGATTTTATTCTTTTTTAGAGTTGTATAGTAATCCATTTTATATATACCAAATTTTCATTATCCATTCATCTGTTCATGGGCAACTGGTTTGAGAGCATAACTAAAATAGCAAACAAACATATTCTGTTACAGTAGGAACCAATTTGCACAGTAGATGAAAACATATTTATTTTTATTTGTGATAAAAGAAAAACAGATATCCAAAGTTATCAGAACAAAAGGGAGATCTTAATTTTTACACATTTTAACTTATCTGTTTTGTGCTCATATGTATATATGTTTGTGGGTATATTTGCTATGGCATTCAAATGAAGGTAAGAGGATAATTGGAAGGATTTTTTTTTCTCTGCTTACATCATGTCGGTCTAGGGGGTTGAACTCAGCTCATGAGGCTCAGCTGCAGACAATTTACTCACGGAGCCACCTGGCTAGTCCTGCAATAAAGATTTTACCAAAAGTCTTACTTATACCAAACTAATGTTAATGCCTAGTAATGATAGGAAGATGGCAAGAGATGCCGTACAAGCAATTATTTACAGCCATATTATGATTTTTTGTAGCCGAAACAGAGACAATCCAGGAGCCACACTGGAAAAACTCAGTCATCATTTCTATCTTTATGAGTCAGCCTTGTATTTTTGTTTTTAAGTAGGAGCCCAAGAAAGTCTGTGTGCATGGTTAGGGATGGAAGCGGGACCCATTTGTGCTATCCCCACAGGAGCTGCTTGTATTCCTGCATCTTTTGTTTTGGGTAGACTTTTAGTGGGCATGGCAGCTGAGCCACAGAAAACCAGTAAAAAAGCACAATTAAGTATTAGACTTTTACCTTAAATGAAGGTCACTGATGTTCAAAATTGACCTGTTCTTTTAAGTGGAAAAGGATGGCATTTCCCCCTTCCTATTAAGTTGATGTGCAGAGAGGGTCAAAATCTTTGGCTACTAGGCCAAATAAATCTTTTATCTACTTTTACATTTGCTGCAATTTATCAAAGATATGGATGCAAAAGAAAATGAAAGGTTTCCCTCCCTTATTGGAACAACTTGCTCTGAGAGGCATTGAAAAGAGCCACAGTCTGCCTCCAGATTGCTTGAACTGAGTGAATTCTCTGGAGCTTGCAGTACAAAGAGTATTCAAATAGGTGGAATGATTAAGCCAATACACAGCTGTGTTCATTAACTTAAAAAAAAAAAGCTAATTGGTAAGAGGTTACTTAAAAGGCTATATTTCATCTACACTAGATTCAAAGTTAAATTAAATTCTCAGATAGAGAAGCAAAGGACTGCCAGAGTACATGTCCGTTAGGGGACACAAGGTACTAACAATGGTGGAGAAGTCAGGCTTCTCAGACAATCCAGTGAAAGAAAGGATGCCAGAGGTTATGTGAGGCATCAGGTTGGAAGTCAATCATGAGCTCCTGCTGGGAAGAAATTTCCCCTGGTACAAGATTAGGGAGGCTGTTATTGGCTTGTGTTTATTGAGTCTTAGTAACATGCTCAGCACTAGGGAACTGAGAATATGGAGATTTAACCAGCACACTAATGTTTTAAATATGATACTTGGACATCAAAGAAAAGTAACAGAGAAAAGTAGAATAATAGCTAAGTGATGCTGGTGACTCTTGCCATTTAGTGTAGTGAGAGTGTCATCATTTACTGTCTCCAGGACAATAAATGGTCTGAAAATGTTGGCATAGCTTCCTATGTTTTGGAATGTTAGAAGGCATTCTGATATATTATATTTCAGTATAAACCTTCATCTTCTTGAAAAAGTGATTTTCGAAAGAATATAGTTTATTTCCTTCCTTCAAACTCAGCACCTGCGGTTTGAGTGTCTCTCCTCTTCCCAGAGGATAAAAGTCTGCGTTAAAAACTTGATGCTTGGGAGATATGTTAAGACAAAACTAAACCTAAATTCTGATTAGCAACAAAGTTTGGGAAAATTCTAAATTTCTAGAATCCATTTTATCATTTAAATACCTAAGTGATTGTTTTAGTCACTGTTCTAGTTCAGTGAAGAAACCATGACCAAGGAAGCTTGTATAAGAGAAAGCATTTAGTTGAGGTGTTTTTTTTTTACATTTCAGAGGATTAGTCCATCATTATGGCAAGGAGCACAAAGGTCAGCAGGCAGGCAGGTGCTGGAGAGGTATCTGAGAGTTTTATATCCAAATAGCAGGCAGAGAGAGGGATACTGGGCCTACCCTAGGTTTCTGAAACCTTAAAGCCTACTTCCAATGACACACTTACCCCAACAAGACCACACTTACTCCAACAAGAGTTCACCTTCTAATCCTTCTGAAAGAGTTCACCAACTGGAGACCAAGCATGAAAATATATGAACCTATGGGGGACATTCTAGTTCAAACCATGACAGTGATCTCTTTCATTTTTGTAGAATACTGAAATATTTTCTTTTAAATAAAATGATTCGAATACTGCAACTATCCAGTAAATGTTTGTTCCTTAGAGAGATGACAATTCTGTCAAAAATCTAAATATGCTCAAATGTGTTTTCAAGTAATTTCTATAGGGTACTGGAGAGTAGTTCTCTATTAGACAGCACCATGCAGCTACTTGAAGAGTAACCTTCCAAGAAGTTACCATATTGAAAACATTTTCTTGCTTATGAAATTCTCATGTATAAGATAATTTCCTTGGATTAGTTTGCTGTAGATATAACAGGTAATGATTCAAAATTCAAAGTGTTATATGGAAGGAAAATTTAACTATGGCATCCAGGAAACAGTTATACAACTTCAAGTGGTTTCAGAGAAAGAAAAGTATTATCTGTGGTGCCAGGCCATTCAACTTGAGAGTTGTTTCTTTCCTTAAGGATTTAAGGGGTGTTTGGGGGTGGTAATAGTCTATTAAAGGGCCCCAGATGGGTGTCTGGCTGTGGAAAGCCACAGATTCCGTCCCTGGGGGGAGGGGTGGACAAGGGGCAGTCCGAGGTCTCTGAGCCTCACAGGGACCAGAGATAACAGGTTCTGTCTTGGACATCCCAGACACTGCTGTATGTCACGGAAGAGCTGAGAACAAAGTGGGGGGGGGCTCAGCTAGGCTAGGGGCCGAAGGGAGAAGGCAGGGTAAGAGGGGGAACTGGGTGAACCTGACACGGGTGAGAGTCCTTGGTTCAGTCCATGGCTAGAGTGTACAAAGGCCTTCTGGCAGGAGGTTAGATGTGGCTCTTTAGGAGAAAGCCTATTCCATTGTTCAAGCACAGTAGGTCTTGATGAGCAGAGATAGTAGTCTATGGTTCTAGAGCTTTATTATAGAAAGGCAGAGAGAAAGAGAGAAGGTAAAAGAGAGAGGCTGGACATGGCCACATGAAGAGAAGGGGGGAATGGAGGGGGAAAAGGAGAGCTAGAGATGAGAGTAAGAAAGGTGAGAGCTTGAGAGAGAGAGAGTGAGAGAGAGAGAGAGAGAGAGAGAGAGAGGAGGGGCAAAGCAGCCCCTTTTATAGTGGGCTGGGCTATCTTGCAGTTGCAGGGTAGCTGTGGGGAGGAGCATACCTGGCTATTGTCAGGTAACTTTGATGATGGAGTCTAGCTAGAATGCTAGGAGCTTGGGGCTTTGTCTATGTGACTTAGAGTCACAGAATTATGGAGTTGGGGGCTCTGTGGTGTCAGGCACCTGTCTCTGGGAATTCAGCTCATTGTTCTGTCCCTTGTAGAGTTTTCTACTGGGTCTCTAGAGCAAGCCTCACTCAACCAAAACAGGCTGCCTTTCATGGTCCCACAATGCAGTGTCTTTTAAAGGAGTTGTTGTTGTTGTTGTTGTTGTTAGTATATATTGATTGATTATATGGATTTCAATCTGACATTTTGATACATGTACATGATATATTTTGATTACTCCCCTCCCCCAGCATCTTAGTTAGGGATTCCATTGCTAAAAAGAAACATTATGACAACAGAACAATCTGAGAAGTAAGGGTTATTTGGCTTACACTTCAATATCTCTGTCTATCATTTCAGGATGTCAAGACAGGAATTCTAACAGGACAGGAGCCTGGAGGCAGAAGCTGATGCAGAGGCCATGGAGAAGTGGCACCAAACACAATGAGATGAGCACTTAATCATCAATTACTAATTAAGAAAGTGTCCTGTAGCTTACCTGCAGCCTGACATTGAGGCTCTATTGTATAAGATGTTTGTTGTGTCAAATTGACATAAAACTATGCAGCACACATGCTGACCTCTCTTCTCCTTTCCTACCTACACTGATCTCCTACCCAGTCCCTCTTGTATGTTCATGTTCTTTTATATTAAATACTTAAAATTTTTTTATTTAATATTTTTATTAGATATTTTCTTTATTTACAATTCAAATGCTATCACATAAGTACCCTATACCCTACCCCTGCGCTACTCCCCTACCCACCCACTACCACTTCTTGGCCCTGGCTTTCTCCTGTACTGTTTGCAAGACCAAGGGGCCTCTCTTCCCAATGATAGCCGACTAGGCCATCTTCTACTACATATGAAGCTAGAGACTTGAGCTCTGGGGGTACTGCTTAGTTCATATTGTTGTTCTACCTATAGGGTTGCAGACCCCTTCAGCTCTTTGGGTACTTTCTCTAGATCCTCCATTGGGGCCCCTGTGTTCCATCCTATAGCTGACTGTGAGCATCCACTTCTGTATTTGCAAGACACTGGCTTAGCCTCACTCGAGATAACTATATCAGGGTCCTTTTAGCAAAATCTTACTAGCATATGCAATAGTGTCTGGGTTTGGTGGCTGATTTTGGGATGGATTCTAGGGTGGTGTAGTATCTGGATGGTCCATCCTTTCCTCTTAGCTCCAAACTTTGTCTCTCTAACTCCTTCCATGGGTGTTTTGTTCCCTATTCTAACGAGGAATGCAGTATCCACACTTGGGTCTTCATTCTTCTTGATTTTCTTGTGTTTTGAAAATTGTATCTTGGGTATTCTAAGTTTCTGGGTTAATATCCACTTATCAGTGAGTACATATCAAGTGACTTCTTTTGTAATTGAGTTACCTCACTAAGGATAATATCCTCCAGATACAATCATTTGCCCAACAATTTCATAAATTCATTGTTTTAATAGCTGTAGTAGTACTCCATTGTGTAAATGTATCACAATTTCTGTATCCATTCCTCTGTTGAGGGACACCTGCATTCTTTCCAGCTTCTGGCTATTATAAATAGGGCTGCTATGAACATAGTGGAGCATGTGTCGTTATTACCAGTTGGAACATCTTCTGGGTATATGTACAGGAGAGGTATTGCTGGGTTTTCTGGTAGTACTATGTCTAATTTTCTGAGGAACCACTAGACTGATTTCCAGAGTAGTTGTACAAGCTTGCAATCCCACCAACAATGGAGGAGTGTTCCTCTTTCTCCATATCCTCATCAGCATCTGCTGTCACCTGAGTTTTTGATCTTAGCCATTCTGACTGGTGTGAGGTGGAATCTCAAGGTTGTTTTGATTTGCATTTCCCTGATGATTAGGGATGTTGAATATTTTTTCAGGTGCTTCTCAGCCCTTCAGTATTCCTCACTTGAAAGTTTTTTGTTTAGCTCTGTATCCCATTTTTAATGGAGTTACTTGAATTTCTGGAGTCCAGCTTCTTGAGCTCTTGTATATGTTGGATATCAGTCCCCTATCAAATTTAGGATTGGTAAAAATCCTTTCCCAATCTGTTGGTGGCCTTTTTGTCTTCTTGACAGTGTCTTTTGCCTTACAGAAGCTTTGCAATTTTATAAGATCCCATTTGTCAATTCTTGATCTTACAGCCCAAGCCATTGCTGTTCTGTTTAATAATTTTTCTCCAGTGCCCATATCTTTGAGGCTTTCCCCCACTTTCTCCTCTATAAATTTCAGTGTCTCTGGTTTTATGTGGAGGTCTTTGATCCACTTAGACTTGAGTTTTGTACAAGGAGATAAGAATGGATCAATTTGCATTCTTCTACATGATAACCACCAGTTTTGCAAGCACCATTTGTTGAAAATGCTGTCTTTTTCCACTGGATGGCTTTAACTCCCTTGTCTAAGAGCAAGTGACCATAGGTGTGTGGGTTCATTTCTGGGTCTTCAATTCTATTCCATTGATCTATCTGTCTGTTGCTGTACCAGTACCATGCAGTTTTTTTTTTTTTTAATCACAATTGCTCTGTAATACTGCTTAATGTCAGGCATGGTGATTCCACCAGAGGTTCTTTTATTGTTGAGAATAGTTTTTGCGATATAAAATAGTTTTTTATTATTCCAGATGAATTTGCAAATTGCCCTTTCTAACTCAGTGAGGAATTGAGTTGGAATTTTGATGGGGATTGCATTGAATCTGTAGATTGCTTTTGGCAGGATAGCCATTTTGACTATATTAATCCTGCCAATCCATGAGCATGGGAGATCTTTCCATCTTCTGAGATCTTCTTCAATTTCTTTCTTCAGAGACTTGAAGTTCTTATCATACACATCTTTCACTTCCTTAGTTAGAGTCACAGCAAGGTGTTTTATATTATTTGTGACTATTGTGAAGGGTTTGTTTCCCTAATTTCTTTCTCTACCGGTTTATCCTTTGTGTAGAGAAAGGCCATTGATTTGTTTGAGTTAATTTTATATCCAGCTACTGCACTTGAATCTATTCATCAGGTTTAGGAGTTCTCTGGTGGAGTATTTGGGGTCACATATATACTATCATATCATCTTCAAATAGTGATATTTTGACTTCTTCCTTTCCAATTTGTATCCCCTTGATTTCCTTTTGTTGTCGAATTGCTCTGGCTAGGACTTCAAGTATTATAGTGAATAAGTAGGGAGAAAGTGGGCAGCCTTGTCTAATCCCTGATTTTAGTTGGATTGCTTTGAGTTTCTCTCCATTTACTTTGATGTTGGCTACTGGGTTGCTGTAGATTGCTTTTATTATGTTTAGGTATGGGCCTTGAATTCCTGATCTTTCCAAGACTTTTAGCATGAACGGGTGTTGGATTTTGTCAAATGCTTTGTCAGCATCTAAGGAGATGTTCATGTGGTTTTTGTCTTTGAGTTTGTTTATATAGTGAATTATGTTGATGGATTTCCGTATATTAAACCATCCTTGCATTCCTGGGATGAGGCCTACTTGGTCATGATGGATGATCATTTTGATGTGTTCTCGGATTCGGTTTGTGAGGATTTTATTGAATATTTTTTGCATCGATATTCATAAGAGAAATTGGTCTGAATTTCTCTTTCTTTGTTGGATCTTTGTGTGGTTTAGGTATCAGAGTAATTGTGGCTTCATAGAATGAATTGGGTGGAGTATCTTCTGTTTCTATTTTGTGGAATAGTTTGAGTAGAGTTGGAATCAGGTCTTCTTTGAAAGTCTGATAGAATTCTGCATTAAACCTATCTGGTCCTGAGCTTTTTTTGGTTGTGAGACTGTTCATGACTGCTTCAATTTCTTTAGGGGAAATGGGACTGTTTAGATAGTTGATCTGATCCTGATTTAACTTTGGTACGTGGTATCTGTCTAGGAAGTTGTCCATTTCATCCAGGTTTTCCAGTTTTGTTGAGTATAGCCTTTTGTAGTAGATTCTGATGATATTTTGGATTTCCTCAGGATCAGTTGCTATGTCTCCTTTTTCATTTCTGATTTTGTTAATTCGCATACTGTCCCTCTGCCCTCTAGTTAGTCTGGCTAGGGGTTTATCTATCTTGTTGATTTTCTCAAAGAACCAGCTCCTGGTTTGGTTGATTCTTTGAATAGATCTTTTTGTTTCCACTTGGTTGATTTCAGCCGTGAGTTTGATTATTTACTGCTGTCTACTCCTCTTGGGTGAATTTGCTTCCTTTACTTCTAGACCTTCTAGGTGTGCTGTCAGACTGCTAGTGTATGCTCTCTCTAGTTTCTTTTGGGAGGCACTAAAGGCTATGAGTTTTCCTCTTAGTGTTGCCTTCATTGTGTCCCATAAGTTTGGGTATGTTGTAGCTTCATTTTCATTAAACTCTAAAAAGTCTTTAATTTCTTTCTTTATTTCATCCTTGAACAAGGTATCATTGAGTAGAGTGTTGTTCAGTTTCCACGTGTATGCTGGCTCTCTATTATTTGTGCTGTTATTGAAGATCAGCCTTAGTCCATGGTGATCTGATAGGTTGCATGGGATAATTTCAATACTTTTGTATCTGTTGAGGCCTATTTTTTGACTGATTATATGGTCAATTTTGGAGGAGGTACCATGAGGTGCCGAGAAGAAGGTATATCCTTTTGTTTTAGGATAAATTGTTCTATAGGTATCTATTAAATCCATTCGCTTCTTACTTCTGTTAGTGTCCATGTGTCTCTGTTTAGTTTCTGTTTCCAGGATCTGTCCAATGGTGAGATTGGGGTGTTGAAATCGTCCACTCTTATTTTGTGAGGTGTAATCTGTGCTCTGAGCTAAAGTTTCTTTAATGAATGTGGCTGCCCTTGCATTTAGAGCATAGATATTCAGAATTGAGAGTTCATCTTGGTTGGTTTTTACCTTAGATGAGTATGAAGTGCCCCTCTTTTTCTTTTTTGATAACTTTGGGTTGAAAGTCAATTTTATTCGATATTAAAATTCCTACTCCAGCTTGTTTCTTCGGACCATTTGCTTGTAAAATTGTTTTTCATCCTTTCACTCTGAGGCAGTGTCTGTCTTTTTCCCTGAGGTGGGTTTCCTATAAGCAGAAAAATGTTGGGTCCTGTTTGTGTAGCAGTCTATTAGTCTATGTCTTTTTATTGGGGAATCGAGTTTTCTCTAAACTAACTTTCTTTAGGTTTGGGCAGTTTTCTTCTATTATTTTGTTGAAGATATTTGATGGCCCTTTACGTTGAAAATCTTTATTTTCATCTACCCCTATTATCCGTAGGTTTGGTCTTCTCATCGTGTCCTGGATTTCCTGAATGTTTTGGGTTAGGATCTTTTTGCATTTTGCATTTTCTTTGATTGTTGTGTCCATGTTCTCTATGGAATCTTCTGCACCTGAGATTCTCTCTTCCATCTCTTGTATTCTGTTGCTGATGCTCACATTTATGGTTCCTGATTTCTTTCCTAGGGTTTCTATCTCCAGAGTTGTCTCACTTTGGGTTTTCTTATTGTTTCTACTTCCCTTTTTAGTTCTTGGATGTTTTTGTTCAATTCCATCACCTGTTTGGTTGTGTTTTTCTGTAATTCTTTAAGTGATTTTTGTGTTTTTTCTTTAAGGACTTCTACTTGTTTAGCAATGTTTTTCTGTGATTCTTTAAGGGTTTCTACCTGTTTAGCAGTGTTCTCCTGTTTTTCTTTAAGTGAGTTATTAATGCCCTTTAAATTCCTCTACCAGCATCATGTGATATGATTTTGAATCAGAATCTTGCTTTTTGAGTGTTTTTGGATAACCAGGACTGGCTGTGGTGGGAGTGCTGGGTTCTGTTGATGGTGAGCAATCTTGGTTTCTGTTGGTAGGATTCTTACCTTTGCCTTTCACCATTTGGTAATCTCTGGAGTTAGTTGTTATAGTTGTCTCTGGCTGGAGCCTGTTCCTTCTGTGATTCTGTTAGACTGTCAGTTGTCCTGGGAGTCCAACTCTCTTCTGAGTCTCAGTGGTCAGAGTACTCTCTTCAGGCAAGCTTTCCTCTTGTAAGGAAGGTGCACAGAGGTCTGGTGTTCAGACCTGCCTCCTGGCTGAAGATGAAGGCCTGAAACAGGGCCTGTCCCAGAAGATGGGCTCCTCTGCAGTCTGCATGCTCACCTGCACAGACTGGTCTCTGAGGGACCCAAGACACAAGATGGTTCCCTCACCCGCTCTGGAGGTCACAGCCCTCCCAGGTTGTCACCTCTCCTCTGGTGGGGAAGGTGCCCAGATGTCTGGAGCCTGAAACTGGGGTCTGTCCCAGAAGCTGTGTTGCTTCTGCCTGTCCCAAAAGCTGTGCTGCTTCTGCAGTCTGCTCGCTCACCCTCTGCAGTCTGCAATCTGATCTGAGCAGACTAGTCTCAGAGGGACCCGGGAGACAAGATCTTAATACTCTTTTTAAAATAAAGATTGTTAGGGTACTCTATTCTAAGAGGTCCTAATAAAATTCTTCTGTATGTAGTTGAAATTCATTCACCACTCTTTATAAGAATCATTTTATCCTTCCTCAGGAAAAGAGATGAATTGAATAGGATGTTAACTATGATCTGAAAGCTAATCTTTAAGCATATTATTTCTGTCATTTTAAACCAAATGAAACACAAAATCTTTTCAAACTTCCTTGGTGAAATATTCATCTAAAAATAAAGTAAGGAGGCTAAAGTTGGATGCGATCATCAGTATCCGTTTCAGTTCCTAAGGACATGCTCAGAGGGACCTGGGTATTTTACTCAATCCCAGGGAAATTACTTTGGATCATGGCCTACAGGTGGTAAGCAAACATCCAACTCTACTTTCACTTAAGAGTAATTGCTTCCTATGCAGGATCTATGTTATCCTGGAATATGGGCATTCTGGTTTTGAAAAGGAACTTTGAAAACTGTTTAATTGACTTTCTGAAATCTAGATCTCTCATCTAAAAATTACTATCTGATCTATACTTTAAAGATTCTAAAAGCTGAAGAAAGAAAAGAGAATCTCTCTGAGATCTCTTAAACTGAAAAAAAAATGTATTTGCTGGTATCTGTGTTTGGCATGCTCTTCCTTGGAAAGGCCATAGATGAAAGAAGATGGGCCTGTCACAAAATGAGTTCTTTTAATTTAATTACGCATCAAGATTAAATAAGATGTGGTACCCTGTCATCTTGCTATATACTAAGTCATTGATTAAGTTAGAATAAATGAGCTTATTAGATACTGTGTTCTGATGACACTTTTGACATAAAGCATGAGAGAATTGTAAAAATTTATGACAAGAGCTTGCACTTTAAAAATGAGGAACACATGAGTTTCCTAGTGTCTTCAGTATTTTGTGATATGATCAAAGCATTCAGTGTTTCTTTTTTCCAAAAGTCTCCTGCAGAAACGAGATCAAGGAGCTCTTTGTAGGCAGCTATATCACAGGTGTGAAGTCATTTTATGAAGAAATCTGACATCTTCCTTCCCCTTCCTTTTAAAAAATTTTTCCTCATTGCAATTATTGTGCCCAATCTATTACCCGATTGATTCTGCCTCTTTATATTTCCTGAGTCTATTCCTTGTGAGCAGTTATCTTTGCTGTGTTCATTGAGTTAGGCTATTGATTTCTAGTTTGTGTCCTCTCCAATTTGTTCTGTACAATGTACCCAAGAACTTCTTCAGATTGAGAATCCAATTGTGTTGAACTCTAACTTAAGCCATGCCAGTATCTTTCCATCTACCTCCCTGCTGTCAGAGACAAGGCCATCACAATCTGCTCAGTGAGACATCCTTATTGCCACCTCTGCCTTCCTGGTCCTTCCTGTACAGCCTCAATGGACTATGTGCTGACCACAAAGCTCCAGACTTTGCACAATCATGCCCCCTTTGCACAGTCATGCCCCTTTGCACAATCATGCTCCCTTTGCACAATCATACCCCCTTTGCACAATCATGCCTTTTTTTTTACACAATCTGCCTAGTATTTGCTCAGCCATGCTCTCTGCCTAGAATATTCTGTCTTCTGATTTTCTTTAATTTCTTCAGACCTTGTTTAAAAACTAACCCACTGCAATACCTGCCAGACCCCAGAAGTTAAATTAACCTGAAAGCAAACGTTTTCATGCCTTATAATGCATGAAAACTCTGTGCTATTTTGTTGTTGCTGTTTGTTTGTTTTTTCCACATATTTTAGTTGCTTATATTTGAAAGTATTTATTCTAGAGATATAAACCTGTAAGGACCAAGGCTTGACTCATATACTAGATTTTATCCCAAGCATCATAGGCACATTATCAGACTTTGACTAGTATTTGTTTAATAGAGTTTGGTTCTCATTAGGGCTTCTGCAGCTATTGAGAAGGCAGAAGGAAGAAGGTGGCTCATGGAAGACTTTTCAATAGTAATGATCAGGATTCTGTAAGAAACTGGGGCTCTTAAACAGGAGGAGTATCACCGAATTTTTTAAAACAGGAAGAGAGGAAGCCTGCCAGATGTTTTTAAAAGGAAGAAAGGAAAATTATGAGGATATGAAAACATTCTTTCACTTCACAATTTTGCCTTAGGCCAACCTTCCCTGTGGCTTGCTTTCAGGTTCTTCTATGCTAGTGGTGCTGCATAACCATCAAGGACCAATATCATTTGTCTCATGACTTGGGTTCTCAATGAGCATCACCTGTCCAAATGTCCATTTTGGCTGTATTTCCATTTCTACAAATTTTGCTTAGATTGTAAAGAAAGGGAGCAACTTTTGAATTCTCCAAGACTAGAATCCATGATGAGGTCTCCCAAGACAACTTTTTTCTTGAAGGTTATTCTTATTTAAGTCGCCAAGATTTTTTTCCATATTAATTTATGAGGTACCTAAATACAGATAGACAAATGTTACATTCCTATCTGCTACATTCCACATTTATCTGCACGATGATTACTTGACAATCTCCCACAAGGTTATGATCTTTTTAGACACTGCAATATGGACTGAAATATTCCTTTGATTTTAATAATTTTTGAATTCTAGACCACAGACTTTTCAATACAAGAAAAGAAATTTGATATTTTAAAAAATAGGCCACTTGTGTATGGTATGAACACCAGAAATGTGTTTCTGACTTCATTAGGTGAAGCTCTGATACAACTTAAGCAAACATGATAATAATAGAAATAACTTTCACATTTCACTTTTTTTCTTTTATGACAACTGTTTTATTTAAATCAGGACTGTGCAACAAAAAACATCGTTAGCCATTCATGATCTGAATTTGGTGTATAAATTAAATTATGGTATATATTAAAAGCCATGAGATGTTTGTTTTGAAATAAATAAGGCAGTAGAATTACTCATTAGTAGCCCTTTTAAGAGAAGCTATCAGGTCTGCCTTTTCTCCCTTCTTCTCAATTCCACTGAAGATCATTTTTGTTCCAGGGATAGATATTTTTGGGATTCTCCAAATACTCCATCAGGATATCCTTTCTCTGGGTGATGCCTTTGCTCTTGTTGGCATCTGTGTAAGAGAATCCAGCAGCCTGACCTGTCTGTCGCCCAAACAGACCATGGAAATTTGGTCCAGTTTTAAGCTTGCTTCTCTTTTCCACAGTGTGGCACTGGGCACACTTCTGAACAAAAAACTTCTTGCCTTTTTCAACATGGCCCATTTTTAATTCACTCCAGGCTGGTCAATAACTTTCACTTCCATTTTTAGCCAAACACATAAAAAAAAAATCTCTTATTGTTTTACTTGTTGTAAACTTATCTTTGTACTTGTTTTTATTGGAATAATGTCTGTGAGGCAGGTGTTTGGAGAGCTTATACATAGCAAGAACTGTATTGAAACATCCTACACAAGACTATATCATGAGAATCGAGCCTTTTTAGTGAGAGTTAGCTAGAAGACAGCCTGAAATGTGTAGGGCCTAGTCCACGACAGAAAATGTATCTCAGTAAGGTTTGAAGACTAATCATGCAGATGGCACCTGTGATTCTAGAACTGTGCGCAGAAAACAAAATTTACATGTAATTCAGTATAAAGGCAGAGTAAAAAGCACTTGATTTTGGTGTTGTGGTGTGAATGAGCCATGATTGGAAATTTAATTGAAGGGAGATAGGCAGTGTGTGCTGGATTATAAAGTCCATTTAGGGTTTCTACTGAGGCTATAAAGAAGTGATTGGCACCAATGCTTAAATGGCCTGTGAAAATTTCTCTGTAAATGGGGAGACTTGTCCACTTAAGTCAATAGTCATACAAATTTTTCTTAAGGGACAAGAATGGTGCAGATTGTCAACAGCTGATAATGGAGTAATATTTTTATGCTTAAAACCACTGGAATGATGGCTATCAATATCAAAGCTGTTGAAGTTCCTGGGCAATATATTCAGAGCACTAAAATGTTTTCTAAACAATGTGCTGACAGCAGTCTAACATTTTACACAGATGTACCATCCGGTCTCTACTCTATGGAAGCTTATATTTGATTCCATTTTCCCGAGAAGACTCCGAACTTCCTAAATCCAGTAAGTCATTCTGCTACAGTGAACTGCTATCTCCTGCTTTTTCAGGAACCGTTTCCTCTACCATCTCCTCCTCTCTCAGTTCACTCACCTATGCTCTAAGTTGCATAGGATCACCTCTTTAGGAATGAGGGTCTTCCCTATGTCATATAGGGTGAGTGTTCCCCATCTTCTTCAATGGTGCCTTGAAAGTCTGTGGGAGTACATGGCTTTTATCTCTTGTGTGCTCTAGAGATCTCATCCCACTAGCTACAGAAAAGTATAGTTTGTAGTCTACAGTACATCCATCTTCTTATTCTTCCCTTGGCTTTGACACATGGCCATTCAATAACTAATTATCGGTAGAGCAAGTGATTTGGTACATGCTCTCTACCTATATGCTCAGAAGTAAAAAGGCTTTCAGTCTCCACATTGCACTAAGACAGATTATTCTTATCTCAAGCAGAAATTGAACTGTAGTTCTCTAGAGCTTCACTGTCGCTACTACTTGTCTTTTAAAAACCAACAAAATGACTCCTAGTGATATTCTGTTAGACTAATAGAACAGTTCCTTACCTAGGCATCATCAGAAAGGCTTGTCCAGCAGCAGATGGGAACAGATGCAGAGACCCAGAGCTAGGCATTATGCAGAGAAAGAGAGTCTAAATGGGAGATCTCCATTAAATCCCTCCCCCTCAGAGCTCAGGGAATCCTGTGGAAATTAAGGTGGAAGATTGCAAGAACAAGAGGGAATGGAGCACACCAAGAGAACAAAGACCTCTGAATAAGTGAAGCAAGATGGATATAAGGTCACAGAGACTAAACAGGGATCACAGGGCCTATATCAGTATGTACCAGGTCCTCTCTGTATATATTATAGCTATTAACTTAGTATTTTTATAGGACTCCTTGATGTGTGAATGAGTACACCTCTGACTCTTGGTTATACAAACAGTGTCAGATATGGGTTCCTTCTTGTGGAGTTGGCCTTAGATGCAATCAGACACCATTAGACTATGGATCATAGACTATTTTGTGTATCAGATGCTGGGACTTAAAATTGCCTGAAGTTGTTTGAGCAGATTTACATAACTTTGGCCTCCATTAGAGATTTCATCAAACAAACTAAAAGCCAGAACTTGAGTGCAAGTTCTCTGTGTGCTCAATGATTACTGAATACTTGTTTTTTCTTTTTTTATATATATCTTTGAAATGGTGATAGTTTCGAGGGACAGGGCTATTGGTAGTGGCTAAGGTAGAACTGACCGGCTGTCTGAGCATAGAGCTGGCTATTAAAAAAGAAAGGCATTTCAAGAGCTAAAACAGGAGAAACCAGGTAGAAACCATCCCTTGTTGTCAGCTTGAATTACAAACATCTTTCTAAGGAATTGATAGTAGGGATAAAATGGCAAACTGCTATGATTGGTTGAATTTATTAACATGTGGGATTGTTCATGTTCCACTTTAGATCATGGTACAGAAAAATTGTATAATTTTAACATGTAGTTTTATCAAAATTTTGGAGATGTATACCAAAAATCTACTATAGAACAATTCAACTAAACTCATACGTGAAGGGTGGCAATGGAAACTCAAATAAAAATCCAGCCTTTTTATTCATTTAAATAAATATTTAGTCATCATGCACCGTGAGCCAGGTCTCATTCTTATTGCTTGAAATTCAGCTATAATAAGGGAGATTTATAAGTCAAGAGCAGTGCAGCTGATAGAAATTTCTGCAATGATGAAAATGTTCTATAACCTGCAGTGCCTAATGCAATAGTCACTGGCCACATGTGGTCATTGTGCTTCATTGTTTAGTGTGAGGAGCTGTGCCCAAACTTTCTGTTCCATTAAAAAGATGCCAAACTCCACAAAAGTACTGATGATGGGCACCTCTCTCAATCCTCATCCGTCTCACTATCAGTGCAACACTAACAAAAACACCTGTGGTGTCCTCCCCCAGGCCCACACACACAAAAATCATACCTGTCATTTTCATTTGTGTCTTAATTTTCTCTTGCCTAATATTATTCAGTGCCCACTAGCAGTATCATCTCCTTAATCAAAAGTTTCTATTCCCAAAGAAGGCATGTGTCTCATGAACCCTTGCCCACATCTCTAAGTCACTTTTCATAGACTTTGACTCACTTCTTAGTCACAGCACTAAACATCACATGGTAAATTATATCAATTGATATAGTGGGACATACTAGACTCCGGCATGACTGGGAATCCTACCTCCTGTTCTTCTGTAAGAGTCTCCATGTCCTATCCACTGTTTGACTGTGTGTGGGTGTCTGCATCTGTCTGAGTCAGCTGCTGCATAGAGTCTCTCAAAAGACAACTTGCTCCTGTCCAGTCTGCAAGCATAACAGAGTAGCATTACCAGTGTCAGAGATTAGTGCTTGCCCATGGGATGGGTTCAGAGACACAGGAATTTGCTTACAAATATTATATTTTCTTGTTTTATAAATATTAACCATAAAATGTTTTATATCATTATGAATTATAAAATGACTCTAAGTTCAGAAATTTATACTTGTTCCCCCTTTATTGAAAATAGATTCTTTTCTCATATAATATATCCTAATTATAGTTTCTTATTCCTCTACTCCCAGTTCCTCTCCTCCTCCCCTCCTCCCCTCCTCCCCTCCTTCTCTCCTCCCTCTTCCCCTCCTGTCTCAATCTACTCTCTTTAGGTTTCTCATTAGAAAAGAACAAGCTTCTAAGAGATAACAATGAAATATGATAAAATAAAATGTAAGATGAAGCAAAACCCCATCATATTAAAATTGAAAACAACTTTAGGACACAACAAGGGGAAAAGAGTTTCAAGAGCAGGCACAAGAGTCAGAGATGCATTCATTGACACACCCATGAGTCCTATGAAAACACTAAGCTAATAGCTATAATATATACACAGAGGACCTGGTGCATACCCATGTAGGCCCCAAGCTGCATGCTTCAGTCTCTGTGATCTCATATGTACTTTACTTAGCTTGGTAAGAGGTCTCTGTACTCTTGGTGTCCTCCATTCCCTTGGGTTCTTGCTATCCTTCCACCTCCTTTACCACAGGATTCTCTGAGCTCTGGGGGCGGGGGGGGGGGGGGCGGGATTTAATGGAGATCTCCCATTTGGACTCTTTTTCTCTGCATAATGTCTAGCTCTGGGTCTCTGTGTCTGTTCCCATCTGCTTTTGGAGGAAGCATCTCTGATGATGCCTGAGTTAGGAACTGATTGAGTAGTCGAATAGAATACCATTAGGAGTCATTTTATTGGAATTTTAAAGACCACTAGTGTTTGGTTTTACCCTAGGCCTCTGAGCTATCTGGTCTCTGGTTCTATGTTGTGAAAGCAGTGTCAGGTATGGGTTCTTTCTTCTGGAGTTAGCCTTAGATGCCATCAGACACTGCTTGGCTATTCCCACAAGTTCTCTGCAATCACTATGCTAGCATATTTTGCCAGTAGGACAGATAGTGGGCCAAAGGTTTTATGGCTGGGTTGGTATCCACGTTTCTCTTTCAAAGCTTGCAGAGTATCTTCCCACACCAAAGAGACAAGAACATAGACTAGAGTTCTAAGAAGGCTCCAGGGTGACACCCTCATTTTCAATGAAGAGTGTGGATGTTGTCCTTGGCAAATGGGGCCCTACTTTCAGTTTGCATAGCACAACCTTTTGTCTTAGCAAAAGCCTAGTTGAGGGATTTCCATGACAAACAATTCAGTTTAATGCACACAGGAAGCTTTGCCTGACTACATAAGGTGGGCAGTTGAGATTTCATATCCCCCATTACTTGGGCTCCTCATTAAGATCACCCTCATACATTCCAGAAAGTTTCTACTGCACTGTGTTTCCACATCATCCTCCAAATGTATCCCCAAATTCTATCTGCTTCTCCCCATAGTCTCTCTGCCCACGCCTGAACACAACCTGACTTGATGCCCCTGCACCTATTCTAACCTGCCCCTATCTGCAATAAAATACAATCTGTTTCCTACTCCCAGTGAGATCACTTCTTCTTTCCTACCCTTGATTCCTCTTCTTTACCTAACCTTTCTAGATCCGTGGATTACAGCTTGGTTAGTATTTATTTAACAGCTAATATCCATGTATTCGAGAATACAATGCCACATTTGTCTTTCTGGGTCTGGGTTATCTCATTTAGGATTTTTTTTTCCATTCTATCCCTTTGCCATGAAAATTTCATTATTTAACAGCTCAGTAAATAACACCCCATTGAGTAAACATACGATGCTTTCTTTATCTATTCTTCTGTTGAGGGAAATCTAGATTGTTACCAGGTTCTAGTTATGAATAAAACCACAATAAACATGGATGAACAAATGTAGGATAGAGGGTCCTTTATGCAATTTTGCAAAAATGATGTAGCTGGGTCTTTTTTAATGGAATATTTTCTTTATTTACATTTCAAATGTTATCTCCTTTCCTGGTTTCTCCTCTGAGAACCCCCTCTCCCTGCTCACCAACCCACCCACTCCTGCTTCCTGGCCCTGGCATTCCCCTACACTGGGGCATCGAGCCTTTACAGAACCAAGGCTCCCATTGATGTCCTACTAGGCCATCCTCTGCTACATATGCAGCTGGAGCCATGAGTCCCACCATCTGTACTCTTTGCTTGGTGGTTTAGTCCCTGGGAGCTCTGGGGTACTGGTTAGTTCATATTGTTGTTCCTCTTATGGGGCTGCAAACCCCTTCAGCTTTTTAGGGCTTTTCTTTCATTCCTTCATTGGGGATCCTATGCTCAGTAGTTGGGTCTTGAAGTAGATCACTTCCCAATTCTCTGGAGAACCACCTTACTGATTTCCATAGTGGCTGTGGAAGTTTATACTATGTACTGGCTAGTTTTGTGTCAACTTGACACAGCTGGAGCTATCACAGAAAAAGGAGCTTCAGTTGAAGAAATGCCTCCATGAGATCCAACTGCAAGGCATTTTCTCAATTAGTGATCAAGGGGAAAAGGCCTCTTGTGGGTGGGACCATCTCTGGGCTGGTAGTTTTGGGTTCTATAAGAGAGCAGGCTGAGCAAGCCAGGGGAAGGAAGCAAGCCAGCAAACAACTTCCCTCTGTGGCCTCTGTATCAGCTCCTGCTTCCTGACCTGTTTGAGTTCCAGTCCTGACTTCCTTTGGTGATGAACAGCAATGTGGAAGAGTAAGCTGAATAAACCCTTTCCTCCCCAAGTGCTTCTTGGTTATGATTTGTTGTTGTTGTTGTTGTTGTTTGGTTGTGATGTTTGTACAGGAATAGAAACCCTGACTAAGACACACTACCACCAGCAACAATGAAGGGTCTCCTCTGCCCACATCCTTGCCAGGATGTGCTATAACTTGTGTTATTGGTCTTAGTCATTCTTACAGGTGAAAGATGGAATTTCAAAGTGGTTTTGATTTTCATTTTCTTGATGACTAAGAGGAATGAACATTTCTTTAAGTGTTTCTCAACAATTTGTGATCCCTCTATTGAGAATTTCCTGTTTAGATCTGCTCCTCATTTTTAAGTTAGATTATTTTCATTTTTATGGTTGTTGTTTTTGATATCTAGTTTCTTGAGTTCTTTATATATCTTTGATATTAATTCTCTACCAAATGTAAAGTTAAAAAGTCTCTTTTCCCGTTCTATACACTGCCTCTTTGTCTGACTGATGGTATACTTTGTATTACAGAAGACATAGATTTTCATGAGGTCCCATTTATTAATTTTTTTATTAGTGCCTTCACTATTGGTGTTCTGTTCAGAAAGTTATCTTCTAACTCAAGATGTTTAACGCTCTTCCCCAATTTCACTTTTATCTGGTTCTATGTATCTGGCTTAATGTTGAGATCTTTGATTCACTTGGACTTGAGTTTTGTGCAGGGTAATAAATATGAATGTATTTGCATTTTTCTACAAGCAGATATCCAGTTTGATGAGCATAATTTGTTGAATATTATTATTATTTTTTCAGTGTGTATTTCTTATTTCTTTATAAAAAAAATCAGGTATCAATATGTGTGTGGATTTTTGTCTGGGTCTTCAATTAGATTCCACTGATCAATATGTCTGTTTTTATTCCAATACTATGTGTTTTTTTATTATAATAATTCTGTAGTACAGCTTGAAATTCAGAATTGTGGGGCATCCAGCAGTTCTTTTATTGTTCAGGATTTTTTTTTTTTTTTTTAGCTATCTTGAATTTTTTGTTTTCTTATATGAAGTTGATAATTGTTCTTTCAGAGCCTGTAAAAAATCATGTTGCAATTTTAATGGTGACCAATTGAACATGTAGATTGATTTTGGTAGGATGGTCACTTTTCCTGTTAATTCTACTGACTTAGTAGCATAGAAGGTATTTACATATTCTGATATCATTTTAAATTTTTTCCTTCAAAGATTTGCAACTTTTTCCATGTGCTTAGCTAGATTTACCCCAAGATGTTTTGCATTATATGAAGCTATCTTGAAATGTGTTGTTTCTCTGATTTCTTTCTCAATATGCTTGTCTTTTTGCATAAAGGAGGGAAAATAACTGATTAATTTGAATTAATCTTGTATCTGGCCACTTTGCTGAACATGTTTATCCTACCACAGTAGGCCATGAATGTTTCACATAAGCTGAAACACAAGAAAAAAAGACCATTACAAAGCCTTTATGACCATAATAGCGACCCTCAAAACGAAAGTGAATAAATCTCATAAAAAAATCTAGGAAAACACAAACAAACAAACAGTATAAGGAAATAACTAAAGCAGGTCAGGACCTGAAACTGGAAACAGGATCAATAAAGAAAACCCAAGCTGAGTGAATTCTGGAAATGAAAAATTTAAGAATTTGAGCAGAAACTACAGAATCAGGCAACAGACCCCTCTGCCTTTAGATTAGAAAGATTTTTTTCTATAATTCTGTTGAAAACATTTCTAGGCTTGTAAGCTGGCTTTCTTCTCTTCCCTCTATACTTACTATTCTTAGGTTGGTCTTTTCATTGGGTCCCAGATTTCCTGGATATTCTGTGTCAATAGTTTTTTATATTTAACATTTTCTTTGACTAATATATCCATTTTTTCTACTGCACCTTCAGTGACTTAGATTATCTCTTAGATCTCTTTTATTCTGTTGCTTGTTTCTCTAGCTTATGTTTAAAATTTTCATTTCCAAAATTGAAGGAAGGAAGGAAGGGAGGAAGGAAGGAAGGGAGGAAGGAAGGAAGGAAGGAAGGGAGGAAGGAAGGGAGGAAGGAAGGAAGGAAGGGAGGAAGGAAGGGAGGAAGGAAGGAAGGAAGGAAGGAAGGAAGGAAGGAAGGAAGAAGGGAGGGAGGGAGGGAGGGTTTACTGTCAATGTTTGAATGTCCAGGTTAACTTCGTAAGGAAATTATGCCAGTGGAGCATAAGGCATCAGCTTACACATTTTCCATTAGGGAAACAGAGAAATGAATGCTAATCCTGTCTTTGAACCAAAAAGAAAAAGAAAACAACAACAACAACAACAACAAAACAACAAAGCCTGAGGCCAGATGGTTTGTGTACAAAATTCTACCAAGTGTTCAAAGAAGAGCTAATACCAATACTCCTCAAAATATTCCACAAAGTAGATACAGAAGAATATTGCCAAACTTATTCTATGAGGCCACACAAAGATTCCACTAAGAGAGTTTCAGAAATATTTTCATTATGAACATTGATGCAAAAATACTCAATAAAATATTTGCAAACCAAATCCAAGTAAAAAAATCAAAAACATAACCCTCCATTATCAAGTAGGCTGCATCCCATAATACAGGGATGCTTCAACATATGAAAACTCATCAGTGTAATCTACTATATAATCAAACTGAAAGAAACCACATGATCATCTCATTAGATGCTGAAAAAGCAATATCAAGCATCCCTTAATGTTCAAAGTCTTAAAGAGATCAGGGATACAGGGCACATACCTAAACACAATAAAGGCAATATGCAGCCAACACTGAATTAAATGAAAAGAAACTTAAAGCAATTCCACTAAAATCACAGACAAGACAAGGCTACTCATTCCTTTCCTATCTCTTCAACATGGTACTTATAGTTCTAGCAAAAGTAGTAAGACAACTAAAGGAGATCTAGTGGTACAAATTGAAAAGGAACTAAAGTATCACTATTCACAGATGATACAATAATAAACATAATTTACCAAACAACTCCTACACTGATAAATACCTTCAGCAAAGTGGCTAGTTAAAAAATTAACTTAAAAAAATCATTAGTCTTCCTTAAACAAAGGATAAACCAACTAAGGAAGAAATTAGGGAAATAACACCTTTCACAAAAGTCATGAATAATATAAAACATCTTGGTATATTCTAACCAAGAAAGACCTGTATGACAAGAAGCTCAAATCTATGGAAGAAAGAAATTAAAGAAGATATCAGAATATGGAAAGATCTATGCTCATGGATCAGTAGGATTAACATAGTAAAAATGCTTATTTTATCAACAGAAATCTACAGATTTAAAGCAATTCCCATTAAAATTCCAACACAATTCTTTACAGATCTTGAAAGTGCAATTATAAACTTCATAAGGAAAAACAAACAAACAAGTAAACAACAACAGCAAGAAGAAGACCAGGATAGCTAAAACAATCCTGTAGAGTAAAAGAACTTCTGGAGGTATAATCATCCCTGATTTCAAGCTGTACTACAGAGCAATTATATTAAAAACCACATGGTTTTGGCAGAAAAACAGATAGACTGATCAATGGAATCAAAATGAAGTCCCAGAAATAAATGCACACACCTATGGACATTTGATTTTTGACAAAGAAGCCAAAAGTATACAATGGAAAAAAAAAGAAATCATCTTTAAAAAAAGATGGTACATAATGTGGGAGTGGTTGGGTAGGGGAGCCGGGCTGGGGATGGGGGAGAATATAGGGGACTTGTGGGATAGCATTTGAAATGTAAATGAAGAAAATATCTAATAAAAATTGGAAAAAATGGTACTGATCTAACTGGATGTCTGAATGTCGAAGAATATAAATAGATGCATAATTGTTAATAAGTTTTCTTTACTGAAAAAGGAAGCCAATTCAGACAAATTAAAAATAAAAGGGGAGGTTAATCAGCTCTGGACAAGTTCACCAGTCTCATGGAAGGAGACCAGAAAAAGTCCAAGGCAGACAATGGTGTGTAAGTTTTTTATAAACTGTAGGCAGAACTTGTGGGGGAGTGGGGCAGGGAGACTTGGGCTGCTGGTGATTCCAGGTGATGGGTGTTATTGCATCTATTACAAATGTCAGACATTCATGACTGGGCTTTTTGGCACTATTTCTGCTTGGAGGCTTTCGGAGTGGGTACGGATGGAGAGAGGGAGAAGAATCAATTTTTTTGTACCATGTGGGGAAGGAGTGCAACCCTGGCATTCCAACTGAGCATTTATCAATGCACAAAACTCAAGTCCAAGGAGATTAAAGATCTCACCATAGAACAGGTTACACTAAAGCTAATAGAAGGGAAAGTAGGGGAATAACTGTGGAAGCATTAGTACAAGTTTCTGAACAGAATACTCATAGCTCAGGCACTAAAATCAGCAATTAATAACTGGTACTTTTTGTAAGGCAAAATACATCAACTACAGGATAATCAGCAACCTAAACAATAGGAAACAACCTTCATCAACTTTATATCTGACAGAGGACTAATATCCAAAATATATAAAGAACTCAAGAAATCAGATTCAAACAAAATAATCAAATTAAAATTGGATACAGAGCTAAACAGAATTCTCAACTGAGGAATTGATAATGGCAGAGAAGCATTTCAAGAAATGTTCAATGTCCTTAGTCATCAGGAAAATGCAAATCAAAGTAACTCTGAGGTTCCATTTTACACCCATCAGAATAGCTAAAATAAAAACTCAAGTGACAGCACATGCTGGCGAGGAAGTGGAGCAAGGGGAACACTCCTCTATTGCTGATTTATACTTTTAATGGTTACTATTGCTATATAAAGCATGCGTGAATGTTTGTAATGAGAACATTTAAATTATTGATGTAATACAAAGACAGTATGGCTTCCTTTACAAAGCCTTAGTTTATGTAAATAATAGTCACCACTTATATTTATGTGCTATATAAATGTTTCAATGGCTGTTGGATCCAGAAGAATATTTTAATAGTATAAATGAAGGCACTTATGAGTACATCAACTAAGAGATAACTTAAGGAATATAGTGAGAAATTCTTTCCTTGTTCTTTGTAGACCCAATGGAGCTCTTAGTACTTTTAGAAGTTTGTCACAGTCCATATACTCTGCTGGCAAATGAAAGAATAGAGAAACAGTGCTGTTTGCTATTGTTTATCCATAAAATCCTGGCATTTGAATTATATAGTCTGAAAGATAGATAGATGGTGAAAGCTCATGTTAACCCAGGTATGTTTCCTTTGTTGGCACAATGCTAGCTCCACTAATATACAAATATCAGAAGATCTTTCATTTCAAAAGATTCTGGGGAAATAAATCTAATTCTTTGATACTCTCCCAACTGAAAACTGGACATTACTATCCACTCTATTTCAATGCTCTTTATTGAAGATTGGTAAGATAATTAACTTTCATTTTATCCTCTAGGGAATGGAGATACCCTCTTCTGGAAAACTAACATTACTGAGCATGTCATAAACTGTTTTGTGCAAAGAAGACAGGTCTAGTTTCTGAGAACATGTTTCAGGACTATAATATTTTTTATTCTGTGCATCTATTGATAACAGTGATTAACTGTGGCATTAGCTTTCCAATCCTATTTTCCACATGTGTTCCACCTGTGCCTAAAGCTGAGATTGTTAATCCATCATGATTTTTTCTGTAATTGTAATTAATTATAAATCACAATGATTTCTTCTATTTGTAAAACCTTTAACTATACTCTCAGAAGCATTTTTTTACTTGTGAAAATGTACTGCCCATTCTTTAAAAGCTGTTTACACATTTTTATATTTCTAATTTAATTTGTAAGATCTTGAAACACATATGTAATGCTTATATACTCAGAAGTCTATAGTAAACACACCAGCCTAACTACAATGGCAGTTAATATTACTTCATATCCAACATATACATATTTAGAATATGGAATAACTGTTGGTAGAATGAATATATTTAAGACACTTGCATGGAAAATCTCTCCAAAGTGTATATAGAATAACTTATATTACAGTTTCATCAAATTTACAAACTTATTTGTATCTTCTGCTACAATAATAGTTCCTAGATATCATGGCTACTCATTCACTTTTGCTATAATCTATGAAACACTAGTGGTAAACAGAGGGATGAATTCACTTAATGGCTGAACTTCAGGCACACTATTTCACATCGCTGGAGATGCTGTTGTATTAGTTTTCTACACCGTGTAACATGTCACAATTAATTTAATGATTTAAATAAATACAAATTTGAGTCTTGGGAGATGGCTCAAAGATACATACTACTTGTTTTGTAAGCCCAACAACCTAAGGTCCTATGCCTAGAACCCACATAAAAGGTAGACCAAGTAGCTTAAGGGTCAGTAATTCATGTGCCTCTAGAGGAGATGAGAGGGGGAGATTGGACAGTCTCCAGATAGCTAGCCTGATTTAGGCAGAAACAGTAAGTCTAGCTTAGACAAGGTGAGAAGATGGGGACCAACACCTGAAGCTTGTCCTCTGACAACATATGCTCTGCCACCCCAGCTTGCCTGGGAATATATGCATGCATGCCCACAATAAAGAAATATAATTTTTGTGATCTCATAGCTCTGTGAATATAAGAATGGCTTCCCTGAGCTCTCTGCTAATAGATTCTGAAGAACAGATGCAAACTATTTACCTACCTGGAGCTTCTAAACTCTGTTAAGAAGCAAAAAATAAGAACAATCCAAATATTCTTTAACTGATGAACAACTGGGAAACATAGATTAATCCACATCGAAGTTCATCCACAATTCAGCAATATAAAAATGTTAAATACCAGTTGTGTCACAATTAGAATCAACATTTAAAACTGTATACTAAGTAGAAGGAACCTGACACAAGAGTCCACATATTATATAATCCTGTTTCTCTGAACTATCTTGAATCGGTCAATTCAGGCAAATAGAAAGAGAATTTATGATTGCTTAAGAGTAGGAGTGAGGAACTTGGAGGAGGAGGAGAGGTGGCTGCTGAAGGGGGACTGATGAAATATTCTAAAGCTGGTTGTAGTGAGTCCTGCAGAGTTAAGAATGTACTAAAAGCTAACATGTCTTACACCTATAATGTATAAAATTGTAAAATCCTCTTCATAAGAAATTATGAAACTCAAATAAAAATATGAGAAGACTGGAGGCAGTAAGAAATAAGGCTGTAGAAATGGTGTTAAAGAGTAGGTGAACGTGATGTAAAGTGTAAACAGAAAGCAATCTTAAATAGTATGATAATGCAGTTCTCTAAATTTGCATTAATATCCCTGTGTCCTGAGTTCAGTCATTAAAAAGTCCTTTTCATCAGAACTTTCATTCCAAGCCTTTTTCACATAGTAGAAATATTCTGCTGAACTTAAGGTAAAGTTAGAAGCTTTATTCCAAGATGACTATGCACTAAAGGAGATTGATATTAAAAGTGTTGGGGCTGGAGAGACTGTTCTCTGTGTAAGAACACTTCCTGCTCTTGCAGAAGACCTGAGTTTAGTGCTTGCACCAAATTCAGGCAGCTTACAACCTCATAACTTGAATTACAGATAAATGGGGCCCTCTTACAGCCCTTGGGGGTATCCCTACTCACATCCATACATACACATATACGTACACATATACATACATACATACATACATACATACATACATACATACATACATACATATGTACGCATGAATAAAAAAGTAAAGTAATGCTTTAATTCAAGCTTCAGGAAAATTCAAAACTTCTGGCTTCCATGGGCACCTATGTTGGCTTCCACAGGCACCTATGTTTGGATGCACATATCCATACTCAGTAATACATCTTATTTAAAATAAGATAAATCTAGAAGATGTTATTTTTAGAGAGTTATAGCTTACTTTGTGTAACCTTACTTGAGTAAGTAACCAGCCTTTAGATTTTCTCCACTTAGCCCCTATCCAATTTATACCACAAGAACTCCTTCTGAGAGTAAACTGGAAGCCGATATATATATATATACACACACACACACATACACACACACACACACACACACACACACATACAAAGGACTTGAAATATAAAAGGAGATAATAGAAGACATAATTAACATGTAAAAAAAAAGATAAAATTAAAAATAAGAGAAAAAACATAAAATAACAAGCAAGGAAAAGCCCTAACATGACATTGTGAGACAAGGAACCTACCAAGCTGCCACTGATTTGTTTTCTGTTAGTCATCTATACTGGGCATGTGGCCTATGCTTAAGAGTAGTTTGTTTCTGAGTTATGGATGGAGAAGTCCACTTCACACATATTCCCGCCATATCAAAAAAGCTTCTTCCTGCAGCAGATGGGAACAAATGAAGAGAACGAAAGCCAGTTGTTCTGCAGAGAATGAAAGACTTTGGAACACCCAGCTTTAAATGAGATGTCTCCATCAAATCCCTCCGTCCAGGGCTCTAAGAACCTTGAAGAATAGAGGCAGAATGAGTGCAAGACAAGAGTGGAGAGAGGCCACCAAGAAAACAAAGCCCTCTAAATCAGCATGCTAGACATACATTTGAACTCAGAGACTAAGGCTGCATGAACAGGACCTGGATGAGTCCACACCAGATGGGATCCTAGAGATGAAAAAAGAAGGCCTGTGAGTATAATAGAATGTAATCAGAAGTCATTCTATTGCTACTTTTAATTATTTATTTAGAATACTAATATTTGGCTTTACCATAGATCCCTGGGACATTTAGTTTCAAGTTCTTGGTCATCCAAGCAGTGTTGGATACAGATCCCATCTCATAAACTGGGCCTTCAGTCAAATCAGATTTTGACTAGTTATTCCTGTAAGCTTTGTGCCACCATTGATCCTACTAGCATATCTTGCAGGCAGGACAGCATGATATCAAAGGTTTTGTGGCTGGGTTAGTGTTTGTTTCTGTTTTAGTAGCATGCAGAGTTCCTTATGTACCAAAGATGCTCAAATATAGGGGTGAAGAATCTATGTAGGTACCCATTTGACTTATCTATGTTCAGTGAGTTCTATAGGTGTTGTTTTCAGAAATAGGACCTTGTCATCAGTTGATGGGGAGCAAGCTTTAGTATTGGCAAAACTTTAGGTTTTGGGGGGATTCCCATGAAACCCCTTTGGCCAACAAATCAATTAGATGTAACCCAATCTTGATACTGGAAGCTTCATTTAATGTCTAGAAATGGCAAGCCGGGGCTCTATCTGCCCAATTACTTCCCAATTTTATTTGGACCACCAACATTATATATATATATATATATATATATATATATATATATATATATATATATATATATATATATATATATAATATTTAGGTATCTCTCCTTGTATTTCCTCCCTTGTCTCATTATTCCCTCCATGTTCCCACTATCCTTCCATTCTACCCATAACTATCTATTTGATTTCCCTTTCCTAGAGAGATCTATTTGTCCCTTACTCTGTACTTAACCTCTGGTTCAATGAATTGTAGATTGAAAACCATTGACTTAGCTAATATATACATATAAGAGAATATAGAACATATATCATATTTGTTTTTCTGTGTCTGGGTTATCTCACTCAGGATTATTTTTTCTAGTTCCATTCATTTACCTGTGAGTTTCATACTTCCATTTTTTAACAATATAGTAATACTTTATTGTATAAATATACCATATTTTCTTTATCCACTCCTCTATTGAGGGACATATAGATGGTTTCTAATTCTAGGTATTATAAATAGAGCAACAATAAAAATGGTTGAGCAGGTGTCTCTGGTAGAAAAAAAATGAGTCCTTAGGATTTAGTGGTATAGCTGGATCTTGAAATAAATTGATTCTCATCTTCTTTAAAAAATGCCATACTGATTTCCATGGTGCTGATACAAATTTGCACTTCCACCAGCAATGTATGCATGTTCCTCTTACTCTACATCCTTGCCAGCATTAGCTGTCATTTATTTTATTGATATTAGCCATCCTGACAGGGTAAGATGAAATCTCAAAGTCGTTTTGATTTGCACTTCCCTGGTGGCTGAGGATGTTACTCAGCCGCTTGAGTTCCCTTCTTTGAGAATTTCCCATTTAGATCTGTACTCCATCTTTTAACAAATAGGGTTGTTTTCTTCATATTTAGATTTTTGAGTTCTTTATATACTTTGGATATTAGCCCTCTTTCAGTGTGCAGTCAATTAAAATTATTTCCTATTCTATAGGTTGCCACTTTGAATAAGAGTGTCCTTTGCTGTGCATAAGCTTTTCAGTTTTATAAGGTCTCATTTACTAATTGTTGATCTTAGTGAAGTCTTTTCCTCTGTCATTGAGTTCAAGGCTAATACCACTTTCTTTTCTATCAGATTCAGTGTATCCAGGTTTATGTTGAGGTCTTTGATCCACTGTTGAGATTTTGTTTGGGATAATAAGTACGGATCTATTTCAGTTCTTCTACATGCAGCCATTCAGTTTGACCAGCACCACTTTTTAAAGATGCCACTGTGTATTTTTTCAGTGTGTATTTCTGCATTTATATCTATGTCAATATATCTATATCCCCCCTCTCTTATTTATTCACACACACACACACACACACACACACACACACACACACACAGGTATCCATGTGCATATATATTTATTTTTATGTCAATACCATGGTGTTTTTACTACATCATTTCATTCTGTAGTACAAATTGATCTCAGGGATAATGTTTCCTTCAACAGTTCAAGATTGTTTTAGCTATCCTGTTTGTGTGCATATGTATGTATTTCTGAATGAAGCTGAAAATTGTCTTTTCAAGATCTGTGTTGGAATTTTGATGGGGATTACATTTAACCTGTAGATTGCTTTTTGGTGGGACAAGTACTTTCACTATGTTACTCATACTGATCCATGAGCACGGGAGATCTTTCCATTTTCTGATATCTTCTGTCATTTCTTTCTATAATGCCTTAAAGTTCTTATCATACAAGTCTTTCACTTGCTTGTTTAGATATTTTATTTAAGGCTATTATGAAAGGAATTATTTCATTGATTTCTTTCTCAGTGAGTTTGTCACTTGTATATAGGAGAGCTGAGTTTTGTGAGTTAGTTTTGTATCCAGTTACTGATACAAGTGGGGTTTTTTTAATTTTTTATTAGATATTTTCTTAATTTACATTTCAAATGCTATCCCAAAAGTTCCCTCTCCCCTCCCCCCACCCTTCTCCCCTGCCCACCCAGATACAAGTGTTTATTAACTGTGGGTGTTTTCTGACAGGAATTTTAGGCTCACTAATGTATACTATAATATCATCAAAAACTCTTAAGTTCTAATTTGTGTCCCCTGATCTCCTTCAGTTTTCTTATTGTTCTAGTGAAGATTTCAAGCTCGATTTTGAATAGGTATGAACTGATTTATTTATTTATTTATTTATTTATTTATTTATTTCCACTATATTTTTGAGCTTTCACAGATTTCCTCAAGGTATTTATTAATTTCCTTTGTAATATTCATAAGGATATTTTAAGATCTTTTGTTGTACTTCAGTTATGTTGCAATACTCGAGGCCTGTAGTGGCGGAGTTGCTGGGTTCTAGTAGAGACATATTTCTTTGGCCTCCCTTTTGTTTAGGTTTTTATGCCAGCACACAACATCTGCATTTGGGGAGATTACAATTCTAGGTGCTCATATCTTCTCTAGTCTTTGTTGAATGTGTGTTTTGTGTTTCTTGGTTTCTGTTGCCATCTTTGTCTTTTAGTGATTGCTGTATGTTTCCTGGTAGGAAATTTTGGGGGGGGATCCTGATAGGTGTGAACATTGGGGTTCTGGCTAAAATGTGTTTCTAGGTGTTGGAAGCTAACATTTCGGACAGAGGTTGGGCTAGATAGGAGAACTGAGTGAGTTCATAAGAGGAACTAAAGCCTGATGTTGTACTGTGATATGCTTAGTCCCTTAAATGAGGGCAAAGTGAGAAGAGCCATAACAGGTGTGCTACAGAGCTGAGCATGAAGCTAGGGGGCTGAGCTTTGTGGAATGGAAAGAAGTGTGAAGATTTGCAATTAGCTGTCTAGTAACATTTTGCTGGTCTTCGTGGTGAAGATATGCAGTTAGCATACCTGCTTCCCTGGCTGAAGTGTAACCTCTTATCTTTTAATGAATTCCTGATATAAATTTTATGAATGTTAAAATTTGAGAAATCCTTCCTGAGGCACAATAAAAGAAGAGTGGATGTCTATGTCACCTATATTGGTAACTGGAAACAGCAATGCAGTTTTAGCTTTATCAGACTTCCTCCTTTTTTCTACAATTCCTGTGATGTGGAGTGATAATTATGTCTCTTCAGCACTCTAAAATTTAGCATTACAAGTTGCTAAGACATACTATTGTGTTTTCTCTATAAAAGCCTTATTTTGTTTAATGGGATTTCACACCACTTAATTTTCAACCCATTCAGAAATCCATGTCTTCTATCATCTCTCATATGCCTTTTCACATCTGGAGAGGTCTTGCCTTTTGAAGTACAGTGCTTTTTCTATGAACATCACTTGCCTTTCTTCTCCTGTCCCTTCTGTTCACTTACACACACACACACTTTGCTGCTGGAAAACTTTCCCTCCCATCAAAATTAACAAACAAACAGGGCTTATTGGTTTGCGTTTCCTATTTTCTTTTTTCACTATTTTTGTTTCTCCTTATTTGTTTTCAAAAGAGATTTTTTTCAAAGAGTTTCTTCAGCATATTCTTTTTTCAAAAAAAAACAAAAACAAAAGCAAAAAAACAAAAACAAAAAACCTCAAATCCAAAACAAAAAATGTAATCACACTGTCAGGGTGCTACAAAGATAGTATGTGTTTTCAGTGAACAACGAATAACATTGATATTCTGTGTAATCTTTGTTATCTTGGTTCTTGAAAGTTTGCTGTTTTATTTACTCATTTTCCTTCTAACACATACTTTTGTTTCTTTGATCATACACCCTAGCAAGTCTTAGCAAGGTATATTAAGGAGGTAGATTAATAGCCACTCTACAGCTGAAGAACCTACTTTTTCACTTACAGGAGATTTTGTTAACATTACAATATAATTTCAATATTTTTCTCTTCATTTTCTCCCTCTGACTGCCCTCCCATATATTATCCCCAGGTGCCTTCAAATTCATGGCCTATGGTTTTTTTAAAACTAATTGTTATTGCACATACATATGTCTTTGTACATATAAATATATTTTAAATATAACCTGTTCAGCACATATAATGTTACTTTAATGTATATTGTCTGGGTTGACACTTTGGCACTGGAAAAATATTTTTTTGAACTCCTCTCTGGGTAAGACCACATCTCCTGCTCTCCGCTTCCTCCCTTGCCTATAATTCTTTGTGTAGGACTCTGATCTTGTAGACTTTTCTCCCATCCACTTTAGAATGTTCATTGATATCACTCTTGTTCAACTCATGTTTGAGAAATCATGTTGATGAGATTTTGTAGTGTAGATTCTGATATCACTAAGAGATACAATCTCACAGCAAACTCTTGGATCTGATGGCTCTTACAATAATTTTGTTTCTCTTCCAGAATGTACCCTGAACCTTACTTACTTACGTGCTCAAGTGTTTTTAGATGTATCTGTTGGGACTGGCCTCTGAAATTCTACATTTTGATTCATTGTAGTTTTCTGTAGTAGTCTTTGTTGAGAAGTTTACTTGAAGGTATGTGAAGGCCACACTTTTCTATGGATATAAAGACAAATGTTTGTATGCTCTTATTATAGATTATGCTGGTTTAGTAAATTAAAGGTTATAGTTTATCCTCTTAATAATTATTACTTCTCTAGTATTGAGTTGTTAGCTATGTTTTTAGTATTTGTTAAATGGGTCTTCATTCCAATTAGAGAGCTGTTGGTTACTGCTAAGGTATTAACACCACTATTGAAACTATAGGGTTATTATTTTATGCTGGTCATTGTTGTGGTTCATAGGTATTGTTACTGGGGAGGATGGCTGATTACCTTTCTCTTTTGGAAGCTCACACAGTGCTTTTTGGCATCATTTTCGAAAGTCAGTCCTCAGTGAGGAGGCGTTCAGGTCAGTTCTAGTTCAGAGGTCTCTGGGATCTGTTTCTGAATTGCATGATTTCTTCAGTGGTAGGGGTTTGTCTTCTACCTTTAGTGGACAACCAAGGGCAAGGATAATAAGCCGTATTTTTTTTTTTTTTTAGCTGTCTATATGATTTTATTTTATTTTATTTTATTTACAATTTTTTATTAGAAATATTCCTCATTTACATTCCAACTGCTATCCCGAAAGTCCTCTATAACCTCTCCCCATCCTGCTCCCCAACCCACCCACTCCTGATTTCTGGCCTTGGTGTTCCCTGTACTGGGACATATCAAGTTTGCAAGACCAAGGGGGAAGATAGGCCATTTGTTTTCAGGCTCTCTTGGAGAGCTCTGGTCACAGCTCAACGGTGGCTTCTCATGTCTGGTTTAGGGTTCTTGTAACATGATCTTCAGCCTTTGAAGGGAGTGTCATCAGTCCAGATTAATCAAACTTATTTAAAATGCACATATATGCAATTTATAATATGTGTGTAATTTATATATATTCAGAATATATACATGTAATTTATAATTATAATATGTAATAATTAAATATATGTATATATAGAGAGAATTATAGTTGTTCTTAGGTAAATAGCTAATAGCATGATTTCACTTGACTTCTAAAGACATCTTTATTGTTATTTTACCCATTTCATTCTTTCTGTTACCTCCCTCCCCCCCTAAAGATGCCCACCTTTTTCATTCCTCCTATCATATCACATGCATGCACACTCTCACGCTCCCCCTTCACTCTCCTGCACCTTCTTCTGCATTTACCTCCATACTGCTTCTAAGGACCCAGTCTTTTCTCATTTCTAGCCAATCACTTTTCTTCTGTTATATTCCTTTAGCAACTCACTTTCTTTATTTAATTCCCCTTCCCTCCCTGAATTCCCTTTCCCATTTTCTCTATACGATTCCCTCTATCCCACTCTTCTCTATACCTTCCTACCATTTTCTTCTTATGGGTCGATTTTTTAATACTGAGATGACCAAGGTGTGTCCTTCCCACATGAAAGGGATAAAATACAAAAATGTGTCCCCAATTGTTTTTTGCAAATTTTCTCAAAAAAAATCTTTGAATTTACTTTGATTCTGACAAGATCCGGTGTAATTGATATGCATGTGAAAATACAGGTTGAATCCTTTCTTTCTGTCTCTCCTCTAACATATCAACAATACACTACAATTTCTGTTCCATAATTCTTTAAGTGATCACTGTGAAAATCTTGTCAAATCTTTTCATGCTGCAAGTGAATATTTATAATAACTTACAGTGACTTGCAAATGGCTGAAAACTAGAATTTATGATGGAGAAACTGACAGAGTCTAACTGACTTTGTACTGCAAGGTGTTGATGGGGAAAAATAATAGATATTACTAAGGGTGCCCTGTCTTTGCAAAGAGCTCCCAGAGAAAGGAAGATAATTAATAGCCTGCTCACAAAAGATGAAAATCATTGCAATAACCCTAGCCTTCTCAAGATCCTACAGTGTTCTTGTCTGTAGGGTCCTTAGACATAAATGGATCTGAAAAAGCATTATAAAGTCTTCCTTTTCAAGAGGATGACTTCTACTTCAAGTCTCAAGAGCCTGAGGCTTAGTTTGTTGTGTAGATAGATGTGGAGTGGTCTGTTCCAGACTCCACAATTAAAAGTAGCAGACTGTTTCAGTGTCATGAGTATGTTGGAGATGCCTAGATTTTCTGTCACTAAATGAGAGAAATGGATAAAATTCTGAAATATCTCTACTCTTTCATGTAGTATAGAAGAAATATATAGAAATATGACATTAACAAATAACCGCAAAACTTTCCGGTAGCTGGTTGATTTAAGCTTATAACTAAATGGCCCAGCAAGCATATCTATAGACTGGCTTAGGTTTATTTTTCTCTCTCCTCTCCTTTATCCCCACTCTTTATTGTGTTTAGTAATATCAGGACACAGCCCTGAAGTCAAAATGATTGTAGGAAGGACTAAAGGGCCAGATAATTTCCAGGTGGAAAACAAAAATCTCTGAAAAAATATTAAATATTATTACAACACAAAAAGAAAATCCTTATGTCCTTTTCATGTAAAATATGTCAAACTTATTAAAATATTGTAGAAAAATGAAAATATAAGATTATAGAAATGCTTATGAGTGACTTTGTAGGCTGTGGAAGCCTGCTGTACAGCTTATGGTAAGCTTGTTGAATACCTGACACACCACCCTCGCAGATGAAGACCATAAAATTTTTACGTGTATTTCTTGTGTCTTCACAAAATCCTAAAAGTTACATAGCTGGATTGTGGTTATCATATGAATCTTAAATATCCACCTCCCATCAAAATATTCATGTTTTGAATATTTGTTTCACAGCTGGTAGCACTAAATTAGGATACTCTGGAACCTTTATGATTTGGGGCCTGGCTGATGGAAATAGGTCACTACATGCTGGTCCATGGGGTTATGTTATACCTGGAGACTTCTAGTCAGTCTTCGCTTCCTGGTCTGCTGGGATGGAAATAATCTCTGTCACATTTTCCCATTGCTATAAGCTTGGGGAGACTTTTTCATGTCTCCCATTGTGATAGATTGAAATCATAAGGGAAAATAAACCTTCCATCTCTTACAATTGTTTCTATGAGGTCTCATTGTTACCACATCACAAAGAGGCAATCTTTGTGATTACTATATTTAGAAAAGAAAATTGAGACATAAAAGAGATTAAACATCTACATCAACATTTTCAAACTGTGGATCATCTTGGGGTCTAACAACCCTTTCACAGGAGTCATGCATCAAATATGCTGCATATCAGATATTTACATTATATTTCATAACAACTGCAACATTACCATTAAGAAATAACACTGAAAGTAATTTTATGGTTGGGGGTCAACACAACATGAGGAAAGGCATTAAAGGGTCACAGTGTTGGAAGGTTGAGATCCACTGATCTCAATCATGACCACATAGCTACAAGACAAAGTTTAATGCCAAAAATTATTCGTTTTATTCTCTACTGTTCTCATCTTGGAACATACTTGATGTATATGTCTAAATAAGCCTTCAATTTTGAAATGTTTCCTATCATCCATTAATATACATTTAATAATGGGTATTTATTAAGAATCATTAA
>LR750016.1:133041-145694 GCA_902729485.2 Mus minutoides
ATATATATATATATATATATATATATATATATATATATATATATATATATATATATATATATCATAGGAATAAGGGTGGATTATAAGCCTTGGGTAAATAACAGTAATATCTAGATATTAGGGTAAAATGAACTATAGTAGTCCCAATATACCCGTGTCCTTATTACATAGCCAGTGAAAATGTTGCCTTAATCATAATTTACAGTTATGCTTAATATTAAGGGACTTGAAATAGAAATCATAGGTTACCTGGGTGGATCCAAAAAAATCAAATGAGCACTTAAACGTAGAAAAGTCTTCCAGGAAGAGAGGGTGGAGAAATACTTGGGGGGTTAGTGTGAGGAAAAATTAGAAAATAAAAATTTATTATTGCTGACTAAATAAAAGTACTGCCATACAAATGCTGATAAGCTAGAAATGAGAGGGAACAGAGTCCTTCCTCTAGTAGAAAAGAATACGGAAAGGGGAAACAGTTTTAGCCTAGATTGACTTGTGTTAGACCTCTACACTTCAGAATGTTAAGCTAATACATTCAGATTGCTTAAGCCACTACACTTGTAGTAGTATATACCACAATAGACAACTAACACAGCTAGTTCATACATATTCAGGGGGCTATACAGCTCACAAAGATTTGAAATGGTCCACTCTTTTTTAATTATATATTTTCTTTATTTACATTTCAGATGTTATCCCCCTTCCTCGTTTCCCCTATGAACCCCCCTCCATCCCATCCCCTCTCCCCCTGCTCACCAACCCACCGACTCCCACTGGTCTAATCTTAAAGCTGTTTTAAGGGTTGGGTGACACAGCTAAGAAAACAAAAGCTCAGAGGTACTGAATGACTCATCCAGGGATTCATTTGGCACATCTCAGGCTTCAATTCCAAGGCTTGCCTGTGCCTTCTGTACTAAAATGCCCACATGTAGACATACTTAAATGTTTAAAGCACTGATAAATCATGAAAACTCTTTACTGGAAATGTATATGTCTTAATTGTCGTGTTGGAAAGCTGATCCAGTGGAGCACCATCCAGGTTGTGAAAAGAAAAATGACTCTGAAATGTTTCTGAAGTCTCCGTTTCTCTCAACTGTATAAATGGAAAACTGTTCATCCACACCGTACCAGGCTAGAGAAAGCTGTATAACCCTCAAAGAGTACTAGTTGTTATCAACAATATAACCATTTACCCTTTAAAAGTCAAAGTTGTTTACAAGATTCATCCAGTGAAAATTTACAGTAGTGTTGATTCTATAATAAGCCAGTTTGAGAAAATCCTCCTGTAATTTCAATATTGTGAATCTTCTGGTGAATTAATCACATGTTTAAAATTCCGAAAACATTAATAAAAAATGAAGGAATGTTTGTTCAATTTAATCTAAATCACAAAGACCACAGTACTCATGTTACATGGTTGCTAAGTCAAAAATATGAATAATTTATTTGTACAAATAATCAGATTAAAATATGGGGACTTGAATATTGAAAAATATTACTTGCCTGAAGAAATGGAGTCCTGGAAGAAAGGATGAGTTATATGCTCAATAAAACCTTTTCAGTTCTCAGGAGATCTAATAAAAATGGATGGGGATGGAATGTTAATGTGAACTAATTTTGTTGAATCTAGATGTATTCTTTACATAAACAGGCTTTTAAAAAATTATTTTAATTCATAGATCCATGTTAACTAGGTAAGTTCTTAGGCTGTATTTGATTTAGATTGGATTACTGAAACAATATTGGGCTCTAATCTACATATCAGTATGAACTGTTATAAGTATTCGCATGTTGTCCAGATAAGTAGTTTCAATTTTTATTTAATTTAACTACAGGAAACTTTTCCCCCTAACTTCATTAATGATTGATAGATTTTTAAATTATTATTTATTTTCACATTTTTTGCTTTTATCAAATCCACAAAATATCAAAATCTTATTTAATCAAGTATCAAAATCTTATTTAAATTAATGTATATAAAAATATGACATCATTCTAAAATATTGTTTTAATATGTATAAGTCATTGTGGTAGTATTAATGTAAATAAATATTAAACAACTAAGCATGGGGAAAATTACAAGAATTTCATGCTCTTCTTATATGATTGGGGATGAAGATATAAAAATGTTCAAATTAATATATCAAATGATCTTCTAGTGGTTTTTGGTTACACATTCAAAATGGTAACTATCTCTTGACCTATTCTTGTTCTCATACTTGATGTTTGTCTAGGCCCTCTTTATAGCTTGTGTGTGTGTGTGTGTGTGTGTAAACAAATTCTAGCATATTCTGGGCACCATTATTGGCATTTAAAGTTCTTTTAAATTAGGAATTAACATGTGCTTTTTTATTTTTGGTGCTGAGGATTGAACTCAGGGCTTTGTGTATACTAGGCAAGTATTCCGTTATATCACTGAGCTATACTTCCAGCCTGGATAATTAACACTTAAAATATACATAGGAGTGGGTGGGGATAGGGGGTTTTCAGAGGGGAAACTAGGAAAGGGGATAACATTTGAAATGTAAATAAAGAAAATATCTAATAAAAATATGTCCAAGATGATTTACTATTTGTAGTTTATAAATATAAAAGTTATCTCATGGAACTCTCATATATATATATATATATATATATATATATATATATATATATATATATATATATATGCGCCATTTTGTTAATAAATGGTTATTTGTCCTTGGTACTCCTTCATTGTAAGATGGCTTCTGTCTTAATCTTTTCTCTTGTTCATGTCAAGAAGCAGAGCTTAATACTGTGTTCATGTCACCATTTGTGTTTCATACAGTCCAGAGTCATATGGTGCCACCCACAGTTGGCACATCTTCCAACTCTAGGCATGCCTTAGAGACTGTCTTCTATGTGACATTAGATCTAAAGAAGTTGAAAATTGAGATTGAAATGTATCTCAACTCCATTCCTGATCAACATGATACCCACTTACATCATTTTAAATCATAATATCTTTCACTTTTGCCCTCTGGATCTCAAATTTATCTCATAATTCAAAATGCTTTCATTCTGGATAAAGGACATAGAATAAACACACAGTTTAAGGCGAAATCTACATAGTTAGCTTAGGTTGTAATAGCTAGGAATCCAAGCCTTAGTAGAGTTGGTTACATTGTTGTCTTAAAGACCAGTTAGAATTAAATAGACTGGAAACACAGTCGGACAGTCAAGTTAAATACAGAGTCTTAAGTCTTTTTAAGTCATATTATTAACATAGTTGCAAGGTCTTCTGGCAAAGTTTGAGTCTCTTTGAATGAAGTTACTTTCAGAAAACATATTACTATAGATCAAACCCAAACAAACACCAAAATCTAGCAAAGCTAACCCCAAATCCTGCATCTTCATATCTTGCACCTGAGTCCCTTGCTGAAATTAGCAAAGGGTAGCATTTGCCCTACAGCTTCCCCTGTGCAGCACAGGTAGCCTCTCTATTGGACCAGTTCCATTAAATGCCTGGGGATTTTGCTGATGGATATCCTCTGGTCCAGGCATCTTTAACATCCTGGAGTATCTATTGCAACCAAGGCTTCATAGTCATAGCTTCATGCAGTTGCCTCTCAAAGCTTTCTTTCAGAAACTCTCACCCTGCCACACAGGGTGCCTAACATTGGTGGCTCTCTCAAACTATGGATCAAGACTCTGTGACCTCTTGGTTTTATAAATTTTATACCTGAGAAATCAATACAAAATGGACAATGTTGCCATGTTCAGGTGCTATCTTAGGACAGAAGCACACACTTTTGGACCATAGTGGTATTAATTATATGCCTTGATGGATGAATCTGAACATTCCTTGAGGGGAAATTTGTTTAATGACAAAAATTCCTTTGAAACATTCTTAGCTCAGGGTTTGCATTTCATAAATATGTGCTTTTTATCATGTGGAGCTTTGGATGTGTGGAGTCTAGTCTTTGGGGCAATTTTTCTTATTGTTCTAGTGGAAAAACTGAATTTTCTCTTCATCATTTACAAATACTTTGTCATCTGACCTTTCTTTGTACACAAATTTACATGTGACCACACACATTTCCTTATAAACCACACATTTTTCTTATCTTTTTTGTTCATGTTTTCTATCTTTTTTCACTGTGGAAAGTGAATTAACCAGTTGCCCTCACACAGTTCCAGTACTCTCCTGTCTTGAAATTTCCTCTTTCGAATTTGTTCAATATCTTTAATTCAACTACACGAGGGTTCTCAAGACATGGATAGAATAAGGCCAGAGTCTCTAAAATATCACATTAATGGCCCCTAGTGAAATTTATGATAGAATCCTTGTTCTACACTGAAACTTCCTAAGTCAGGTTTTAGAACTAATGGTTTCTCTCAGCACTTGCATCTTCTATGTTCCTAGAACAACTGATTAATCCCTGCTTACAGCATTCAAGGTTTTTATAGCCCTAAGATCCAAACTCTTTTATATTCAATGAAAATCTGTTCTAAAAGACTGGGACACACATGGACGAGTTTACCACAGCAATAACTCAATTGTTTTGCATCAATTCTCTGTCTTCAGCACTTCCCTGTTGCTGTGATAAGATACTCTGAATGAAGCAACATAAGGATGAAGGAGTTTCTTTTGCTTTAAAGTTCTAGGCTATAATCCATCATGGATCACAGCATTAGGAACTTAACACCATTGAATCCAGTCAAAAAGCATAGAGCTGTTAATATTTATGCTTTTCTTTTTTCTTTTGATATAGTTGAGGATCCCACCCCAGTGAGCGGTGCTATTTGCAGAAGGAAAGTTTTTCCACCATAAGCATGATAGCCTCTAACTGGTATCTTCAGGGTCCCATTTCCCAGGTGTCTCTATTTTTATTTAGTGGACAATGGGTTTAATCATTACAAATATGATTATTGACATATGGTATTTTACTCACCTTGTTTTATTTATAGCTGTATGCCAATATCTTGGCTTTTGTTCGTTTGTTCATTTGTTTGTTCCATGTCTTACAAATAAATATCATTTGTAAAAGGAAAAAAAATCAATATATTATGAATCAGGCTTTCAGACATTTAATTTGTTTGATGAAAATAGAGTTTTATTACATTTTACTAAAAATTCTATATCAAGCCTGAACTACTTTAAAAAGTGGAGTTATAAATTATTTTATTCATTTATTTTGTGATAATGTATCACTGGGTAGCCTGGGATGGACTTACAGTACAGATACTCCTGCCTTAGTCTCCCAAGTACTAGCATGGCATATATATATACCAGCAGACCTTGCTGGTTAACCCTCCTTAAAACATTTAAAGCTTGGAATATATTACTGTATATTTTGAAGAACCCCAAGGGCTATAATAGCATCTTTTCCTCCTGCAAACTAAAATCATGTTGCAATAGTTGATTTGAATGGAATGCCCTCACAGACATACCCAAATATATATTTAAGGCATTAGTGAGGTATATATTTGGGTATGTCTGTGAGGGCATTTCCAGATAGAATTAACTATGGAAATAATACACATCTTGAATATAGACAACACCATCCCATGGGGTGGGCCTAAGAAAAGTGAATGAACAAGGTAAAAGAAAAGAAAAAGAAAATGTGAATCAAATGAGTTTGTTCTTCTTTTCTTGCTAACTCAACCACTAATATGTAAGCAAGTAGCTTCACACTCCTATATCCACAGCCTCATTACTTCTGTTACAAAGATGTCTCCAACAGGGCATACTGTAAGCCAAAATAAATCCTTTTGTTGGGTATTTTGTTACAATAAGGTTAAATGTAACTAAGGTGATAGTGAACAAAGATGCTACATAATATTAACATTAAAAAGGCTGGACTAGTAGGCCATCAATGGGAGGAGAGGCTCTTGGTCCTGTAACGATTATATGCCCCAGTACAGGGGAACATCAGGGCCAGGAAGGGGGAGTGGGTGGGTTGGGGAGCAGGGTGGGGGGAGGATATAGGGGACTTTTGGGATAGCATCTGAAATGTAAATGAAGAAAATATCTAAATAAATAAATAAATAAATAAATAGAAAGAAAGGCTATTTACAGGATAATCCATGTATTAGATATTGAAGTGATAGTTCAGTAACGCACAGAGACTGGCTTATTGATGGTAGAAGTAATCCACAATCACTTCTGGACATGGTGATAAATAGGTAAATAAATAAGAGAGGGTTTTAAATGGAGTGAGCTGCTTGAGAAATGTAACATGATGTTTACTAAAAACTTAATACCAACGAATTCTATCATTGAAATAAAGAAAAATTACAGATAAAAGCATTCATCTTAGGGTAAGAAGAAATAATTATCTATCATTTAACAACAGCCAGAAAGACAGATTAAACATATGGTCCTGACCATGTTCATAGAAACAAGCCCTAGTTTTTGTAAGGGAGTTTACAAAATATTTGGGTCTGAGCAGAGCAGTTGCTCTTCCTCTTTTCACAAGGTGGTAGATATCCAAGGACCATGAACTTCTTCACAAGTGTCAAGCTGTTACAGTTTGCTTCCAAAAGCTACTGTTTTGAAATGTTTCATTGTTTCCCTTCTGGAAGGCAGCTGTCAGCAATGATTACAAAATGTTCTTTGAAAGATGACTAGGAGCACATTAAAAGGGACTGTTTGAGTAGCCGGAATTCATGGCTGCCTCCTACATTTGGCATCTTCCTTCCAATAGAGCAGGAAGTCTGGACCATGTTTGTTTAGTCAGGAAATTCACATTCATTGTTTGTGCGGGCTGCCCAAGTGGGTAAGTGGATCTTTATATTACCGTCTGGTAGCAGTGTTCTTTCAAATCATTAATGATGTTTGAATGGTTGTAAAAGGAACTAAAAAACTGGATTATGTTTATGGACTTTCTTTAAGGTGCTATAATTCCTATAAATATTGCCGTCATCATCTACTTGTCAATAATAACTTGTCAATCCAGAATCTAATAGAAATAGAATTAAATGTGAGCAAATAAGATGGGAGGCTTAAACTAGCTAGTATTTCGATGAAGATCAAATCTTCAAACACATTTTTAATAGGGTCCTAGTTGCTTTCTAGTAACAAATTGAATTTAATTTAAAATTTTGAAAGAACCAGAAACAAGTTTATTTTTCTATTGACCTCTGGAATAGATATGCATATTTCAATACCCCAGGCTTCTTTCCTGGATTTAAGGCTTCCTAGAGACCAGATCTATGTTTTCACCTCTTCACATGCTATCTACAGAGGGACGAACTCTTAGAGAAAACCTGGCAGAGATGAAATATCAAATGCTGCATTATAGTGTAATATTAAAATAATGATTAGATGAATAAATATAAAAGTGGGAAGTACCAGTCATTTGTGAGGAGATTTGAGACTCTTTTCTGAGTAGCAGAACTATAAATATGAATATATTTTCACACAGTAGGTTAGGCACCTTATATACAGGATTTATATATTAGGACCTTCTATGTTAGGACTACCTGGTGCTAAAACCTGTTGTTTTGGGGTTTGGTTTTTTTGTTTTTTTGTTTTTGTTTGTTTGTTTGTTTTTCTAAAACTCCAATACGATTCTACCTAGAAAGGTGAAGGGGTAAAACCATGTGATAGAAAATGATTTTACATAGATATTATATCAACTGTGGCAAACTGGGAAACAACAACTCCAAAACTGATTATTTTCCTATAAACAAAGTGAGCAGGTATTGTCAAATGTTTGATGTTTATAAGAGGAGATAGAGTAGTGAAATATGATATAAAATTTCTCAGAGAAAGACCCCTTGTGTGCTAGAAATGATGGCTAATGAGGAATTCTAGTCCTCAGGGTCACTATTAATATCCTTTCTAAACTTGCACTCAGTTATGTGTGGAAAATATTTGGCTCTTGAAAATGAAAACCAATGATATATGGCCCAAGTTTATCTTAGCAGCATTTTAATCCTAAAATCTTAGAAACAAATAAATCATAGAATTTCATGTAATTCACAAGTACCTAAACATTTTATTTCTATCCATTCCCTCATATATCCAACCAACCATCCACTCACCCATTCATCCACCCACACATCCATCCATCCATCCATCCATCCATCCATCCATCCATCCATCCATCAATTCAACCAAACATCCATTCATCCATCCAACTGCATGCATGTCTACAAGGCTATCTTGTATGATTATTAAAGTATCTAACCTCTTGAGCCATACTCCTGATGTTTAAAACTTGATTTGACACATTACAAATGAAGTATTCTTAGGAATTCACTTAATCTTTCATTGCTTCAGTTTCTTCATTCCTTACATGTATATTCCAGTCACTACTAGATTACAAGTCTGTTCTGATGATTGACATTAGTTTACTTCTAATGAAGTAAACTAACACGGACATTAGTTGTCCACCAATGTTCCTAACATTCTGGGCATTTTCCTGTCTTCTGCTAGGGAACACAAAGTGATCTCATTGATTCCTTACGCAAAGCAGTGGGTAATTTGAGATGCTCAAATTAAAGCAAAAATGAGAACAAGAGCCCTCCGGACATGTACTTAGTGTAAAGACTGTTTTACAGGGTTTCACAGAAGAGACAATTTTATTACAAAATCCTGTGGCCATTAACATTTCTGTTGACCCCAATGCTGTGCTTCTTTAAAAATAAGTCAAACATCTAGATACATTTTTTTTTAGATGACTGGTTATATAGACATAGCTTTAAATAAACCTCTCTCTTCCATTTCACAAAATAAATTCTTTATGTTATAAGAGGACTTAGCATAGGGTTTCTCTAAATAGCAAGCTTTCAGTGCATTCAAAATATGAATCAATTTTTAAAAATTGATTTATATACAACTTTACAGGAACAAATCTATCTCAGAAAAGCTGTTACAGGACTCCATCCAAAAAGCTTTAACAAATGTGGAAGCAATTGCTTATCTAAAAGCAAAATAACTTGTCAAACCACCCTCTGTACTAGGCCACCCCCCAATTCTTTCAACACCTACATCTTTATTGAGTTTTTTAAACTGATGTCCAAACTAAGTAAACATTACAAAAAATATCATAATAGCAACTATACAGACCAGAAGTAGAAGCAAGCATTTTTTAATAAGAAATATTGTTCTGTTTATTGATTGCCAAGTAAAGTTGATTGATAATTTTACAAAGAAAAAATTAAAAATAAAATTCTCCATCATTAAGGATAATTTCTCTATTCTGAATGAAACACATAGCTATTTTTCTTATTTTTAACTACTTATTTGTTAATCTTAAAAGAAAACAAAACTCAGTCTAAAAGCACTCATTAGTAGGAAATTCTGAAAAACCCTAACAGGCAATTAAAGTAACATTTAGCACACTAGCAATAAACATATAAATAAGAGTTATAGCCAGGTACATAAAAAAAATTAACCTAAACAAAAACCAGAAAGAACTCCCTTTCCTGGGGTGGAGTCTTCATTTCTATCTGCCTGATCATGCAAAGCTTAGCACACCACTATTACCCTTGTGGTGTTGGAAGCAAACATAAATGTTACTGCCTTACTTCCTTTGACATACACACCTGGGTCACAAATAAAACCTTTCTTTCTTTTTTTTTAAAGAGTTTACCTGAAAGCCTCAAATTTGAGGATGTCAGATACATTCAAATCTAGACTTGGCAAACCATAAGTTGCTTTCTTTACCTCATAAAAGGAGAAAAAATTGAAAATAATCAACAGGACAAATGAAAACAATTGATGATATCTGGGAGTTTTCAGAGTGCTAGTTACATATTTGCATGTGGAGCATGTGGAGGTCATTTTCTTATTGCCATCTAGAAAGGCATGGTGTAAGGGGCTGGATGAAGGCAGACATGAGATGGTCAGCAAATGAGTCTGCTGATCAAAGGTCAGAAGGAAAAAGATATGCTTTGTCTACCAATTGCCAGACTTCACACTTACAAGGAAACATATAAGAAAACTGATTGCAAGAGCCAAGTGTAGTATACCTTTGGAGCAATTACTGAGGGAAGGCCAAGGGGCCATGGGAAGGGAAGGGGTAGTATGCTGCTATGATGTCTATGAGGGTCTCAGAAGAACTCACCTCATCTATTACCAAGATAAGGGTGTCAGCTAATAATACTAGTCAACTTGTGTCATTTCTCTCATTCTTCTTTGTTTTGGAATGGCTAGAGGAATCCAGGCAACAGAACATGGAAGAAAGAGAAAATAATTGAATTGCCTCTACTACAGGAGAGTTGAAGTGTTCTTGTTTAGATATAACTTGCTATGTCAATAACTAAAATTAAGATTGTTCTGTTGTTTAAAGGTATGTTCCACCAGGGAGATTGTTAAAAGCAGGAAAAGATTACCAGAGAATAGCTAGAGTTGGCTATTTGCTTTTCAGAGATTCCATGGTGAAAAAAAATGAATATTTTTTTGATTGACATAACTGAGATATCCAACACAATACATTGATATTTATATAATGGGATGAATCAAAAACAATTTATTATTTACTATCTCAGAAAATTGGGAATAGTTATACCTCAAGACCAAGCTGTACCACTCCTGGGCATTTACCCAAAAGATACCCCACAGGCTCAACTATACCACAAACTCAACTACATTCACAACAGCTTTATTTGTAAGAGCCAGAAATAGAAACAACCAGCTGGGCGTGGTGGCGCATGCCTTTAATACCAGCACTTGGGAGGCAGAGGCAGGTGAATTTCTGAGTCCAAGGCCAGCCTGGTCTACAGAGTGAGTTCCAGGACAGCCAGGGCTATACAGAGAAACCCTGTCTCGCAAAACAAAAACCAAACCAAACCAAACCAAAACAAAAACAGAAATAAAACAACCTAGATGTTCCTCAGTTGAAGAATAGATGAAGAAAGGATGGTGTAATGGAATACTATTCAGCTATTAAAAACCATGGCATGATAGTATATATAAGGGACTCCAAAAACTCCACCAGAGAACTCCTAAACCTGATAAACAGCTTTAGTGCAGTAGCTGGATATAGAATCAACTCAAACAAATCAATGGCCTTTCTCTATACAAAGGATGAACTGGCTGAGAAAGAGATCAGGGAAACATCACCCTTCACAATAGTCACTAACAGTATAAAATATCTTGGTGTGACTCTTACGAANGAAGCTCACGGTCAGCTATTAGATGGAACACAGGGTTCCCAAGGAAGAAGGAGCTAGAGAAAGTACCCAAGGAGCTGAAGGGGTCTTCAACCCTATAGGTGGAAGAATAACATGAACTAACTAGTACCCCTGAGCTCATGTCTCTAGCTGCATATATAGAAGAGGGTGGCCTAGTTGGCCATCAGTGGGAAGAGAGACCTCTTGGTTATGCAGACTTTATATGCCCCAATACAGGGGAACGCCGGGGCCAAGGGGTGGGAGCGGGTGGGTAGGGGAGCAGGGCCGGGAGAGGGGAGGATACAGGGAACTTTCTGGATAACACTTGAAATGTAAATGAAGAAAATATCTAATAAAAGTTGAAAAAAAAAAAAACCATGGCATCATGAAATTTGTAAGCAAATGAAAGGAACTTGAGAATATCTCCCTGAGTGAGGTAACAGACTGAGAATGACACATATAGCGTGTACTCACTTATAAGTGGGCATTATCAGAATAACCATGTAACAATCCACAAACTCAAAAAACTAGGTAATAAGGAGGGCCCGAGGGCAGAAGTGTGAAGCTTACCCAGAAGGGGAAACAAAATAGTCATTGAAGGATAAAGAGAAGAGGGGTGAGAGATGGGGTGAGGAGGAAGATGGGGATAGTGATCATTTGTTTAGGGAAAGGGACGGACAGGAGAGAGCTGGAAGTGAAACTGGAAATTGTTTTGGGGGCATCTTTGGGACTAGCTGGAGACCTGGGATAGGGGAGGCTACCAGGAGTCTGTGGGGGGTGATCCTAGCTAAGACTCTTACCAGCTATGGATATAGAGAATGAAGTGGCAACCTCCTGTAGCCAGGCAGTAGAAGGAGGGGAACATCAACCCACCCACAATACCTCAACCCAAAATTTGTCCTGCCTACAAGATTTAAAGGAATAAAGGTGGAAGAGAGACTGAGGGAAGTGCCAGCCAATGCCTGGCCAAACTCAAGACCCATCCCATGGGAGAGAACCAACCCCTTGACATTATTAAAGATACTCTGTTATGCTTGCAAACAGAGACCTCAAATAACTGTTTCCTGAGAGACTTTATCCAGCAGTGAAAGGAGCAAGATGGAGATACCCATAGTCAAACATCAGATGGTGCTCAGGGAGTCTTGTGGAAAAATAGGGGATAGAATTGAACGAGTTAGAGGTGTCACAGAAAGACCTACAGAATCAACTAACCTGGGAACATGAGGCCTCACAGAAGCTGAACAACCAACCAATGAGCATGCAGAGGCTGGACCTAGGCCCCCTACAGGTATGTAGCAGATGTGCAATTTAGTCTTCATGTGGATACCCTAACAATTGGAGCAAGGAGTACCTCTCATTCTGTTGCCTGCTGTACTGGCTAGGTTTGTGTCAACTTGACACAGCTGGAGTTATCACAGAGAAAGGAGCTTCAGTTGAGGAAATGCCTCCATGAGATCTAGCTGTGATGCATTTTCTCAATTAGTGATCAAGGGCCCCTTGTGGGTGGGACCATCTCTGGGCTGGCAGCTTTGGGTTCTATAAGAGAGCAGGCTGAGCAAGCCAGGGGA
>LR750016.1:146019-172530 GCA_902729485.2 Mus minutoides
GCTGAGCAAGCCAGGGGAAGCAAGCCAGTAAAGAACATCCCTCCATGGCTTCTGCATCAGCTCCTGCTTAAGTTCCAGTCCTGACTTCCTTTGGTGATGAACAGCAGTATGGAAGTGTAAGCTGAATAAATCCTTTCCTCCCCAACTTGCTTCTTGGTCATGATGTTTGTGCAGGAATAGAAACCCTGACTAAGACACCTGCCATTGGGTCCCCTTTCCTTACCTGGACTTCCTGGTTGGGCTCAGTAGGAGAGGATGAGCTTAGTCCTGTTGGGACTACATATCCCACTGCAGAGTAGTACCCAAGCGGGTACATTCCAATCTTAGCCCTCCTCTCTTCTAGTTTCACCCATCCAAATCCCTTTCTCACTACCCCCCTCCTTTTCTTCTCAAAGAATGGAATGTAAAGTGAATAAAAAATAAATGATAGAAAGAAAAAAAGAACTATTAGGAGATGGCAGTGTGTTGGGATGATATGCTGAGTCACATTTAATGTTTTATTTTAAAATAAGTCTTGCTAAAGTTAGGGATAACTGACATTTCATTATCAAAGTTGTCACCACCCAATACTCATTCTAAGTCCTTGTTCTTCATTTTCCATTTAGCTGGTCCTAGTCCTGTCCCATAAATGATGCTTTCAAATTCTTCTTCCTCTTCTTTTCTGCTGTATTCCTATGGTTCTAATCCAAGTCCTCGTTCATCATCTGTAGCCTGGACTACTGCAGTAGATTGTTCTGTGATGTCCTTGTCTCCACTTTGCTACTGTGCTTTTATCCTTGCTTGTCTTCATAGCTAAAGTAATAAATGGCCAATGTAAATCATATCATTTTGTCCTTAGAACAATAGTAATTCGATATTTCCTTGCTTATCTCTTCTACTTTATCTTCTTTCTGCCATCTTCTCCTCCTAGCAACACACATTGACTTCTCCAACAAATACACCCCCCCCACACACACACACTGTAAAGTTTCTTTCTAATCCAGAAATACTATTTTCCTGTTTTGTGTGATTTGGCAACAAATGATACCCTCATTTTGTGTTATCTTCACCAAAGCATCTTTGTTTTCTTTTTATTATTTAAAACAATATTCAAATTTAAATATATTTTGATCATATTCTTCTTTTCCCCTTTCCAGATCTTGCTCCCCTCCTTACCTACCTAACTTTAAGTTCCTTCTCAAAAAATAAACAATACAATCAAAAAATAAAAAATACAACAATAAAACATCTCCAAAACAAGAAAACAAAACATCACAAAAGTCATTACCAACTTTATCTAAATAAAAGCACACAAATACAAATACAATTGCCCAATTGTTTGTTATATACTCCTAAACATGAGGCCTGCCATGGAATGATTGATATAGCAGGTATTATTATATTGGAGAAAACTGATTTTTCTTCTGCCAGCAGGAATAAACGACAGTTCAGTTGTGAGCATTTGTCCTAATAACTTGATTTCATTCATTAGTGTCCTATTTAAAAAAAATAAATAAAATATAACAATATAAAAAAAACCTGTCACATTTCAAGTGGGACAAGGCATACCAGTAGAGGGAAAATAATCTAAAAAAAGGGACAAGAATCAGAGACTCACTGTGGCACATCAGGAATCTCACAAAGACACAAAACTATGAGCCATAAAATAAGTGCAGAGGACCTGGTTCAGGCCCATCCATGCCCTGTGCATGTTGCTTCAGTGTCTCTGAGTTCATATGGGTTTTTAGCTCAATATAGTAAAGGAATTTTACAGCAAACCAATAGCCAACATTTACATCAATGGGGAGAACCTCAAAGGAATCCACTGAAATAAGAACCATGACATGCCTACTTAGTACAATACTTGAAGCCTTAGCGAGAGCAACAGTAGAGAAGTTAATTAATTAATAGGGCAATTAAAGGAATTGAAGGAATACAAATTGGAATGGAAGAAGTCAAAGTATTTTTCTTTATAGATGTTATGTATATATATATATATATATATATATATATATATATATATATATATGCCAGATAGTTCCACCACAAAACTTCTAGAATTGATAAACACATTCAGCAAAATAGCTGGATATAAATTTAATTCACCAAAATCAGTAGCCTTACTTTTATAATGGCTTCAACTAATATAAAATATCCTTGGGTAACACTAACCAAGCACGTGCTTTTACTTGTGTGATTAAAAACTCCAAGTCATTGAAAAAAAGAAGTTGATGAAGATACCTGTAGATGGAAAGCGCTCCCATGTTCACAGATCAGTAAAATTAGTAAAAATGACCAACCTACCAGAAGTAATCTACAAATTCAATGCAGTCACCATTAAAATTCCAACACAATTCTTAAAATATATTAAAAAATTTTCTAGCTTTATATAGAAACACACACACACACACACACACACACACACACACACACACACACACCAGAATAGCCAAAACCAACTTTGAATAATAAAAGAGCTGCTTAAAATATCAATATCCCTAATTTTAAATTGTAGTATCTAAAGATATAATAGTAAAAACAATATGGCATTGGCACAACAACAGACACTTTGATGAATGGAATCCAGCTGAAGACCCATAAATCTGAACACATCTATGGGATCCTGATATATATATCCATATATATATATCCATATATATATATATATATATATATATATATATCCAGAAACTCACACTGGGAAAAAAAAGGCAACTTCTACAACAAATGGTTGTAGAAATGGTATTGGTCAAACTGGTTGGCTGCCTCAAAAAGATCCATAGTAATCAGCTAGCCCAAAACTCAACTCCAAATGGATCAAGACCCTCTATGTCAAACCAGATACACTGAATCTAGTAGAAGATGGTGGACAATAACCTTGAACTCATGTGCATAGGAGAAGACTTTCTGAACATAACACTGTTAACATAGATATTAAGATCCAAAAGTAATAAATGGAAAAGCTTCTGTATAGCAGAGTGTACTCTTATTCAGACAAAGTGACAGCCTACAAAAATGGAAATGATTTTCACTGGCTACACATCTGATAGAGGGATAATATCCAAAATATACAAAGAACTCAAGAAACTAGACATGAAGAAAACAAATATTCCAATTAAAATATAGTTTACAGACACAAATAGAGAGTTCTCAAAGGTGGAAACAACTCAAGGGACTGAGAAATGCTTAAAGAGATGTTTAACATCTTGGCCATCAGGAAAATGCAGAGCAAACCTACCTTTTATATTCCATCTTAACAAAAGTCAGAATGTCTAGGATTAATAAAACAGGTGACATCTCATGTTGTGAAGGATGTGAAATAAGAGGAACACCCATATATTTCTGGTGGGACTGCATGCTTCTACAGTCACCATGGAAATCAGTGAGGTATTTCCTTGTGAAGATGGGACCTCAAGATACAGATATACCAGTAATTCTTGAGCATATTCTCAGAGACCACTTCATTCTATGACATAGACATCTGATTAACCAATTTCATTGCTGCTTTATTAATTAATGCATGAAATTGGAAACAATCTAGATATCATTCATAAGGAGAATAGATAAAGAAAATATGGTATGTTTAAACAATGGAACATTATTCAGACATTAAAAAATAACCTCATGAAATTAACAGATAAACATACAGAACTAGAAAATGAAATCATCTTAAGTAAGGTATCCCAGACACGGAAAAGCAAATATAGTATGTGGATATTCTCTTATATGTGGATATTGGCTGTTAAGTCAATAACAAGCAAACTACAATTCTTAGAGCCATAGAGAATAGATATAAATGAGCAAGTGGAGGCAACAGATAAATCTTGTCAGGAAACAGAAATAGAATAGATAGATACGGATGGAAGGCATGGGTTGTAATGGGAGGGTCAAGTTGGGAGTAGAGTTAGAGGCAATATGGGAGAGAAGACAGGGAGAGACAAAGTGTCTTCAAAGTTTAACCAAATACCCATACACACAAGGCTGCCCAAGACTACTTTGGGAATCAATTTACTCTCAAACCATCTAGAGGCCATAGTTTGCTAGAAGGGCAGCACCAAGAGAAGGATTACTAATAGAAGCTATACAGCACCTAGTGCTGCAACCTACACAGCTTACAGGAGACAACATCTCACAAAAAACCAGTTCAGTGGCATGATGACATATCTGCCGTTAGGCAAATCCAGGTGTCATTGCTGCATGCAAGAAGCATCTGTCTCACAGGACCATTAAATGTTACAAAGCTACTCTTAGGCATTGCTTTTATGGACTGTTGAGAAAGCTCAAATCTAGGACTCCTTTATTTGGCATTTCTGGCTCATCTATTGTTCTCCCATTCTAAATTGATTTTACCAGCTATGAGTCATTCTACCACAATCCAGGCTGGCTAACAATATAATTTAGTTCATATGATCCTAGCTAGACTCCAGCTAACATTGTAGGGGCTAACTAAATATCTTATCTTTAAGCAGCAAGGAAAGGACTCGCCAACATTTTCATTCATTCTCTTTTGTCCTTCTCCCTGCACCTGCTCTAACTAGTAACTGATATCTTTACATTTGTGCTTGTACAGAATCTATAGCCAACCCATCCCAGAAATGCTAATTATTTATTCTATCAAAGTTCTTCTTTTATGGATTTACCTATTTGTAGTATCGAGAGAGTTGTTTCATAATTCTAAGAATTTTTTTTTACCATATTTAGTTGTAAAACATAACAAGAATAGGCAGACAAAATCCTCAGGCACACATTACTGATTTTGAGTGTCTTGTCTTTTAGATATAGAGAGCAAACTGTGAATTTTGCAATAAAAATACTTCTTAAAAGTTAATCTCTACCAAAACCACATAATAAGACAAAATATAATCTTTGCTAAGTTAATGCTTCCACAGTTTTAACTGAGAATATGTGACTTTTTAATCAGATTATATCTTGAATTAAAGACCACCATTAACTATAGATTACAAAAAAAAAAAAATTAAAAAGCTCCATGTCCAACCGCCATCCCACCAATGAGTTCCCATCAGCTCCAGTCCCACCAAATGAGAATGAGAATGTCATCCCAGTTTTAGGTCAAGTTAAGCAACCTCTGTTTTCTATTATTCAGGGCTGACTCCTTAAAGGGGGCTTGAGGCAATGACCATGAACACAGGAGATAGTGGGGTTCTTATAGCTTTAAAAAGCCCGCAAGACTTGGGGATTTCAAAGAGTTGAGAGATTTTTGGTTACATAGAAATCTGGCTGAGCATCTCAAAATTATTTGCAGAACATCAGTTTTATCAAGGTAGAAGTGATGGTGCAGTCAAAGTATATGATGTTGAACAGGTCAAATTCCAGGAAATTGGTCAAGATGTGGTCAAATCCAAGTTTTACAGAAAAAAAAAAAAAAAAGATTGGGCTTATTTTGACCTTGCAACTAGATGGATTCAAATCTTAAGATGGACTCAGGCTGGTCTATCACCAGCTTTCTGAATCTGGAAGAAATAATGACCTGTGTGGATTTGATGTTTTTATCAATATCATCTGTTAGATTCAGTTCATGAATTTTAATTCTCTAAAAGTTGCTTGAAATGATTAGGAAAGAACAACTTGAGGTAAACAGCTGCTGATGGTTAGCAGAAATACTCTTTCCACTTGACCCCTGTGGAGCTGACACAATGGCTTCTGTGGCTCCACTGTGACTCAATCTCTTCGTGACATTTACCAGATTCATATAATTGCACTCAGTTTTATATGCACCTTCCATCCTCCCCAATCAGGGATCATCATTATCCCTGCTTCCAGCTGACTCAGATGTGTGACAGAAGTCAACTCCTTGTAGGTTGTCTGAGCCCAATTCTTCCTAGTTTACTTCTAGAACACGGAGAAGGTTGTATTTCTTGTAGAATTCAGATAAAGTTTGAGACATATGATCTATTGATAAGACAGTTTAATATAGCTTGTTCCTACACACAAATCCATATTTCAGTTACTACTCCAACAAACCCTAGTTACTGGCAAGAGAAAAATAAAAAGAGGAAACAAAGCAAACATGACAGGAGAGTTGAAGTGACAGGTGTACGGTTAGAACTGCCAGTTCCCACTGCCAAAAGGCTGAGACAATATGCTGCTAATAGAACACAGGCATTTCTCACTCTGCAATGACATCCTGGGCAACCATGCTCAGGTGGGATGAACAAGGGTTAAAGCCAGCTTGGCTCTCCCCTCAACCTCCTGTGCCCAGATTCAATCATCATCTATCCGTGCTCTTGCTTCACATGTGTGGAAGATGGCAAAAAATACATAAAATGAAAATTGTATCTTTATGTCTGTTAGAAAATGCAAAAATCCAATCAGAAAACTGGGTGTGGAGGAATACAGAGTCCCTTATAGGCATTAATGAAACCATTGTTTCTATGTGGAATGAGATTCTTAATTTTTACTGTGTAAAAGCTGGGAATCCTTGCACAAATAAACATTTTTACAATGTGTGCCTTGGACATTAGTGATTGATGAATAATGAGAAAATTCTATGATTATGTAGAACCAAGTTTCTCAAACAGTATTTCTTCAGAGATGAAGCCATGTGAGTTGTCTAACCTGATACCTGGAAAGGTCCCTTTGCTCCCAATTACTAAGTGATATACATGTAGAGACTTTTGTATTAAAGAATTCTTCCTGGGTGTTATATTTATTTAGTTCTCTTTTCTCTATGGGTTTAATTGATTGCAATATGGTAGATGATGTCACCTAAAACTTTTGAGACAGATTTCAATTAGAAAACACTTAAAAATGATATAAGATTCGTTTATTCAGTTGATTCTAATTCATGGGCACCCCTGGGCCCTTTTTGTAAGGCATAATTTAGAGTGAAATAGTGCCTTTGTTCCATATTAATGACAACAAACAGTGGGTGATGCCCATGTAATCTTGTATCTCCTACAAACAAACATGTCTTCTTGGCACTATTATTCCCATTTCATGAATGTGGAAATTGAAGCAAGTGGGAATTCCATAATTAGGACCAGACAACTTTTCTTGTAGGTAGCCGAATGGACATTGAACTTTAGTCATCAGGCTATAGACCACACCATGCGTAAGCACCACTGAAGCTACATCAGATAGTCCTTGGTACTCATTTAGAAATGTATAATGAAGGACAGAAAGGTGTATGTGGTAGGTGCTACCTAGCTTCTCGTGATGGGTATAAACTGTCCTGCTCTGTCATTTTTTTTTTTAGATACCTTCTTAATTTACATTTCAAATGCTATCTAGAAAGTTCCCTCTGCCCTCCCCCTGCCCTGCTCCCCTACCCACCCACTCCCACTTCTTGGCCCTGGCATTACCCTATATTGGGGCATTTATAACAACCTTCCTAGCCTTTTGTTATTGTTGTTGTTGTGCTTTTTGAGAGGTTTCATTTGTTTTGTTTTCTCATCCTGCCCTATCTCCGCTGGGTCCCCTACCTTGCTCGCTGCTTTTACTTCAGTTTGCTTTACTGGTTTTGCCTTTTTCTCCCCCTCTATCTTCCTGGTTTGAAATATTGCTTCTAAGATTAATAATAAAGAAGTAATAATCTTCCAAGTATGCCCTTCCATACTCCTTGAGCTGCAAACCCACATCCAGTCAAGCTTTAGCTGTTAGCATCAGGTTGTTTCATGGGCCTCTAAAGACCATCTTGTCTAAAAACGATCTGTTGCATAGGTTGCTTTTATGTGTGTGCTTCTTGCCCAAGTTCTCCATCTTGGACAATGATGTCATTCCCTATCTGCTAATCTATGGGCAGCAATTCTGGCACAATCCTTAATTGGGTGGTTCTTTCCTGTGGACTTTGCTTTATTGTGGATGCACTGGCCCATGCTCTGCCTTTTTGCCATCACTTTTTCTTTTCCAATCACTTCATGCTCTGTAATTCTGAGACTACAATTCTCCAAAATTAGACTTTATTAAATTTCTATTTAGAAATATATGTCATTTCCTATCACTTCCAAGATGAATTCCAAACCTGAAGTGTTTGGAAAGCTTTTTACAAACTTAGCTCTCATATACAGCAATGTAATAACACTATACAATATTTGTGTAGAGAATGGTGTTGTATGTGCACATGTGCTTGTAGGTATACTTGTGTGTGTGTTTCTTTGGTGGGAACAAGAGGTTGATGTTGGATGTCTTGCTCAATTGTTCTCTGCCTTATTAATTTTGAATCCTTGAACTGGAGGCCACAGATTTGACTGGACTGCCTGGCCAGCAAACCTTGGGGATCCTCCTCACTACTGTGGTTGCAGGTATATATTGCCATGTTTGCATTTCAGTGTAGAGCCTGGGGATCTGCATTCAGGGCCTCATACTCTCATAGCTTGCACTGATCAATCCATCACTCCAGACCTTATTTTTAAAATGACAAAATAAAAAAATTACTGTAACTTTATCTATGTCCTGCTCATACATCTGAGTAATTCAAAAGCCCTATTTACAGAGATGAGGGAGTCATCTTTGAAAGTGCAAACTGCAGTTGAAGAAGACAGCATTTTCTCATCTGAAAGCTTCCTTTTTACCCCCTCTATCATTCCTGGGCTAAGCCAACTCTTACACCCCCGCACTGCCGCCATCTCCTCCCTCTTCTTGGATTCAGCCTTGAAGGAGCACAGCTATGATATTGGCGGAGAGCATGCCAGGAGGAACCAGTCATTGGGTTCTGATTTTAGATGGATTGCTTAAAACAAATCTCACCAAAATAAAGGAACAAAATAAACCTTTCACACTGCCAAGCTATGTACTCTGCCAGTGTCTCCGGTGTGCTTTTGATCAGCTGAATCACGTTCTGTTAAAATTCATGTGTAAAAATTCTATTCTCTCAAATCTCTGAATGTGAGTGTGTTTGGAGCTGGTATTTGTGACAAAGGTATTAAGGGAGAATGAGATCAATACGATGAATCCTTATAGGAAAAGGAAATTAGACATAAACAGAAGGATAATTACATGAGGACTGAGGGAGAAGGAGGCTGTCTTTCAACAAGAGCAAGAGAGGAGAGTCCCAGAAGAAACTAAGCATGCCAACACATTAATCTTTGACTTTTAGCACTGTGAGGACATAGGTTTCTATGGTGACAACCAGTCAGCACACAGTGCTCTGTTATGGCAGTTCTAAAAAGCTCATACAATCTATAAACACAGCCTGGCACAATGTTTTGATTTATTGCCATGTACCACACTTTGTTCTATGCGGTTTGTATATATTTAACTTATTTAATCTTTAGAATAGCTGTAAAAGGGTCCTATTTATACCTCTATTGTGTGGGTGAACAGGATCCATTGTGGACAGGCTAGTTAATGTTATTAGATAGAATAGCTAGAAACTAGAGGGCTCTGATTTATAACTGTGACCGGTTTGAATACAGTCTGTGCTGCCTGCTGAATTCCATTCTATATTCTAGAGTTGGGATGCTCCTGACTTCTTGATTTCTCGCTTTAAACATGATTGTGAAGTTCTTATACATTCTACAGGTGTTCACTCTCCCAGTTCATAAAAGGTATTAGCTCTCTTTTGTTCTTGTATCTACATTATGGCTCAGATTAACAATCTCCTTCTTTGTGTACCAATTTCACTGCTTCACAATCCCTATGTTGGTTGGAATTGACTGGAATTCAATGGGTGTTAGGGAAAGCTATACTTAACATTATATTCTGAAGGACAGATCAGGGGTGGGTACCACACTACAGCGAAAACAGGACTTGTCAGTCTGTGCTACAACTCTTAAAGCTTGTTCTTCTGGATACTGAAATCTCTTTTCTCCATCACTTCGTGCATCTACAATGCATTCCAAAGAAGTACAATGGCGTAAAAACCTAACACTCATGAATCTGTTATAGTTTACTCCGTTAGAAGAGTACTGACCCCCAGCTCTGCTTCTAAGTCAGTACTTGGCGATGCTAAGTTTCTGGGCTCATGTGTTTCACTCTGTATCAATAAGGTGGGGCTAGCTAAAGAACATATCCAGGCAGCCTCATTTCTCAAGCATCACTCATTTCAGCAATGAAAAAGTATTTCTGCTATTTCTTTTGTTAGGAAGGGTTTTTGTAGTGCATGCTGCCTTTGGAGAGAAGAATTCAGGTAAATATCTTTCAAATTTGAACTAGCTAATACACATAGTATTGTGAGCCTCCTGAGGTAGGTTCTAGGAACAGAACTCAGGTTCCTACGAGAGCAGTAATACTCATGATAGTTGAACCATCTCTTTGGCTCCAGTCTTTACTGTTTTAATTGAGCTTATCATGTCATTGCTTTGGTTCCCTGATACTTAATAGGATTCAGTAGCTTTGGACCTGTGTGCTCCACGTGGAATATCACTTTCTGCTTTTTTGTTCCTTTTCCTACTGATTTGTCTATTTTCCAGAATGACTTGTAGAAGTTCTATGATTTTTTCCATTTTTAGTGCAAGACTTTGAGTATTTTCTGATTACAGACTTTCTACTTTTATTGCTTTGAAGTGGTTTATTAAATAAGTTATTAAATATGGCCATGTGTTTAGATGCTTAGTACCAGTTAAAAGACTGTTTATGAAGGACTTGGAAGTGTGTTCTTGCTGGGAGGCACGCCTTTGGAGGCGAGCTTCAAGGTTCTGAAAGTCCATAGAAGGCCTAGTCTCTTCTGTATGCAACTTATTGATCAGATGTGAGCTTTCAGCGATGGCTTCCACGCCATGTCTGCCTGCCTGCTTCCTTGTTCCCCACCATGACGTTTGTTCAATGATTAATTCTATGAAACTGTAAGCAAACCCCAATTAAATATTTTTGTGCTTATGTTGCCTTGATCAGGGTACTTCATCACAGTAATAGAACAGAAATAGAATAGGACAGTAACTAAAATACTCTTCTTAATTTTAATATAGTTTATCAATCAGCATCTCATCTATAACTAAACTATGCATTTATCATATCATGTTACCTCAATATAAGACAGGAAATGAGAATAGATATTGTTTAAAAGACATATATTGCTATGTTTTTAAAAAAATTTACTGGTTATTTTATTTACATGTCAAATATTATTCTCCTTCCCGGTTTCCCCTCCCCCTATACCATTCCCTCTCCCCGAAGCTTCTAGGAGAGAGATCCCCCACCCACCTACTCCCACCTCACCAGCCTAGCATTCCTCTGTGTTGGGGCATTGACTCTTGATAAAACCAAGGGCCTCCCCCCTCCACTGATGCCAGATAAGGACATCCTCTGCTATATATGTGGCTGGAGACATGGGTCCCTACATGTGTACTCTTTGGTTGTTGGTTTAGTTCCTAGGAGCTTTGTGTGTGTGTGTGTGTGTGGGGTCTAGTTGGTTGATATTGTTGTTCTTCTTATGGGGTTGCAAACCCCTTCAGTTCCTTCAGTCCTTCCCTTAACTCTTTCATTGGGATATCTGTGCTCAGTCTGATGGTTGGCTGTAAGCATCTGCATCTGTATTGGTCAGGCTCTGGCAGAACCTCTCAGAGGACAGCCATACCAGGCTCCTGTCATCAAGCACTTCTCAGCATCAGTAATAGTGTCTGGGTTTGGTGTCTGCAGATGGAATGGAACCTTAGGTGGGCTGGTGGTCCTGGGTTCTATAAGAAATAAAGGTCATGAACTGGTAGAATGAACAGTAAAAATGCTCATCCTACCAAAAACAACCTACAGATTCAATGCAATACCCAATAAAATTCCAACAAATTCTTCAAATACATTGAAAGAGCAATTCTCAATTTCATATGGAAAAACATATAACCCAGAATAATGAAAACAATTCTTAACAATAAAAGAACTTTGAGGGGAATCACCCTTCCTGACCTCAAGATATACTAGAGAGCAATAGAGATAAAAACTGCATGGTATTGGTACAGTGACAGGCAGGTAGATCAGTGGAATAGAGTTGAAGACCTAGAAATGAACCTACACACATATGATCACTTGATCTTTGAAAAAGGAGCTAAAACTATCTAGTGGGAAAAAGAATTTTCAACAAATGATGCTGGTTCAACTGGCAGTCTACATGCAGAAGAATGCAAATTGATCCATTTTTATCTCCCTGTCAAAAGCTCAAGTCCAAGTGGAACAAGGACCTCCACATAAAACCAGATACACTAATTCTAATAGAAGAGAAAGCAGGGGAAAACCTTGAACACATGGGCACAGGGGAAAGTTCCTGAACAGAACACCAATGGCATAAGCTATAATATCAAGAATCGACAAATGGGACCTCATAAAATTGCAAAGTTTCTGTAAGTACTGACAATAAGACAAAGCAGTAACCAACAGATTGAGAAAAGATCTTTACCAATCCTACATCTGATGGAGGGCTAATATCCAATATATACAAAGAATTCAAGAACTTAGACTCCAGAGAACCAAATAACCTTATTTAAAAATGGGAAACAGAGCTAAACAGAGAATTCTCAATTGAGGAAACGCAAATGGCTGAGAAGCATCTAAAAATATGTTTAACATCCTTAGTCATCAGGGAAATGCAAATCAAAACAACCATGAGATTTTACCTCACACCAGTCAGAATGGCTAAGATCAAAAACTCAGGTCACAGCAGATGCTGGCAAGGATGTTTGCACAGAGGAATACTCCTCCATTGCTGGTGGGATTTCAAACTGCTAAGTTCACTCTGAAAATCAATCTGGAGGTTCCTAACATAATTGGAAATAATTCTTCCTTGAAAGATCTAGCTATGCCACTCTTGGGCATATACCCAGAAGATGCCCCACCATGCTACAATGCTACAGGGGCACATGTTCTACTATATCCATAGCAGCTTTATTTGTGATAGCCAGAAGCTGGAAACAACCCAGTTATCCCACAATGGAAGAATGGATACAGGAAATGTGGTTCATTTACACAATAGAATATTATTAAGCTATTAAGAACAAGGATATTTTGGGCATTCTAAGTTTCTGAGCTAATATCCACTTAGCAGTGAGTGCATATCAAATGACTTCGTTTGTGATTGGGTTACCTCACTAAGGATGATATCCTCCAGATACATCCATTTGCCCAAGAATTTCATAAATTCATTGTTTTTAATAGCTGAGTAGTACTCCATTGTGTAAATATACCACATTTTCTGTATCCATTCTTCTGTTGAGGGATATCTGGGTTCTTTCCAGCTTCTGGATAGTATAAATAATGCTGCTATGAACATAGTGGAGCATGTGTACTTTTTACCAGTTGGAACATCTTCTGGGTATATGCCCAGGAGAGGAATTTCTGGATCTTGCGGTAGTACTATGTCCAATTTTTTGAGGAACTGCTAAACTGACTTCCAGAGTGGTTGTACTAGCTTGCCATCCCACCAGCAATGGAGGAGTGGTCCTCTTTCTCCACATCCTCACCAGCATCTACTCTCACCTGAATTTTTGATCTTAGCCTTTCTTACTGGTGTTAGGTGGAATCTCAGGGTTGTTTTGATTTGCATTTCCCTGATGATTAAGGATGTCGAACATTTTTTCAGGTGCTTCTCAGCCCTTTGGTATTCCTCACTTGAGAATTCTCTGTTTAGCTCTGCACCACATTTTTAATGGGGTTGTTTGTGTTTCTGGAGTCCAGCTTCTTGAGCTCTTTGTATATATTGGATATTAGTCCCCTATCAGATTTAGGATTGGTAAAATCCTTTCCCGATCTGTTGGTGGCCTTTTTGTCTTATTGACAATGTTTTTTGCCTTATAGAAGCTTTTCAATTTTATGAGGTCCCATTTGTTGATTCTTGATCTTACAGCACAAACCATTGCTGTTCTGTTCAGGAATTTTTCTCCTGTGTCCATAACTTCCAGGTTTTCCCCAATTTCTCCTCTGTAAGTTTCAGCATCTCTGGTTTTATGTGGAGTTCTTTGATCCACTTAGACTTGAGCTTTGTACAAAGAGATAAGAATGGATCAATTCGCATTCTTCTACATGATAACCACCAGTTGTGCCAGCACCATTTGTTGAAAATGCTGTCTTTTTTTCCACTGGGTGGTTTTAGCTCCCTTGTCAAAGATCAAATGACCATAGGTGTGTGGGTCCATTTCTGGGTCTTCAATTCTATTCCATTGATCTACCTGTCTGTCACAGTACCAGTACCATGTGGTTTTTATCACAATTGTTCTGTAGTACAGCTTGAGGTCAGGCATGGTGATTCCCAAGATACAATTTTCAAAACACATGAAACTCAAGAAGAAGGAAGAACAAAGTGTGGACTTAGGATGGGGAACAAAATACCCATGGAAGGAGTTACAGAGACCAAGTTTGGAGCTGAGATGGAAGGAAGGACTATCCAGAGACTGCCCCACTCAGGGATCCATCCCATAAACAACCACCAAACCCAGACACTATTGCATAAGCCAGTAAGATTTTGCTGACAGGACCCTGACATAGCTGTCTCTTGTGAGGCTATGCCAGTGCCTGGAAAACACAGAAATGGATGCTCACAGTCAGCTATAGGATGGAACACAGGGCCCCCAATGAAGGAGCTAGAGAAAGTACCCAAGATGCTGAAGGGGTCAACAACCCTATAGGTGGAACAATATGAACTAACCAGTACCTCCCCCCCCCCCACCCCCGGAGCTTGTGTCTCTAGTTGTATATGTAGCAGAGTTTGGCCTAATAGGCCATCGTTGTGAGGAGAGGTCCTTGGTCTTGTGAAGATTATATGCCCCAGCATAGGGGAATGCCAGGGCCAGGGTTGGGGAGCAGGGCAAGGGGAGGGTATAGGTGACTTTTGGTATAGCATTTGAAATGTAAGTGAAGAAAATATCTAATAAAAAATATCATCCTGAAGGAGGTAACTTATACCCAAAAGGACACGCATGGTATGTACTTAGTAATAAGAGGATATTAGAAAAAAAAAAGTTACAGAATACCCAGGATACAATCCACAGAACTCACGAGGGTTAACAAGCTGAAGGCTGAAGGGCCCAAGTGATGATGCCTCAGTCCCACTTGGGAGGAAGAGGAAAGCGATCATGAGGGATGGAAGGAGGGAGGAAACTGGGTGGAAGAGAGAACAGGGAGAGGAAAAGGGGTAAATGACTAGGTATTGGGGTTTGGAGGAATCATGAGTGAAGCCCTGAGGACCAGCAGAAAGAAAGGAAACAGGCAACCTTAGGAAGTAGAAGGTGGAGGGCCCCCTCTAGAATGTAACAGAGACTTCGTTGATGAGAGACACTCAGGTCTCAGAGGGAGGCACCTTAGCCCAACAGTGGGGAGAGGGAATTTGTAGCATCTAGCTCAAGCAGAAAGGCAGGGAATCAAGTGGAGGGATGTGGTTGCCATCCCACAGTCAAAAACTCTGACATAGAATTGTTCCTGTCTAAAAGAACTGCAGGGACAAAAATGGAGAAGAGATTGGGGGAACAGATGTCCAGTGGCCAGTCCAAATTGGGATCCATCTCAATAGGCCTGACACTATTACTGATGCTATGGTGTGCTTATAGACAAGAGCCTAGCATGACAGCCCTCTGAGACACCCAACAAGCAGCTGAAAAAGCCAAATACAGATACTTACATCCAACCAATGGACAGAAGCAAGGGACTCCTGTGGTTGAATTAGGGAAATACTAGAAGAAGGTGAGGAAGAGGGCCACACTATAGGAAGAAAAGCAGTCTCAACTAAACTGGACCCCCGAAATCTCTCAGTTGCTGAGCCACCAACCAGGCAGCATACAGTAGTTGATATGAAGCCCTGTAGTTCTTTATTAGGGTTGAGGGTTCTTGGGCATTCTCTTGTCCACTTTAGAATGTTTATTGCTGCTGTTACTGTTCTGAGACACCTATATTGTTAATTTTCTATCAAATTCCTTTAAAAAACGATTTCTCACTTTCAAGAGTTATAGTGGAACTGCACACATTTTTTTTCTACAATATTTCTTCTAAGAAGTTATTTTTCTGATTGCTTAGACTTGAAATTGCCTCTGAGGCTCCAAAAGTTCCAGCATTATCACAATGTCTATATCTTCCTTCTGCTCATTGGAAAAAAAAATAAGACAAATTATCATTGCATCACAGTGCCAATGTGACTGTAACTAGGGTTTTCAATCAAAAAAGGGAATTGTTAGTTTCCTATGTGGATTACAGAACAAGCTTCCTTTATAGTTGCAAGGAGCAAGCTCTGTCTAGATATTCACTGAAGTGTATGTGCAAGTAGGGGCATCAATAGTATGAGAAATGACTTGGGCTCATTGAAATTTTACTGACTGGAGATGAATGAAAGTTTCTGTGAAGAGAATTTGTCAGTGTTGCTACATAATAAGAGTCGTTCTGCTCGCTAAAGGATTATTAGCCCATATTATGAAATATTTTAGAATGAAATTTGAATAACAATTCATTTTGTTTATTCACAAATGGGATCCAGGAGTCATTCATTTAGTTAATCCTGTCCTACATTCCACATAATAACCTTCATGGTTTGGTTGGATTTTGAGCAGTTAAAAATATTTCTTTATGAGTCAGATACATGAAACAATGGAATTGTCTACTGTTAATGAATGGCAAGAAAATTTTCCCCAAGAAAAGATACCTTGAGGTGGGTTCAAAAAATGTGGATGTCTCACAAAACTATACAGTCCAAGACAGGAAGATATACCCAAGCTTAATAATTCAATTTGTTAGTGGTGGGTAAACGTTCAAGTGACATGCTTGAATTAAGTTTCAACCACATTGAAAAAAATTGTGTTCAACCCAGTGGATGGTAGCTTTACACAGCCTAGCAGGGAAACTTACTAAAATAGCAGCAGTTTAGGTATGATGTGGCTCCAGTTTGTGCTTTAATGAGCTCTATATTTAAGCCATCAGTCTTCTATGTGCCACAGTCACATTTTCTCCATCACAACTGACAGTGCCTTGCTTTAACTAGGTCTTATGTCTTTTTCTCAACTGTGACATTGTTTCTAACTATAGCACCATATTTGATGAATCATTTTTAATCACTTCATTTCAGATATTAAGGCACAAACCTGTTTTATTTCCCTACTCTTACCCTCCTCAAACACATTCAACTCATCTCATGGTATTTTATGTTTGATTCAAAATCACCTTAATATGATAACAGCCTTTTGAAAGAATTTCTTTAGATCTAGGCAAGCTCTTACTCGCCTCCCCTTCTGCTGGGGCTGCATTTTTAACTTGTCCCAGAGATGCTGATGTTTTCTGACTCTCTAGCAACTTGGATCTGTTTCTCCTCGTGCAACTGCTTATGCCTTTCCTTTTATTATAATAAGCTTTGAGGGGGGGACTTCTTCCTGCTAGCAACTTATAAAAATCATTTTTATCACCTGTAAAAGGGGAATGATGCCTAGTGGGTCACGTTCTTGTGGAAAGTCCAGTGGGTCTTCTTTATGAGGAGAGTTGAGTGGGTCATGTTCATATGGAAATAAGCACCAAGAGCAAATTTGGAATTTGGTTTAGTAAATTTCTAAGATTCTGTTCTTATTACTAGAGGTGAATGATAAAGTATTTATTCATATACCCAGTACATTTAACACTAAATTTTTGGAAAGAAAAAGAAATTAAAACTAGTTTGTTTGTTTTTTAGACAAGGATCCATTATAGAGTCCTGGCTGGCCCTGGATTTACAGAGACACTTGGCTTCTGCCTCCAAAATACTAGGATGAAAGTCATGTGCCATCACACATGATTTAAGAAAAATAAATTTGAACAATTATCCTTGCCTTGTAAAGCCACATCATACTTAGTAAGCCAGGAATCCTGCATGTGGAGAATATCTAAGACATTCTTAACCATTATGATATTAATCATATTCTAGGTAAAGGGATAATTGTATATGAGATGATCCAATTTTTTTCTATTGCTGTGATAATATAGTTGGATAAGGAAATAATATTTGGTAAGGAAAGAAATTATTTCACTTTACAGATGGCAATGCATCATTGAAAGAAGTCAGGCAAGAGTGCAATCAGGAACATAAAGATAGAAACTATGGGAGAACATTGTTTGCTGTTAAGTTACTTGTAAACTTTCTCTCAACAAGCTCTCTTATAAGACCCCCCTGTCCAGGGAATGGTGCCTCCTGTAGTCAGCTAGGCCCTCTTCTATCAATTAACAATCAAGACTATCTCTCATAGACACACCCAAAAACCAAAACAGGAACAACAACTAATCAATACTGACTCTCTTTTCAGGTGATTCCAGGCTGTGTCAAATAAACAGACTTCAAAGTAAACTAGTTCATGAGGTTGTTTATATAATTCACAAAGTACATAGGTTTATTTTGATTGAATTCCAACCTTTCTTATTAACTAATAATTAATTAATTAAATGGTCAAGATGGAGTCCTTGCAGAAAAATACGTCTTGGAAGAGTCATGACTTGGAAAGGATTTGCATTTTCTATGCCACTGGATTTTCATTCTTTACTGATTTTCCATATTTAACATAGATTTATTTTTAGAGTATTCTATCAACTTTTCTATATTTACATTAGATTGCAACCAATGTCCCTGCACTCATCAAATGCCAAAGGTCAAACTTGTTTTCAAGACTATGGGGAAGTTTTCTTCCTAATCTCTCTTAGATCTTGTATTTCAGATGGTCTTGGCTTATAGCTGCATAACTCCAGTCTCTGCTTCCTTATTGTGACCTTCTATTCCAGGTCTTCTTCTTTTCAGTGTCTTCAGTGAATATTACCATGTCTATGTGAAATAACCAGGGTGATTTCATCTTGAGGTATTTAGTAATGCCCACCAGGACCCTTTTGCTAAGTAAAGTTATACCCACAATTCCTGGAACTTAAGATAGGTGGGAATCCATCCCATATACAACCACTAAATCCAGATAATATTGCATATGCCAGAAAGATGTTGCTGACAGGACCCTGACATAGCTTTCTCTTGTGAAGTTATGCCAATGCCTGGCAAATACAGAAGTGAATGCTCACAGTCGTCTATTGGATGGAACACAGGGCCCTCAATTAAGGAGCTAGAGAAAGTACCCAAGGAGCTAAAGGGGTCTGAAACCCTACAGGAGGACCAACAATATGAACTAACCAGTACCCCCCAGAGCTGTGTCTCTAGTTGCATATGTAGCAGAGGATGGCCTAGTCAGCCAAAAATGGGAAGAGAGGCCTCTTGGTCTTGCAAACTTTATATGCTCCAGTATAGGGGAACACCAGGGCCAAGAAGTAGGAGTGGGTGGGTTGGGGAGCAGAGTGGTGAGAAGGTATAGGGGACTTTCAAGATAGCATTTGAAATGTAAATAAAGAAAATATCTAATAAAAATGCCTTAAGAAAAGATAGGTATACATATTTTAGGAGCATTCATTCTTTCCATTAGTGGGATAAGATTCTAGGACCTATTTCATATTTGTTTATGGTGGGGTACAATATATCTGGCTTTCTTCAGGACATAGATGTAGGGGTGCCTCTGCCACACTGAACTCAGAAGCTGGTTCCCATTCCATCAGCCTCACGAAGGCCATGTAATTTTGTCTCTTCTTATCCCATCTTTCCCATCTCCACCTATTTATGATTCAGCTGGAAGAACCCAAATTACAAAACCACAATTTAAATTTTATTTTTATCTATTTTAATTTATCAGAATTTTTGAATTCTTGTATTTCTTAACAAAATAAAACATACTAAGGTAAAAACAAAATCTATCACATCAAAGGTGGATGAAGCAAAACAACAGGAAAAAGAGAGCCCAAGAAAAGGCACAGGAATCAGAGACCCGCTCACTCACATGCTTAGGAGTCCTGTAAAAATAATAAACTGAAGCCTATAATATATACTCAAATATTTGACCTGATACAGACAAGTACAAGTGCTGTGCTTGACTTCTCAGTCTCTGTGAGGTCATATGAGCTCAGTTGATTAAGAGGACCTTGCTCTCCTGTTATCTTCCATCCCTTCTGGCTCTTACACTCTTCATCTCTTCTTCTGTGGGGTTCCCTGACCTCTGAAGTGAGGGATATGACAGAGATATCTCATTTAGATCTGTATATCCTAAGAGCGCTCTCTCTCTCTCTCTCTCTCTCTCTCTCTCTCTCTCTCTCTCTCGATAGTTTCTCGCTGTGGGTATCTGCATGTGTTCCCACCTGCTGAACCCGGAAGTTTCTTTGATAATGGCTGAATTATTAAACTGATGAGTATAGAAGAATATCATTAGGTGCTATTTATTTATTTATTTATTTATTTATTTATTTATTTATCTATCTTTGCCAGTAGTACTTCATTTTACCCTAGGTCCCTGATTTTCTAGTTTCTTGTAATGGGAGCCCGGGCGGTGGCTTTCCCGGCGCCGGAGGGGAGGGGGTGCCTCGAGCGGCGGGTGCAGCAGGCCTTTCCTGAGGCAGCAGCTTCCTACAACTTAGCTCATACAGGATCATTGCTGCCCCTCCAGGCCCAAAATTTTGTCACATTTGTAAAGTTCCCTTTATTACATGCACAGGCTTTAGGGTTTGGGATATGGATATTTTTCGGTACTGTTTTTTTTTTTTTTTCTTATATTTTTTTCTTATTTAACTGCATTTTAACATCAAACATATTAATAACATTGAGTAATTTGAGAATCAAATAATACATAAAAATTTGTTCAACTTTTATATTTATATTCTTTCATACCCTAAAATTTCATTAATTAATATTTAATACTATACATAATGGAGGATCCTATATCTAATGTTGAATACTAAATTGTTTTCTGTGGTACCTTCTGCACCTGAGATTCTCTCTACTATCTCTTGAATTCTGTTGATGATGCTTGCATCTATGACTCTTGATTTCTTTCCTTGATTTTCTAACTCCAGGGTTGTCTCCCTTTGTGATTTCTTTATTGTTTCTATTTTGATTTTTTTTTTTTTTTTTTTTTTTAGATCTTGGATGGTTTTGTTCATTTATCTCCCCTGTGTGATTGTGTTTTCCTGTTTTGTGTTTTGAGTTTTCTTTAAGGGATTTTTGTGTTTCCTCTTTAAAGGCCTCTAGCTGTTTACCGGTATTCTCCTGTATTTCTTTAAGGGAGTTATTTATGTTCTTCTTAATCTTCTTTATAACCATCATGAGAACTGATTTTAGATCTGAATCTTGCTTTTCTGGTGTGATAGTTTTCTGGTGTGATGGTGTATGCAGGACTTGCTATGGTAGGAGAATTGGGTTCTGATGATGCCAAGTAACCTTGATTTCTGTTGCTTATGCTCTTTTGCTTGCCTCTCACCATCTGGTTATCTCTAGTGCTACCTGCCCTTGCTATATCTGACTGTAGCCTATCCTTCCTGTGATCCTGGTTGTGTCAGAACTCCTCAGAGTTCAGCTGTCTCTGGGATCCTGGGAACCTGTGATCCGATTGTCCTGGGGGTGTTAAAGCACCTGGGAGTGGATCTTCCTCTGGGTGTTGTAGGACTAGGACTGGCTGTGGAGTTTGAGCCCGAGGTCTGCTCAGGGCACCGGCCCATATCAGATGGAACCTGTGCCACTGGTTGGGCAGAGTTCCTGGGTGCCGGGATCCCACTGGTCCCAGTTATGTCAGGTATGGGGCAGATGTTGTGTCCTCTTCACCTCTGATCCTATGATTCTGGGAATGTTAGAGCACCTGGGCATGGATCTTCCTGTGGGTCTTGTGGGACTGGCTGTGGAGTCGAACCCAGGGTCTGCTCAGGACACCCAGCCCAGAGAAAATGGAACCTGTGCCACTGGTCAGGTGGAGTTCCTGGGTGCATTGGGTCCCACTGTTGCCAGTTACTCCAGATGCTGGGGCAGATGTTGTGTCCTTCTCACCTCTGATCCTATCGAAGAACTGTTATTTTTCCCATACAGATGGCATGGTTTATCCAGCATGAGTGTACCACCAGAAAGAACTTGCGAACTTCAGACTTTCTGTTGGCAAGAAGTGAGGTTCTTGTCTGGATATTTTATCTTCCAGACAAAGGATGATGGGACTTCTTTCCTGATCTCCCAAGGATGGGAACATTGCAGCTACCAGACAATGCAGAAAATCTACTTGTGAGAGGAAAATTCCCTGGCCTCCATGGCTTCCCAAATAGAGGGCCCAGGTGCTGGTGATCACAAGGCTGTATTTCCTGAAATTTCTTGTGGGGACCAAATCTGCTAATTGTGGCTCTGTATGGAAGTATTTGGTTTGCTTGCTCCCTCCATCACTTTCCCAGAGATGACATGACAAAGTGCCACCAACTAAATGGCTTAGCACAGCGAATGTTCATTCATTCATTGTCCTGAAGAGTGTAAACCTGAAATCAAGTGGCCAGGTACGTAAAACCTTCTTTGCAGTCTCTAGAAAGAATTCTTCCCTGACTCTTGTCTGCTACCCCCATGCTCTTGAACTTGTGATTATATGACTCTGACCTCTGTAACCTTCAGTGGCTATTTTTGTGTCTTTTCATAGCTGTCTGTTTTCCAGAACACCTGGTATATTGGATTTTAAGCCCAACCTGCTCCAGCATGACCTATCTTAATGAAGTACACTTACAAGAACTCTTATTTCTGAAACCACTCCAGGGTATGTGAGATTAGGACTTCAGACATTTATTTATTTATTTAGAAAACAAAATTGATCCTGTAACATTAACCAAGAAATTATCTGTATATTCATGGAGTTGTTTTTACATTTTCAAACTTTTAACATTATTTCACTTGTACAATTATGGTAGATTTATGTCAATGTTTTCCTGGTCCAAACCTACAGTCATGTCTCATAAAAATTCTTTTTCCTGACATTCTCCTTTAGAGACTATCAGATATTTTTAATACATTTTCTAGTGTCATAATCCTGGCTCTTTTTTATTTATGTAGTTTTTTAAAATTACTTTATTTGTATACCATTCTATGGTTTACAACACTTGGGTACGGGTGGTCTCTGTGGTCAGAAAGGTATCAGACCCTCTAGATCTGTACTCATTGCTAGTTATAAGTTGCTCTGTGGCTTCTAAGAATCAAACCTGAGTACTTTAGAAGAGTTGTCTGTGCTCTTACCTGCGGAATCATCTCTCCAGCCTCCTCTCTTAATTATTTTAAAGACAGGATTTCACTATGTGGGCCAGGTTTATTAGGGAGAGTTCTCTAGAGAAACAGAACTAATAGCATATGAGAGAGAGAGAGAGAGAGAGAGAGCACATTAAAGGGCAACTTACTGGCTTGTCGTACATGATTGGCCTGGGTAATTAAACAATAGTCAACTCTATACTTGAGAAGCAGAACAATGAAGTTCCCAATCTAGAAAGTGAAATGCTTCAGCAGTTCCAATCCAATACTGAAAGATGGAAGTTTCTAGAGATTCACTACTAGTTAGTTTGCTTAAAAGGCTGATGAAACTGGAATGTATGCCCACGGGTAGCAGCATTGATAGATGTAGTCACTCAGAAGACATCAACTCCCAAGCAGCAGCCGTCCTTCCCTCTTCTCTTCCCCATAAGGCAGGCCACTTTCTTGAGGGTTGTGTACATATTCAGGGCATAACTCTTTCCAGTAGTCCATGTCCCAGATGCCAATTTCCTCTGAACATACACCCACAGACATGCAGCCACATTTCACCAATCTTAGGTATCTCTTAGTCTAGTTAAGTTGGCAACTCAGAGAGGCCAGCTGAAACATACTACATACGCTGACCACTAATGAGATCCTTCTAGCTTTTCCTTGGTTCTAGAAATATAGATATGAGACACCACAAAATAAACTTTCAGCTTCATTTTCTGACTTGAGACCTTCAACTCCATGAAATTGACCTATTATTCTCTAAAACATTGACAGGCAAGCTTTTAAGACTTGATGGGAAGAGACTCATGCTCCTTTAGTGATTTCTGCCGTAGGCTTCATGGTAGCTGCAGTGGGATGTCTTCAGGAAGCCAGGGATTTCCTGATTCTGAATATTTAGTGTCTGCTTGCCATTGAACTGTAGGCAATGTCTAGATAACTTCAGGGTACTTTCTTCAAGATTATGCATCAAAGCCTGTAAGAAAAACATAATGATATGTAGCTTTTATCTACTACATTTACTATGTCTAGAAAATGATAAATTGTTAGCATATGCTACCCAACTTAATTTCCTCTCTGATTTAATTAATGTATACTTGTAATGGTAGGTAATATCATTTCATTTTGCATAGAAAAGCAATTAAGGGCGAAAACTATTTCCTAAAGCTATGCTGTTAATTAGGGTGGGGCCAGGATTTATAGCAGGGTTTTTTGATTCCTAAGCTTTTGACAAATTGGCTCCTAGATAATACCTCTTATCAATGAGCAGCTCTCTAAAATATTTTAGTTATTAGGAGGCATCCTTTGCACTGTAAGGACTATGTATTAGTTGAACCTATTATAATATATAAAAATATCATGTGTTCTAATGTTTTGAACATGAAAGACAATATCATTTTTCATTTATAAATTACTCCATGTCATAGGATTTTTCCTTGAACAGCCCTAGACAATAATTCAAAGCTGGTTTTGTTAGATGATCATTGGCTTTTAGATGGAGCGCCAGAAGCCAAGGTAAGAAAAGCTTATTGAAACTACATATAAATAGTTTTAGATAAATAGTTATTAGTATGATTCCTTTTGACATTTTCAGATATCCATGCTGCTATTTTACCCACATCCTTTCTTATTTACACCCTTCCATCCTCCATAATGTGCCCTCTCTTCCATTTCCCTATAGAAGTGAGAGGAGAGGAGAGGAGAGGAGAGGAGAGGAGAGGGGAATAATAGGAAGCAACCCCATTTGTATTTATCATGTATCCAAGAAATAAGACCTATATTAATAATGTTACTTTAAACCAAACTCTTTGTCTAAGAATATTTTTTATTATGTTTGTGTATTTTGTTGGTAAGTTTATCTGTGCATTGTGAGAATGCCTGATGCCCACAGAGGTCAAAAGAGGTTATTGGATCTCCTAAGACTTGGGTTACACTGAATTGTAAGCTGCCATGTGGATTCTGGGTCTCAAACTCAGATTCTCTGGAAGAACAGCCAATGCCCTTAACTTCTGAGCTAGTGCTCCAGCCCCTTCAACTTTCCTCACTATTAAAAACGTTTTTCATATAATATGTCCTGATTACAGTTTCTCTTCTCTTTACTTCTCCACTCCCATCCAGATCCACTCACTTTCTGACTCTCATAATAAACAGGCTTCTATGGAATAATGACAAAATAAAATATAATATGATAAAGCAAAACAAACACATCAGAATCAGGCAGAACAAACAAAAGGAAAAGAGCCTAAGATAAGGGACAAGAAACAATCACTTGTTCACATACTCAGGAATCCCATAAAAACACTAAACTGAAAGCATAATATATACACTAGGGACATGTAGTATAAAGAGAAAAAATGCATAAATATGATAAAATTTTTAAAAATAAAATTTACCAAAAAGTAAGAGGCCTGACAACACATTATAAGACATAGAACCTCCAAAGATGCCTTTGAGCTCATTTTTGGCTAATAATCTACTGAGAAAAGAACTTGTAGCTTTCTCTTAAGAAAGTACCCTCTGAGCTCATGGCTCTAGCTGCATATGTAGAAGAGGATGGCCTAGTTGACCATCATTGGGAAGAGAGGCCCCTTGGTCATGCAGACTTTATATGACCCAGTACAGGGGAACGCCAGGGCCAAGATGTGGGAGCGGGTGGGTAGGTGAGCAGGGCCGGGAGGGGGGAGGGTATAGGGAACTTTCTGGATAACACTTGAAATGTAAATGAAGAAATTATCTAATAAAAGTTGGAAAAAAAAAAGAATGCATTGTTTCCCCAATGAGACTCCCTTGAAAAAAACTAATTTTTTTTATTTGCAAGTGGTTATCAATTGGAGATTTTTTTCTGTGTTAGGAATGGGGGCATGTGTCTGCTTCTCCTTCTGGGACCCCAATTGATGTGGACCTTTTTTAGTTTCTGTGCATGCTTCCCCAGTGTCTATAAGTCCATGTGTGCTGATTAAGTTGGTTTAGAAGCCATTGGTTTTTTTTGTTTGTTTGTTTTTTTGGGGTTTTTTTTGGTGTTCTCCATTCCCTCGGATCTTTATACTCTAGGGGTGATCTGATGGAGTCAGCCTATTTAAAGCTGAGTGTTCCAATCTCTCTCATTATCTGTGTAATGCCTGACTGTGCATATATGTATTTGTTGCAAGATGAAGTTTCTTGGATGATAACTGAGCAAGTCACTGATCTATGAGAGAAGCAAAATGTCATTAGGAATCACTTTTATTTCTACATATTTTCTGCCTTAAAATAGTAGTATTTAGTTTTAACCTGTCTCTGGTCTATCTAGTCTCAAGTTCTTAGTCACCAATCAGGATTGAGTATAGGTTCCATCTTGTGGATTCAGTCTTCAGTCAAACCAATAGTGGTTGGTTACTCCCACAAATTTTGTGCCACCATTACCCTAGCACATCTTACAGGTAGGAGATCCACTGTAGATCAAAGGATTTGCAGCTGGGTTGGTGTTTACATTTCTCCTTTGGTAGTGTGCAGAGTACCTTCCTGTACCAAGAATACTAGGACAAATGGGTGAAGGCATCAACTTGACCTCTCCATGTTCAATGAGTTGTGTAGGTGTCGTGTTCAGCAATGAGGCCTTGCTTTCAGTTGGT
>LR750016.1:172630-249999 GCA_902729485.2 Mus minutoides
CACACACACACACACACACACACACACACACACACACACACACAGAATCTCTACTATATTAGGTTTCCATACTACCCCTCAAATGGAACTTAATTTTTGCTTTCTTTCCCCATATTCTTTCTTCCTTATACAATTTTTAATAGTTATTTATTTTTTTGATGTATAGTTTCCTGAGTTCTTTCTATATGTTGGATATTTTTCTGTTGGGTGTGTGGTTGCTAAAAATCTCTTCATATTCTGTAGGGTGACCCATAGTACACACGAAGGTGTCCTTTGCCTTACAAAACCTTTTTAGTTTCATGAGGTCCCATTTATTGATTGTCTTGAGTACCTGCACTATTGATATTCCGTTCAGAAAATTGACTCCTATACCAATTAGTACAAGGGTATTCTCAACTTTCTCTTTCATTAGGCTTGGTGTATCTGTTTTAGGTCTGTGATTAATTTGGAGCTGAGCTTTGGGTTGGGTGATAGATATGGATCTGCATTCTTCTACATGCAGCTGTCCAATTTGGCCAGTACCATTTGTTGAAAATGCTGACTTTTTTTTTCTAGTGTCTATTTCTGACTTCTTTATTTAAAAATAATTAAAAGTTAGGTGTCCATTGGTATGTGGATTTATGTCTGTGTTTTCAATTCAATCCCATTGATCAACATGTCTGTTTTGTGCCAATACCACATTGTTTTTATTGCTATAGCTCTGTAGTACAATTTAAGGTTTGGGATGGGGGTATCCAGCAGTCCTCTTATTACTTAGAAGTGTCTTAGCTGTTTTAGTTTTTTGTGTTTCCATATAAAGCTAACTATTGTTCTTTCAAGATCTGTGTAGAATTGGATGGGATTTTAGTGAAAATTACATTGAACATGCAGATTACTTTTAGTAGGATAACCATGTTCACTATTAATCCATGAGCACGGGAGATCTTTCCAACTTTTAATATTTAATATTTTCTTTCTTTCAGTGTCTTAAAGTTTTTCTCATATAAGTCTTTCACAGGTTGGTTAAAAATAGATACCCCAAGATATTAAATACTTTTAAGGCTACTTTGAAGGATGTTTTCCAGGAATTTTTCCTCTATTTATTATTTATATATAGGAAGGCTACTAATTTTGTGAATTAATTAATTAATTTTGAATCCAGCTACTTTTCTGAAAATATTTATCATCTGCAGGACTTTCCCTATGTAATTTTTAGGTTTGCTTATACATAACTATCCTATTATATGTAAATAAAGATATTTTGACTTCTTCCTTTCTAATTTTTATCCCCTTCATCTCCTTCAGTTGTATTATTGCTGTAGCTAAGACCTCAAGTACTATATTTATATGCTGACTTTTTTTCTAGTGTCTATTTATGACTTTTTTATTTAAAAATAATTAAAAGTTAGGTGTCCATTGGTATATGGATTTATGTCTGTGTTTTCAATTCAATTCCATTGATCAACATGTCTGTTTTGTGACAATACCACATTGTTTTTATTGCTATAGCTCTGTAGTGCAATTTAAGGTTTGGGATGGAGGTATCCAGCAGTCCTCTTATTACTTAGGAGTGTTTTAGCTATCTTAGTTTTTTGTGTTTCCATATAAAGCTAACTATTGTTCTTTCAAGATCTGTGAAGAATATGGAGACAGTGGACAAGCTTGTCTTGTTTCTGATTTTATTGAAATTGCATTGAGTTTTGCACTAAGTTGGTGTTAGCTGTAGGCTTGCTTTAAACTGCCTTGTATCCTAATCTGGAGATTTTATCATGAAAGGGTGATGGCTTTTGTCAAGGTCTTTTATAAATTTAATGAGATCATTTAGTGTTTTTTTTTTTTCTAACTTCTTTGTATGGTAAATTATATTTATTGATTATTCTATGTTAAACCATCTATGAATGTCTAAGATGAACCCTACTTGACAATGGTGGATGATCTTTTTGATGTGTTCTTGGATTCAGTTTGTAAGTATTTTATTGAGAAAATTTTGGTGTGATTTCATAAGGGAAATTGTTTTATTATTTTCTTTCATTGTTGGGTCTTTATGTGGTTTGAGAATCAGGATAATTGCAGCTTCATAAAATTAATTGGGCAATGTTCCTTCTGTTTTTATTTTGTGGAATAATTTGAGGAGTATTGACATTAACTCTTCTTTGAAAGTCTAGTAGAATTCTGCTCTAGAATCTGATGCTTTTTTTTATTAGATATTTTCTTAATTTAAATTTCAAATGCTATCCTGAGAGTTCCCTCTATGTTCTCCTCGCCCTGCTCCCCTACCCACCCACTCCCACCTCTTGGCCCTGACTTTCCCCTGTATTGGGGCATATAAAGTTTGCAATACCAAGGGGCCTCTCTTCCCAATGATGGCCTACTAGGCCATCTTCTGCTACATCTGCAGCTAGAGACACAAACTCTGGGGATTCTGGTTAGTTCAGAACTCCTTCAGCTCCTGGGGTACTTTCTCTAGTTTCTCCATTGGGGGCCCTGTGTTCCATCCTATAGATGACTGTGAGCATCCACTTCTGTATTTGCCAGGCACTGGCATAGCCCCATAAAAGACAGTTATATCAAGTTCCCTTCAGCAAATTCTTGCTGTCCTATGCAATAGTGTCTGAGTTTGGTGACTGATTATGAGATGAATCCCCGGGTAGGATAGTCTCTGGATTGTCCATCCTTTTGTCTTAGCTCCAAACTTTGTCTCTGTAACTCCTCTCATGGGTATTTTGTTTCCTATTCTAAGGAGGAGTGAAGTATGCACACACTGGTCTTCCTTCTTCTTGATTTTCTTGTGTTTTGCAAATTGTACCTTGGGTATTCTAAGATTCTGTGCTAATATCCGCTTATCAGTGAGTGTATATCTAGTGACTTCTTTTGTGATTGGGTTACCTCAGTAAGGATGATATCCTCCAGATACATTTTTGTGGAGGGTGGGGGGTGCTGGGGGTGCTGGGGGTGCTGGTGGATTTTAATGACTGCTTCTGTTTCATTAAGAGATAATAAATCTGTTTAATTTCTTATTCAAACTTGATATAACAATGTTAAGTGGAATGTACTAATTAAATTATTTTTTTAGATTTACAATTTGGTAGTGTACAAATTTTTTAAATACATGTATATAATTCTCTGAATTTCTATGCTATTTGTTGTTATGTCACCCTGTTCATTACTAATTTTATTAATTTAGATATTTTCACTCTGCCTTTTCATTAATGTGAATAATGGTTTATCAATTTCATGAATTTTTCTGAAAGAACAAACTCTTTTATTTCTTAATGATTTTTTGTATTGTCTTTCTTTGTTTCTAGGCTATTGATTTCAGCCTTGATCATTTCTTCCCGTCTATTCCTTTTTGGTGTGCTTTTGGTGTTCTCTCTCTCTCTCTCTCTCTCTCTCTCCCTCTCTCGTTGTTGTTGATCTAGAGCTTTCAGTTATAGTACTGTGTTACTAGTTTGAGATTTCCCCATTTTTTTAAATGTAGGAACTTATTGCTATTAACTTCCCTCTTAGAACTGCTTTTATTGTGTCTCGTAAGTTTGTATGTTGTGAACCCATTTTTTAACTTCTTTTATATTTGGCTTAACCTGTTTTTCACTCAGCAGTTCAGTTTCCATGAGCTTGTAAGCTTTCTGCTGTTTTTGCTGTTGATGATATGCAGCTTTAATCCATGGTGGTTTTTCAGGATCTTCAGAGTGTTATTTCAATTTTCTTGAATCAGTTGGGATTATTTTTGAATCTGAGTATGTTGTCAGTTTCAGAGAATATATTTCATCAGGTGCCAAGAAGAAAAAATACTCATTTTTATATGAATGAAATAATATGTAAATATGTAAATATGTTAGATTCATTACTTTATAAATTCACTTAGCTTCAGCATTTCTTTGTTTAGTTTTTGTCTGGATGACATTATTATTGGTGGGAATGCAGTGTTTCTTTTACAAACTTCAGTGCCCTTGTGTTTGGTACATATATGTTAAGAAATTAAATGTCTTCTTGGTGGACTTTTTTCTTTGATGAGTATGTAATGTCAACTCCTATCTCTGTTTATTAGTTTTGGTTTGAAGTCTATTTTGTTAGACATTAAACTGGCCATAGCAATTTTTTTCTTAGGTTCATTTTCTTGGAATTTTTTTTTTCTATCCCTTTACCCTGAGGTATATCCTTGGTGTTAGGATGTGTCTTGGGTTTGTTGCATGTTTTTATTGGGTACTTGATAACTTTTATGTTGATAAATATCAATGAGCAGTGTGTATTAATTCTTGCTACTTTGCTGGTTCCTCCTCTCTCTCTCTCTCTCTCTCTCTCTCTCTCTCTCTCTCTCTCTCTCTCTGTGTGTGTGTGTGTGTGTGTGTGTGTGTGTGCACTGACTCTCCTTTGCTTGTCTGTGATTATTAACTCCTTATGTTTTCTTTGGTATAGTTAACCTTTGTAGTTTGGAATTTTCCTTCTGGAACCTTCTGTAGGACTGAATTTTTAGATAAATATTTCTTACATAATTTTTTAATGAATATCATATTTCTTCATGTATTGTGCTTGGGCACTTTGCTGGTTATTGTACTCTGTGTTTGTATCTCTGGTTTATTAGAATTTGTAAGACATCTATTCAAGCCCTTCTGGCTTTTAGTATCAAGAAGTCAATTGTAATACTAATAGGTCTGCCTGTGTATGTTTCCTGGTTTTGTTCCCCTTATTGCTTCTGGTAAATTGAATAGGTATGACCCCCATATATTCACATATTTGAGTGTTTGGCCATAGGGAGTGGTACTCTTAGGAGGTATAGCCTTATTGGAGGAGGTGTGGCCTTGTTAGTGGAAATGTGTCACTGTGAAGGTTGGCTATATATGCTTATGCTACATTCAGTGTGACACACTCTGCTTCTGCCTTTGGATCAAATGTAGACCTCTCATTGGCCCTTCTTCAGCACCATGTCTGCCTGGAGACTTTCATGCTTTCTACCATGATAATGGACTAAACCACTGTAATTGTTAGCCAGCCCCAATTAAATGTTCTCTTTTGTATGAATTGCCTTCGTCATAGTGTCTCTTCACAGTAATAGGAACCCTAAGACAAATCTTTTAATATTCTTTCTTTGTTGTCTCCAGTTAATATTTTGATTATTATGTACCAATGGGAGGTCCATTACTGGTTTATTCTATTTGGGAATCTGTTTGCTTCTTGTATTATGATAGTCATCTCCTTCTTTAGGTTAGGGTAATTTTTTCTGCTATTTTGTTGAAATTTTTTTCTATGCATTTGACTTAAACTTCTTCTCTTTTGTCAATTACTCTTAGACTTGTTATTTGCACAGTGTTCCAGATATCTTCCAAGATGTTTTGTTTTGTTTTGTTTTGTTTTGTTTTGTTTTGTTTTGTTTTAGAGTTAGCATTCTCTTTTACTAAGGTATACATGTCTTCTATCATTTCTTTGGTTCTTGAGATTCTCATCTTTGGTAGTCATCAGGCTTGCCTATATGGTTCTCTTTTGAGTTCTTAAATTTTTCTTTTTCCACATTTCTCTCAGTTTGGGTTTTCCTGATTGAATCTATTTTTACTTTTGTGACTTGAACTACTTTATTCATTTTTCTCTATACCATTATTTTGTGCTTTCACAGATTTCTTTAAGAAATTCCTTTTTAAAGTACTTCTATCTTATACATAAAGCCTATTTTAAAGTCTTTTTTTTTTTTTATTGTGCTTCAGCTACATAAACTCAGAGCCTTCTGTGGTACAGTTGCAGGGCTCTAACAGAGACATAGTATCTTGTCCTTTATTGTTTGTGGTTTTATGTTTTTATGCTGGCATCAAAGCATCTGGGTTTGGGACAATTATATTCTAGGTGCTAATATCTGGTCGTTTCTTTGCTAGGTTGGCATTTTGTTCCTTGGTTTCTGATACTCTCCATGGTTCTTAGGAGTGTGTGATGGCTGTGTGTTGACTGGTAGAAATTATTTTGGGATCCTAATAAGTGTGATGACTGAGGGTTTAGGTATTGGGATCTGGCACTTAGGAATGAGGATGAGCTAGAAGGGGTGACTAAAATTGTTCTCAATGGGACAAAAGCAGAACATTCCACCAATATCAGCCTAGTCACCTGAGAACAAGGGAAGAAAGCAAGGAGAGCCTACAACCTGAGCTCCTTAATAAAAATCACATTTAAGCTCACAGGCAGGAACTATCACATAGGCTACATAGAATAGTTTCATATTCTTACGTACTTTAATAACTTTAGTAAGTGATGGCTTTAACATTAAATTCTATTTTCAAGTCAGAACCGGGGATTGAATGAGGGCCTCATGAATGGCAAGCAAATGCACTCAGTATCTGAACTATAGCCACAGCTCTATAGAATTATTTTGCTAAGAGTATATATGAAGTCATTTGTTTACTAGACAATCCTCATGTCTTCATCCACAAAGGGTATATTTGCAAAACTTAAGGAATCTCCATACTTGGCCCAATACTTAAGGCATTTTAAATATAAGGTAAGATTTTATTTTGTGTTAACTATTTAAATTAGAATTGTCTTATCCTAAGATTTGATATAAAAACATAATATATTGGCTAATCAAAGGAATTGAATTGCATCAAACGTATACTTACTTATAGGGCCCAAAGAATGATTACACACACACACACACACACACACACGTGTATATATATATTCTCAATTTTCAATTACTTTTCAGAGGACTAACAATCTATCCCTACCTATGACATCTTGGGCTGAATCAAATAAAAGTTCACTTTTAAACTCAGAAATGAAACTTTATGATTTATGAGGGGTCATGTGCTCCACCATGAAAAATTCCTTAGAAAGCTGACATGTAATCCCTGTATATATCGTCAGAAGTTGTAGTACAGAAACCTCAGAAGGAAGATTTCGGCACCATGCAAAAGCACCAGCACATACTGCAAACATTTATAAAGCCAGGTTTGCTCCAAGTGGACTATTAACTCCTAGACAACAATGCTCTCATTTACAATGTAGAAATAAGTGGGTCGTTTAAATTAGGTTAGAGCAAATCAAGATAAGAATAGGAGGGGGGGGGGTAATGTGAAAAGAGCAACGCAGAAGGAGTGGGGGTACATCTGTGAGTCAGTAACTGCTAATGTCTCCAGGGTAGGGGGGCTCAGTTCCTGCGTACCTGAGCAGCTCTGAGAAGTCTGTGGGTGGGCATCACTCTAGAGATGGACTGGGGAGCAGGCAGGGTACACGCAGTTAGTGAAGAGAGCAAGACAGCTGAGGCTCATTGAGGAAACAACGGAAATCAAGTCCACATTTTGAGAAAGAGGTAGCCAGGAAAAATCTGGGGCATGATCCTGGAATGCCCTGCAACAGGCAAGAAAGAGGGCTATTTAAAGAACAAAGGAACCGGTATGCAGGGTATCTTATACTCTTTGAAGAGGACTGTAAGCAATTTGTGTCTGGGATAGAACAGCCGACTACATAGGCTCAGGAGCCTGAGAAGCAGAATCAGGTAATCTACAGGTGAAGAAGGGAAGACATACATTTTAGGAAAATCTTGGAATGATGTTTGCAATGTTTTTTATTAATAATAAAGCTTCAAAAAAATTCATGAGATGACTTCAAATAGTGTGCCATGATGCTAAAATAGGAATAATCTAGATATATTGTTTGTGATTTACAGAAAAGTCAACATTATTCTTTTATTTCTGGTATTGGGAATTGAACCCAGAGCCAAGTGCATGTTAAACATGCATTCATATTATTTGTGACTATTGTGAAGAGTATTGTTTCCCTAATTTCTTTCTCAACTCTTTTATCCTATGTGTAGAGAAAGGCCATTGATTTGTTTGAGTTAATTTTATATCCAGCTACTGCACTGAAGCTGTTTATCAGGTTTAGGAGTTCTCTGGTGGAATTTTTAGGGTCCCTAATATATACTATCATATCATCTGCAAACAGTGATATTTTAACTTCTTCCTTTCCAATTTGTATCCCCTTGACCTCCTTTTGTTGTTGAATTGCTCTGGCTAGGACCTCAAGTACTATATTGAATAGGTAGGGTGAAAGTAGGCAGCCTTGTCTAGTCCCTGATTTTAGTGAGATTACTTCGAGTTTCTCTCCATTCACTTTGATGTTGGCTACTGGTTTGCTGTATATTGCTTTTATTATGTTTAGGTATGGGCATTGAATCCCTGATCTTTCCAAGACTTTTATCATGAAAGGGTGTTGGATTTTGTCAAATGCTTTCTCAGCATCTAACAAGATGATCATGTGGTTTTTTTCTTTGAGTTTGTTTATATAGTGGATTACGTTGATGGATTTCCTTATATTAAACCATCCCTGCATTCCTGGGATGAAGCCTACTTGGTCATGATAGATGATCGTTTTGATGTGTTCTTGGATTCGGTTAGTGAGAATTTTATTGAGTATTTTTGCATCGATATTCATGGGGGAAATTGGTCTGAAGTTCTCTTTCTTTGTTGGATCTTTGTGTGGTTTAGGTATCAGAGTAATTGTGGCTTCATAGAATGAATTGGGTAGAGTACCTTCTGTTTCTATTTTATGTAATAGTTTGAGGAGAGTTGGAATTAGTTCTTCTTTGAAGGTCTGATAGAACTCTGCACTAAACCCATCTGGTCCTGGGCTTTTATTGGTTGGGAGACTATTGATGACTGCTTCTATTTCTTTAGGGGAAACGGGACTGTTTAGATTGTTAATCTGAGTCTAGTTTAACTTTGGTACCTGGTATCTGTCTAGGAAGTTGTCCATTTCATCCAGGTTTTCTAACTTTGTTGAGTATAGCCTTTTGTAGTAGGATCTGATGATGTTTTGGATTTCCTCAGGTTCCGTTGTTATGTTGCCTTTTTCATTTCTGATTTTGTTAATTAAGATACTGTCCCTCTGCCCTCTAGTGAGTCTGGCTAAGGGTTTATCTATCTTATAGATTTTCTCAAAGAACCAGCTCCTGTCGGCCATCATTGGGAAGAGAGGCCCCTTGGTATTGTAATCTTTATATGCCCCAATACAGGGGAATGCCAGGGCCAAGAAGTGGGATTGGGTGGGCAGGGGAGCAGGGCGGGGGGAGAGAAGAGGGAACTTTCGGGATAGCATTTGAAACGTAAATTTAAAAAATATCAATTAAAAATGCTTGCTTTGTAAATATGAAAACAATCATGCATTCAACATAATCTATACGCCCCCCTTACTTGCATATTTTTAGATGGTTAGACATTGTTATAGTCAATTACAACAGAAACAGATCACTTGGGGTCATAAAGTTTTTCTGCTTTTTATAAAATAATGAGGACATATTTTTTTAGTAGAAAAAATATTCTTGGCAGTATTTTTACAACAAATATACAAAACTGAAATTCACCAGAAACAAGAAGCATGCAGGCTTAAGAATGTTAGCAGAAGAGGATCTTTTGGGATAAGCATGTTATTATTCAATCCCTGAGCTCTACCTAGCAGAATCTTGATGAAAAGGGATGTACTGTGGGACAATAGTCATAGTACTGAGATGGAAAGGGCATGGACTGTCAAGCAACATCATGTTCTTGTGTGGAGCACGCATTTTGCAGAACAAAAAGAAGTCCATTTTTTATCCTGTTCTGATCTTTTCACCCTGACCAAATGGATCCAAATACAGAACATGCATTAACTCTGGGATTCTAAAATGAGCCCTGAGTCATCCTATTTCTTCAGGTTCAATCAACTCAGCTTCTTAGATTTCTCTTGAGCCAGGAAGCTTTACAGGCATCCATCATTTCTGATTCATTCATTCTTTTGTCTGGGATCTTAAAAGCTCAGCAGGTTCAGAATTGATGACAGTGTTGCAATTGTTTTCTGAAACCATCGAGTTTTTTTAAAGCATCACTGGGGTGCACAAGGATGCACAGCAATGAGCTGAGAGTGTGCTGACTACAAGTGACCTCATATAGCAGACAGAGTGCAGAGCCATAATAGGAACGCTGGCAAGTATATCACAAGCATGGTTCTGCTGCTGAAGCTCTGCAGCTTGTCTGTGTCTAGTCTTGTAACTACAATCCTCTAAAGGGAAGGCACTACAGCTGGAGTCCAGGGCTAAGAGGTTTGCACCTACCTGCCTGCAAGAGAAGCTCAGATTCTTACCAGAGCTTCCCTGGACTGCTTGTGTCTCACGTCTATGCTCTGCACACGCAGAGCATTGCTTCTCTTTAGACAAGTTTGCTGAATTATCAAACACTCCCACTTCCTACAATATCTTTGGTCAATCTCTTTAATTGATGGAAACTATCCTGATGGGTTCCTTTTTGATTGAATACAAAGATGATTTTCAAAAATGAAGCACTAAGGGGTTTGTAGTAAGAAGGAATTTCGAGCCCAGCCTACGCTGGGTTTCCAGAGCTCTTCGCCATGCTTGTAACAGCTACTGCAACATGAATATAAACATAGATCTGTTCTTCCCCTTTGTAAGAAAAATGAATGCATCTTTAATAACAGTACCAGAGTTTTGCACAGTCAACGTCTTGCTCTAACATAGTATGTTTGTTAAAATGAAGGAATTATAGATATATTTTAAAACTGCCACCCACAGATTACATGATTGTTGACCACTTGTGTTTTGCACTTACATGGATTTTGATACCTATGTAATGACACATATGTAATGACACGTCTTTTGCCATTTTTATACAGGGTGCTATCATCTAGCTTTTCTAAGATTCTCCTGTCCTTCATTCCTTTCACCTCTCTTCTCCTTCTCCTCAATTCTCTGGCAACAACTAGTACCTGTGTGTGTGTGTGATTGGGGGAGGGGGGTCCACTTATATATCTTCTTCAGTGTTCCCAGAACCCTGTAGGAGAATTATAAATGTTTTATTTAGAAAGTAGTACTCAATTGTCATTTATTCTATGTATCTGGGCCAGCTAACAGCTAAAAAATCTCTGCACTCATTGATATTTATTTATTTATTTGTTTGTTTGTTTATTTATTTATTTATTTATTTAGTGTGTGTGTGTGTGTGTGTGTGTGAGAGAGAGAGAGAGAGAGAGAAGAACATCTATGTTTAAGACTGAATGTAGCATTTCTCTATTCTAATTTTTTAAAAAAATATTAATGTCTGAATATAATATTTAGAAAGTGTTGTATAAATTCAGCTAAGCAACAGTAATAAATTCCTCCCTAGGACCCAAGCCATCCTTAACCATAGATTTTTTTGACTAGGCTTATAGTACTAGGTATGAAGTCCCTTGAGTGGAACAGTCCACAAATCCAAGCAGAGAATTGTTGGTTAGTTAGTCCCACAGCAGTCTTGCCAATATTGCACCAGTGAATTCAGCCAGGCTTGGAAAGGCAGTACTGCTAGTTCATAGGCAGTTCATGTTCATCGTTAGGGTTCCTCTTGCTGGGATAGAACACAGTGGCCAAAAGTAACTCGAGAGGAAAGGGGTTATTTTCTCTGAAAGTTTGTAGTCCATCATGCAGTGAAGTCAGGCCAGCAACTCAAGAGAGGAGCCTGAAGTTACGGACTTGTCATAGCTAATATTTAATATCCATTGGGGGTTTCTACCCTGCCTTGGATCATTTAGTTCCCAGATAAAAGATACAAAACCTTTATATTTAAGATAAGCCTTGAAAGCACTAGAGCTGGGCAGGTATCATCCCTGTATGCCATTATGCCTATTTCGTGCCCCACCGCCCAACCTCAGTCTTCAGTTGGCTGAACAAGTCTCTGACACGGGAGCCAGGCATCCGGCTTTGCAACATTTGCATCTTCCTGCCAGAGAACTGAGAACCTCCCGCTCACTGAGCTGCTGAAGAGCCTACTTTGCAACTCAATCCAGCTGAAACAAGCAACAGAACCCAGCCAAAACAACAGGATGGGTCCTTGAGTTTTCCCATATATATCCAAGAGCTGTACATTAAAATTTGAGCCTTGATCAGAGAACATTGTCTTGGATCATTATTTCTCTCGCTGTTTTTCCCATCCATCCCCAGCTTTCCTTTCAGGAACCCAGTAACCCGTGGCTGCTGGCAGCTACACTACTTCCCTGTCAATAATCCCGATTTATAATTTGCCATGCCCCCACCCTCACCCTGATTTCTCACCAATTGGCCTGCCCTTACGGCTATGTTTTCATGATTTCCCTACCTCATAGCACCTTCTCCTCTCCCATCTTCTTTGTCTTTGCTCTTGTGGTCTTGCCTCCTATTTCCTGCCTCAACCATTAGGTGATCAGCAATTATTGACAAGTCAGAGAATAAATAGTAAGAATTGTTTACACAAATGACATAGGAGATTCTTGGTATAAGCATTACAATGGCTTGTCCATATTGAAACAAGATATGAGAGCAGAGAACTCTGCATTTGAATAACCCAAGTGTAAACTTTATAATCAGTGTATAAAAATATTTTGCCCTATAGGGATTGAAGAAAAAGCCACCAAAGCTGGCTTGCTCTTCATGGCTTACTCAGCCAGCTTTCCTATACACCTCATGACCACCTGCCCAGGGATGGCACCACCCACAAAGGACTGGGTCTTCCCACATAAATGATGCATCAAGAAAATGTTCTCACAAACTTGTCCACATGTCAGTCTGGTGGGGCATTTTCTCAGTTGAAGTTTCTTCCTCTCAAATGTCTCCAGCTTGTATAATCTTGACAAAAACAAACAAACACACAAACAAACACACAAACAGCTATCAAGGACAAGTTTGCAGCCACATAACACTATTAAGGCCTGCTTTTCTTTGTTGTAAAGCACGTGTTCTGAATATCAGGTTAGATCTTCCTGCTTGCACAGTATCCATTTGCCAACAGGGCCCCCAAACTACTGTTTTCTTATTTGTTCTTATAGTTCTGCTATTTGGAGAATGTGACATATACTCACAGCACAATCTTTTCAGACATATGTATTTCATAGCAATATGCATTTAAAACTATAAATTTGCTATCGCTTAGTGGTTCATTTTCCTATACACTGAAAAGATAATTCATTGTATTCTTCATAGCTTTTAGTCCTTCTTCTATTTAAAACATCTTGATAGTTTGTAATTCTACAAATATGAATAAATCTTCTATATGTATTTGTGTATGGAGTTTTATATAGATATGTTATCCTTCTTTGGCAAGTGTGTGTGTGTGTGTGTGACAGAGAGAGAGAGAGAGAGAGAGAGAGAGAGAGAGAGAGAGAGAGAGAGAGAGACGATGACATTCTACTGTCTGTTCTAACCTCCCTTTCTTGTTTGACACAGGATATCTTTTCTCGATTTTACTGACTGAGTCATCTATCACCCCAACTATGCCCATGTTTTATTCATATCAATAATGAATGTTTTTATAAATGTTTACTTATTTTTATTTTGTGTATGAAAATTTGCCTGCATCTATTTACATGCATCATATTCATGCCTGGTTCCTGCAGAGCCAGTTTTCCAGAACTGGAGTTCTAAATGGTTCTGAGCTGTCATGTAGTTTTTGGGAACTTAACCTGGGTCTTCTGCAAGAGGAGCAAATGCTTTTAACCACTGAGCTATCTCTCCAGATCCATGAATATCTTCTTGTTCCATGTGATAATAACATTTGGTGTCATCAGTTATTTATTTATTTATTTATTTATTTATTCATTCATTCATTTATTTATTTATCTATCTATTTATTTATCTATTTATTTATCTATTTATTTATTTATTTGGCTTTTTGAGACAGGGTTTCTCTATATAGCCCTGGCTGTCCTGGAACTCACTCTGTAGACCAGGCTGGCCTCAAACTCAGAAATCTTCCTGCCTCTGCCTCCCAAGTGCTGGGATTAAAGGCATGTACCATCACTGCCCAGTAGCTCTTTGTATATTAGCCACTCTAATATGTAGCTGTCTTAGTCAGGGTTTCTATTCCTGCACAAACATCATGACCAAGAAGCAAATTGGGGAGGAAAGGGTTTATTTGGCTTACACTTCCATACTGCTGTTCACCACCAAAGGAAGTCAGGACTGGAACTCAAGCAGGAGCTGATGCAGAAGCCATGGAGGGATGTTCTTTACTGGCTTGCTTCCCTTGGCTTGCTCAGCCTGCTCTCTTATAGAACCCAAGACTGCCAGCCCAGAGATGGTCCCACCCACAAGGGGCCCTTGATCACTAATTGAGAAAATGCCTCACAGCTTGATCTCATGGNAATCACAGCTGATTCTTCAGCCCCAGCTAACCAGAACCACAGCATCTTCCCAATCAAAATAGCAATGGCCCTGAAAAGAGTCTTTAATTTTCCCTCTGAAATTTCACAAGCCAGGCCTCCATCTTCTGCACTGTTCTCAACATTATCTTCCAAGCTCCTACACAACATCTGACAGAGCTCTTAACGAGTGGTTCTTCAATCCCAATGTTCCAAAGTCCTTCCACAGTCCTCCCCAAAACATGGTCAGGTTGTCACAGGAATACCCCACTCCTGGTACCAATTTGTCTTAGTCAGGGTTTCTATTCCTGCACAAACATCATGACCAAGAAGCAAATTGGGGAGGAAAGGGTTTATTTGGCTTACACTTCCATACTGCTGTTCACCACCAAAGGAAGTCAGGACTGGAACTCAAGCAGGAGCTGATGCAGAAGCCATGGAGGGATGTTCTTTACTGGCTTGCTTCCCTTGGCTTGCTCAGCCTACTCTCTTATAGAACCCAAGACTGCCAGCCCAGAGATGGTCCCACCCACAAGGGGCCCTTGATCACTAATTGAGAAAATGCCTCACAGCTAGATCTCATGGAGGCATTTCCCCAACTGAAACTCCTTTTACTGTGATAATTCCAGCTGTGTCAAGTTGACACAAACCTAGCCAGTACAGTAGCTATACTATTTCTTTGTTTCAATTTTCAGTACTCTAGTCATCCACATAAGAGTCTTTTATTTTTATTTGCATATGATGTTTTCTTTGATAAGGAATATGCTTTTTTTGCTAAAGTTTAATTGGGTTTTTTTAACTTGTATTGTTGGGTTCTAAATATTTTCTATACATATAGAACCCAAGTCTGTTTTCAGACTCATGCTTGCAAATATTTTTTGCCAACTTGTGTCTTTACTTTCATTCTCTACCATAATCTTTCACAAAACTGAAGTTTTTAATTCTGTAATATAATTTATTACTTCTCCCATTTATCCCTTCCGCTTTGGTGATTATGTGTGGATAAGGTCAGGTAGACCTTTCCCTGTGCATCTTCTGGGCTTGGCTGGGCTGTTTTTCTTTTCAATAATGTCTTACTATTTAGCCCCAGCTGGCCTGTTGCTCACTTTTGGTGCAGCCCCCACTGGCCTGGTACTTACTCACTGTGCATCCTGGCTGGCCTGGTATTCACAGCTTTGGCTTTTTGTTTGAGTCTCCTGTGTGCTAGACCTAACCACTACACATAGCTAGTATTACCTTTAAATTTAGACCTAAAAAGCCTTCCTCTGTTCCAATTCCTTTTTTCCTATATAAAAATCAGATTGTGTTTCTGAGGCCTGATTCTGTTCCATTGATCAATTTATTGATTCTTTCTCCAGCACTGTTGTCACAATTAGTGTAGCATTATACAGTGCCTTAATGTTGAATAGTGTTGATCTTTTGATTTATTCTCCTTTAAATATTGTTCCAGTTATTCTCAACCTTTGTCTTGGTGAAAAATGTTTACTTAGATTTGGCTAGTTGATAGAAGGAAAATACCTTCCTTCCATTTTGTTCAGGATTGCATTAAATCTATAGACCAACTGCTCCCCTTTATATTACAGCCTATTGTATGCCTTTTTGGTTCCCATTATTTCACGTATACTTTCTACAGGTAACATTATGGGGAGGAGTCTTGCTTTTGCACTCAATTTGAGAATATTTTTAAATGGTGCATGGAAATGATGTTAGATATAATCTATCTAGATCAGTAGTTTTAGACGTTGCCCTCTTGTTTTTTCTTTGTTTGTTGGTCTAATTGCTGTTTTCCTGTATCCGTGCCTCAGTGTTTATTGTGTTTTCCTGTATCCGTGCCTCAGTGTTTATTGTGTTTTCCTGTATCCGTGCCTCAGTGTTTATAGTGTTTTCCTGTATCCGTGCCTCAGTGTTTATTGTGTCTTCCTGTATCCGTGCCTGTGTTTATTGTGTTTTCCTGTATCCGTGCCTGTGTTTATTGTGCATTCATTGTGCTTATTCTTCGTCTCCATTTTTATCTATTTCAACAAATGCATCATTGCCTTTGAAGTTTTAATGTGGCCAGACAGTGGAGGACATAAGAATTGCACCCTGCACATTTTGGAACAAGCATGGCGTTTATACTTCGAAGGACTGTTAATAGAAAGTAAGACAGAGGGGTCACATGACCTGAAAACCTGAAAGAAATATCCTTTGGGGCCTTTATAAAAAAAAAATCAGCTATAGACGAATAAATGTTCCCAGCTTTTAAAAATAACTTTCATTCTTACTCTGATGTAGTCTTTTCCCCATAGACATGTTTTTGTTTTTAAAAAGCAAGCTTATAAAAAAAAATGAGCTTCATGACTGGCTGTGAAGAAGATGCTATTGTATTTATTATTTATGTCTTTGGCCAGCTTGCTAGATGTAATTCTTACTTTCTTATCGTATAGTTGAACTCAGGCTTATTACACTTTCAAGTAATGTAGATCCTTCACACACTCCCTGGATGCTCTGCACTATAGCCCCATCTGGGATGAGCTTCTGTTTGGTAAATCTCACTGTTTGTGTTTCTTTTGGACAGTATCTACTGCTGATCTTCAGTTCACTTTTCCTTTCTTCTGTATTATTTAGTCAGCGGTTAATACCTTCTAAAAGTTGCTTCATTTTAAGTTTTAGTCAGCAGTGTAGTTTTAAACGCTAAGAGGTTTAATTGGAATTTCAAAATATCTTCCTTCCTGTCTTTCTTCCTTAATTCATCTTTAGGACATATAGATGTTATATATAAATACTATTTTATGTTTCTAACCTCTGAATTCTAATATCTATATCATCTATGAATCATTTTCTAACTTTTTTCTTAAATATTTTTTTCAACTTTTATTAGATATTTTCTTCATTTACATTTCAAGTGTTATCTAGAAAGTTCCCTGTATCCTCCCCCCTCCCGGCCCTGCTCCCCTACCCACCCGCTCCCACCCCTTGGCCCTGGCATTCCCCTGTATTGGGGCATATAAAATCTGCATAACCCAGGGGCCTCTCTTCCCACTGATGGCCAACTAGGCCACCCTCTTCTATATATGCAGCTAGAGACATGAGCTCAGGGGTACTAGTTAGTTCATGTTATTCTTCCACCTATAGGGTTGAAGACCCCTTCAGCTCCTTGGGTACTTTCTCTAGCTCCTTCTTCCTTGGGAACCCTGTGTTCCATCTAATAGCTGACCNGGTCCCATTTGTCAATTCTTGATCTTACAGCACAAGCCTTTGCTGTTTTGTTCAGGAATTTTTCCCCAGTGCCCATATCATCGAGGCATTTCCCCACTTTCTCCTCTATAAGTTTCAGTGTCTCTGGTTTTATGTGGAGGTCCTTCAACCACTTAGACTTGACCTTAGTACAAGGAGATAAGAATGGATCAATTCCCTTATGTGTAAGCATTTTGCCTACATGTATGTCTATGTACTGTGTGCGTGCAGTTCCCATGAGGATCAGAAGAAAGCAACAGATTACCCTGAAACTGGAGTTACAGGTAGTTTTGAACTAGTTTGTGTGCTGGGAGTTGAACTGATGTCCTTTGGAAAAGCAACAAGTGCTCTTAACTGCTGAGTTATCTTCCCAGGCCCTTGAGTCATTTCCTTCCTTCCTTCCTTCCTTCCTTCCTTCCTTCCTTCCTTCCTTCCTTCCTTCCTTCCTTCCTTTTCTTTCTTTCTTTTTTCTTTATTTCTTCCTACTTATTTTTTTCCTTTCAAAGAAAACAGATTTCTTATACAATAAATCCTGGTTACTGTCTCTCCTCCTCCTCCTCCTCCTCCTCCTCCTCCTCCTCCTCCTCCTCCTCCTCCTCCTTCTCTTTCTCTCAGTTCCTTCCCACCTCCCCACTACCCCTGATCCACTTACTTTTTGTCTCTCATTAGAAAAGAATAGGCCTCTTCTCATCTGCTTCTCAACCAGGGCCATATCAGTGGCCCAATACCTACACACACACACACACACACACACACACACACACACACACACACTACAGCCAGTTTATCTCCCAGGAGGCTGAAGGAACCAGTAACATAGGTGAGAATCTTGCACAAAACCATGCCAACTTGGACACCCACAGAGCCCAGCTGAGGTGGGATCTACCTGACTTCTCTAGCCCCACCTTCTTTCTGGTCTGCTTCTCTACCTGGGTCAGATAGAGAACCCTCCAACACCCTAGAGTCTGTTTGCCTCCCAGGAGATCCCCAGTAATCAGGGCACAGCCTGTCTGCATTCCAGAAAGCCCACAGTAACCAGGAACACAGGAAGTCTGCTCTAAGCAGAGACAGCACTGCTTGCCTCCCAAGAGACCGGCTTTAAGCCAGGTCACAGAGTTCTATCTGACTCAAAAGAGGCCAGCTCTGGTCAGAGAAACCCAAGCCTCTTAACACCAGAGATAACCAAGAGGAAATAGGCAAGTACAAAATCATAAGAGACAGAACCCAATGCAATTCAATACCATCAGAACCCAGTTCTACCACCACAGCAAGCCCTGAATACCCTAACCTGAATGACCTAAAATCCCATCTCAAAGATGATAGAGGTCTTTAATGAGGACATAAGTAACTCCCTCAAAGAAATACAGGAAAACACATGCAAACAGGTAGAAACCTTTAAAGAGAAAACAAATTATTTAAATAAACACAGGAAAATACCATCAAACAGGAGAATTGAACAAAACAATCCAAGATCTAAAATTGGAAATAGAAACAATAGGGAAAACACAAAGGGAGACAACCCTGGAGATGGACAACTTAGGAGAGAGATCAAGAGTTACAGATGCAAGCATCTCCAACATAATATAAGAGATAGAAGAGAGAATCTCAGTTGTAGAAGATACTATAGAAAATATTGACACACTGGTCAAAGAAAGTACAAGGTGTAAAAATCTCCTAGTGCAAAATATCTAGGAAATTCAGCTAAATAAATAAATAAATAAATAAATAAATAAATCAAACCTAAGAATAATAGGAATAGAAGAGGGTGAAGAATCCCAGTTCAATGGGCCAGAAAACATCTTCAACAAAAATCATAAAAGAAAACTTTCCTAATCTAAAGAAAGAGATAACCATAAATGTACAAGAAGCCTACAGAACACCAAATAGATTGGACCATAAAAGAAAATACTCCTGTCAGATAATAATCAAAACACTGAATGTACAGAACAAAGAAAGCATATTAAAATCTGTAAGGGAAAAATGCCAAGTAACATATAAAGTCAGAATTACAACAGACTTCTCAACAGAGACTCTAAAAGCCAGAAGATCCTGAACAGATGTCATCCAGACCCTAAGAGAACACAAATACCAGCCCAGGATACTGTATCCAGAAAAATTCTCAATCACCATCGATGGACAATGAAATATATTCCATGACAAAAACCAAATATAAACAATATCTTTCTACTAATCCAGCCCTATAGAGGACACTAGAAAGAAATCTCAAACACAAAGAGGGTAAGTACTCCCAAGAAAGTACCAGAAATTATACATTCCACAACAAACCCAAAAGAAGAAAATCACACACACATAATACCATCTCCAGCAACAAAATAACAGGAAGTAGCAATTGTCTGTCTTTAATATCTCTCAACATCAATAGACTCAATTCCTTTAAAAAAAAAGAAACATGAATATATGATTAATATATAGGATCCAGCATTTTGCTGCATACAAAAACATATCTCAGTGACAAAGACAGACACTACCTCAGCCTAAAAGCTGACTTTAGACTTTCAACCAAAAGCTATCAAACAAGATGGGGAAGGACACTTCATAATCATCAAAGGAAAAATCCACCAAGAGAAAGTCTAAATTCTGAACATCTATACCCCAAATACAAGGACACCACATTCATAAAAAGAAACTTTACTAAAGTTCAAATCACACATTAATAGTTATTTATATTTAATCATTAATTAATACTTAATAACTGTTGCCAGGCCTGGTGCCTGGTGCTGTGGGGTTCCCACCACCATGAATTCTAACCCTCTGGACTCTAAGACAAAAATGAACTCTTCAATAGGTGTCCTCATTCATGCTGTTTTACCTCACCAATAGAAAAGTAAATAACACAGAGTTGTTCCATGGAAATGAAACCAGGAAGTATTTTTTCCTAGCTAAGGAGTCCTCTTTATACTTTTCTTCTCTTCTTCCATATTTTGCTTTTGTTATAACCTATTATAATTTATTTGATAATGCTTTGTAGACTTTTTTCAGAGTAAAATAAAACCAAGAAGCACAAAGGAAGTAAAAATACATTTTATGAAAACTTGTTTTTTTTTTTCATTTGAACCTTAAAGTAATCTACGTCTTACATTTGAACTCTTTGAAAATTTTCCCCTCTGAAATTTACAAAGTTTCATTTTTTTCCTGAAAACAACTTAAATTCTTTAAACTGGAGAAATAATACAATTTTATAATAATGCTTCTTTCTATTTTTACTTGGAATGTGCTATGTGTTTTATATGCCATCTAATTTTTAATTATCAAAATTCTCTTTCCCCTAAATTACAATAGCATCTCAATGTGCCATATGTTTTACTCACTGACTCTCAGTAAAACCCATGTATCTTCTCAATTTAGCAATTGCTCTCCTTTTGTTAGGTATTATACCAGGAGTTGACTCATTAAATCAGCTCTCCCAAAACATCTAACTTCTATGCAATAAAGAACCCCCTGGCAGTTTGCTGAAGCAGAGCATCTGATCTGTCATTTTAACTCATTTGGCCACCTAGTAAAATATTTTTTTAACAAATATCTTCTCACAGAAAACCCATTAAATATTAAGACAATTAGCAGCATACTGGTTAAGAGTCTCTGTGGCTTATTCTTAAGACGAACATGAAGCTGGGCGTGGTGGCGCACGCCTTTAATCCCAGCACTTGGGAGGCAGAGGCCGGCGGATTTCTGAGTTCGAGGCCAGCCTGGTCTACAAAGTGAGTTCCAGGACAGCCAGGGCTATACAGAGAAACCCTGTCTCGAAAAACCAAAAAAAAAAAAAAAAAAAAAAAAAAAAAAAAAAAAAAAAAAAAAAAAAANTTTTTTTTTGGTTTTGTAGAATGGAGTCTATATAATGGGCTAAAATTTATGTAGTAGATTGAGGCTATGACTCAATGTTAGAGCACTTACCACATATGTGAAAGGCCCTAATTGTTATATTCAGCATTATTAAAACATGTATATGGTATTTGTAAATTAGAAGAAGAGACAGTTCAGTGTAAAGGTTAAGCATACTGATTATTTGGTAAAACTGATAAAGATTTCATATTATCTATTATTTTTCATCATCATCTTAAATAAATGATACTCAAAGTCTTCTTCTAAATAAAAACTATCTTACTCAGGTATACATCTCAGAAAAGACTTTGTGCTTAGTTTGTTCAGCTTTATAAGGTAAGCATTGACTTGACTACTAAAGACTTCTTTAACCACAAATACAACTATTAGTTCATGGTATTAACAATTACATGGCTATCAGTTCAGTGCTCTGTGGAGGCCAAAGTGTTCTGCTCCATGCTCTGAGCATCACTGAGAATGACATAAGCATGCCAGAACAAATCTATACCCATTACTGGAAAATGAATGGAAATGTTTGCCCCAAAGCTATTCAGTCAGTAGGGTCACCTTCTGCTATGGTTGGAATTTCAAATGTCTCTCACAAGCTCATATGTGTGAACACTTGGTCCCTAACTGGTGGTGCTGTTCAGGAAGGCTGTGGATTCTCTGAAGCAAGAGGCAGCCTCTCAGAGGTGAGTCACTCAGAGCTGACTTTTGGTGACTTTAAACTGATCATCTTCTAGCCAAGTACTCTGTTTCCCAGTCTAGAAAGATATGACTCCCACCACTATGTCATAGATCAGACCCTTCAACTACCGTGTCTTCCCTACTATAATGTATTATTCCCCCTGAGCTCGGAGGCAAGGTAATCTCACTAAGTTGTTTCCACCTAGTATTTTGTCCTGGTGACAAGGAAAGACTAACTCAATATATATTCACATACAAATGGTAATAATAACAAGCTATAAACAAAAAGGGTTGAGTTCTGCTGTGTTTATTGCTGTTGGCTATCCTCTGGCATAGGCAAGTGAGAGAGAGCCCCTGATGGGAAATGGGGAGATGCCTCACGGAATTATTCTGCTGAAAAACAGACTCATCCTTGTAGTCCTCCAAAAATGAAATGTGCACCTGTAGTTATCTGGGATAAATGAAGGAAGTCAATGAGTAAGGAGAAACTTAGGAAAGAGCCAAGGGAGGTTGGCAAGTTGGTTCAGAATAGGCAAATTTTTGAGAAGCATGTCAGCGAGGCTACTACAAAGAACCACTTTGTTTTGTTGTTGTTGTTGTTTGTTTGCTTGCTTGCTTTTTGTTTTTTGTTTTTTTCTCAAGATATCATTTCTCTGTATAGTCCTGGCTCTCCTGGAACTCACTTTGTAGACCAGGCTGGCCTCAAACTCAGAAATCCGCCTGCCTCTTGTTTTTATTTTCATTTTTGTTTTTTAAGCTGGACATGCCTGGAATTAGGAGGATCTATAATGCCAGTTGGGCCATTTTTTCAAATGCAATTCCCTAAGGTTCTGTATACGGCACTGAATAAGTATATGAAAACTAAATGAAATGCAAACACTCTTTGCATTTCATCCACTCCCACTAACTGTTGTGTAAATACTGAAAGATGTTAGCTACAAGGTATTAGTTTTCCAAGAGCATAGCACATCATAAAAGCATACCCTGATAATGTTGTTTCCTTGAGATGTATGAATATGAGAGATGATACAATATAGGGAACCTGAAAATAGAAGGCTTCAAATGTGCTCCATTTCCTGCTGCTGAGCCATGATTAGGCCTCTTGATAGGAAAGGAGGAAATGCCGCATTGTTAAAACAGCATGCCCTAATAGCAGAACTTACTCATTGTTTGGGGTTTTCCTTAATTTTCGAGCTGCATATAACTTTAAAACTTTGAAAATAAACTTGAAATTAAAATCAAATCATCACCTTGCTTGCCTGGAGCAGAAAAACACATACATTCTTATTAATTGGAAGTTCCATTTTATACCTAAGATTATCTTTACAGCAGTATCTTACATTAAAGCATTTTGTATTGTAATATAGACTCTCGCCTTTCTCTAGACAGTAGTAAAAGATAACCAAGAAAACTCTGTCTAACTATGAAGATGTAAAAAGACCAGATGAATTAACAGCAGAAACCAGGTAGGGTCATTTTGCAAGACCACTCAGGGTGTACTACATCCCTGAAAAGAGCTCACAGAGATTATATATACTTATTATATATATTTATCATATATATACATACACATATATATGTATATGCATATATATATATATATATATATATATATATATATATATATATATATATATTTCCTGCTTGAAATATAACTATTTACCCATCAACATAATTTGAATCATTATGTCTTCTCATTTATAAAGTTGTTATATCTCCTTATATTTATCCTATCCTATTTTTGTAAACACACCTGAGAATACAGGGTACTGTAACTTCTGCCTATATCACAGATACCTGAACCACCTTTATTTGTGTAAACATCAAACTGTCAACCATGAAAGGAACAAAAATTGATTCTGTTTTATTTTTCAGAAACTTCCCTAACCTTTTGGTCATACTGGATACATTTTGTGTCAATTTCTGCCTCGTGTCCCTCAATCCTTTTCTTCTACTACTCCTTCAATACTTTGTATAGATCCTTCTTACATTCTTAGTAAAGTATACTTTGACTTAATTTTCAAAATTTACCCTGATGGGCCCAACTCTGTTATCATTTTTTTTAATAAGTTGTCTGACTAAGCTTCCTACGTTTGTTACTGTTTGTGTTTCGGTTCTCCACAGTAGAATGTAAACTCTAGGAAAGCAAGGATCATTGTTTAATTCACTGATGAAAATGTAATGTATTTTGAATGGAGGAATAAAGAAGCTAATTGATTCCTTTTGTCTTCCTCTAGGTAACTCAATACTATTAGAACTTTTGATGATAAAGTCTTCAAGAATGGTCAACAGAAAATGTTAACAACACATGTGCTGACTGCATTCTACCAAGAGGAAAAGGAGAACTACCCACAGAGAAGGAGAAAGGATGCTGAAAGTCTACTCCAGCACTTACTAATAGAGTGTAACAAATTATGGGGTTTTAGAAATTCAATTTAGCTCTCAACATGCGCCGTTTCACCACCTGCGTACACAAGAGTCACACCCACACGAGCTCCCTCTGCCAGCTCCATCCCGTCCCTCCTCCTCATTAGCCAACACCTAATTACATACTAATTGGCTCAGAGAACACAAGCTTGTTATTGCACTAAAAACACTCAGAGCTCCCCCACAGACAGATTCTCATGAAAACCAAATATAAAAGGAGTTGGCCTTGTGCCTGGTTTTCATCAAGACATAGCTAGATGCTTCTAGGTCCTTCCTGGCCACACAGATAGGCTTTGCTTTCATGCTTCTGTGAAGTAATTTTCTTCAGGGACACATTTCAGTAGTTAGTACCAGCCAAATGGACCCAACCAGATTTGAGTGTGTCATATGCACAGCAATGTCAGAAATAAAGGACTTCACAAATGACCTTGATCATTATATGACTGCTTCATTAGTCATAGAGAGCCTCAGTTAATCAGGAACAGTTTCTCATTAAACTTGCTATTGGTCTCCCCTTGTGATCTCTAGATGTCAATATTTTCCCACTATTGCTACCTCAGGTTAGACAAACTGACTTTATAAACTCATTTGAGAACATGAACGTGCTTTCTCTTTGCTGAACTTTCTCTTCTCCCAACAAAGACATAGCAAACAGTTTCTATTATCACAGTATAGCTACATGAGCTGTGATTAATGGCATAGTAGCCATAGGGGTATGTTTTAAGATGCAGGTTTCAAAGTTGTTCAATTTTTCTCAACCAAGTCCTGGCATTGTAATTGCCAGTGATAGACAGCCCCACAGAGGAGACAATGCAAAATACAGAGGACCACTTGTGCAAACAAGGACCACTTGTGGTACAAGTTGGCTCCCATAGTCCACTCGTGTTGGAGAGGTGGAAGTGACACCAGAGAGAAGACTCTTGTCATGCTAGGAAGCAGAAAGCACTGTCACAGCTATAATAATTAGCAGCAAGGAAAATAGAAGCCCCCAAGCTGTATCCTTCTATCCAAATGAGCCACTGACTGAGGCCAATTGTACACAAAAAAGAAAATCTGGAACCTTGGAAGAAATATACATAAAAATTGTAGTTGCTTGCCTTTAAAGGGGCTGAGATGGAAATTCCTATTTGGAAATATGAAAATTTTTACAAAATTGTCCAATAAAATTCCAGGAGAATTCAAACATCTCTTATATGATGCTGCCATTATTCTATGAACAACTGTAGAAATGGTAAAGCTACTTTGCAATTCCATTGTCTTTAAGGAAGTTTTAACTTTTATATACTCATTTAAGTATTATAAAATGGCAGCTGACAATTATATAGGTGTAACTCTATTTAGTCTTTAAAGGTTCAGATAGTTGTCATTTAAAGCTCATACTTGAAGCTTACATTTAACTTCCACAGGAGTCCTACAGTGCTGGGATGCTGCTGTGGTCTCCCAATCCTTATTGTTAAAGTTCCTCACATGAGAAACTTTAACACCTATTTAATAAATACATGGAGTAAAATGGTGGCAACAGGGGATTAGTAAGTAGAAAGACTTGAGAGATGCTGGTCAAAGAAAATTTAGTGGGGCATACATTACAGAGTTCATATTAAAATACACTAGAGCACCCTTGAAAATTGTTTGGAGAGTAGATTTAAAATTTTTTCTTATTGTTACAAAAACAGGTATATGGGATAATATATATATTAATGGCATTATCACCACTCTGTCTCTGACCCACCTGCCAAGTAATGAAACTGAGACCTTTTATTAATTATGACAGCTTAGCCTTCCAACAAGCTTGTTCCAACTAGCTCATAACTTATGTTAATCTGTTATTAGTATACTAATTCACATTCTGCTACATTGCTTGTTACTTCTCCTTAGTATGGTCACCTGTTTCTTTTTCTGTCTCTGGGTTGGTGGATCTCTCTCTCCTCCCCACCTCCATGGCTGATGGACTAATCTCTTCCCCACTCCCAGAATATTTTCCAGAGTTACTAACTGCCTAAAAGTCCCACCTATCCTTTCCAGCATTGCTATAGGCCATTCAGCTCTTTTTAAAACCAATCTGAAGGTGTTAAAGGGAGTGTTTACAAGGTATGATGCAGCCATATAAATAACAACACTAAGTCCGGTCTGCACTCAACTCTCTCCTGGCACAGAAATCAGAATTTGAATAATACAAAGACAATCTTTGCACAGTGCACAAAAAGGCCACCCCAACATGGTACTAATTTAGACATTCTGTAAATATACCATATAAAACATTACATGAAAATGAATGATTTACAATTATTATTTGCTATTTTTAATTAAAAGGAAACTAAAATTAATTTGGGGGGTAATATATTTTTATTATATTATATAAAATAATATATTATTACATAAATATAAATAATATTTAAATTTAAGGTTTGAAACCATTATATATTAATAATAGGTATTATTATTATGCTCCAGTGTTATGCCAACAGCTTACATGCAGAAATAATTTCTCCTAGTATATCTCCAAGCTTAGTGTCTTCAAGCCTAGTCATCCTGGCTCCTGCTTGCTAATATCTATTTTTGGAAACATCGTGGTGCTCAGCGCCATTATCTTGATTCTTTATTCTTTTTACCCATTTCTTCTTTTCCCTCATGATGTTTGGAGTGCTGTGCAGGTTCATAGTCATCCATTGTTAATGTGTATATTTTCTTGGGCAGATGCCATCTTTAGTTTACTTTAGCACTTCGAGGTTGTCTCCAGTTCTCTTGTCATCCCTGCTTTCTTATCAATTTCCTTCGTTCTTATTTGAGCATTCTGTATTTTTGTTTTACTTCTTACCACACAGAGTTCAGAGTTTCTTATATATTTTATTATTAGATATTTTCTTTACATTTCAAATGCTATTCCAAAATTTCCCTATACCCTCACCCCTCCCTGCTCCCCTACCCACCCACTCCCACTTCTTGGCCCTGGTGTTCCCCTATACTGGGGCATATAAAGTTTGTAGGACCAAGGGGCCTCTCTTCCCAGTGATGGCCGACTAGGCCATCTTCTTTTACATATGCATCTAGAGACATGAGCTCTGGGGGTACAGGTTAGTTCATATTGTTGTTCCACCTAAAGTGTTGTACACCCCTTCAGCTCCTTGGGTAATTTCTCTAGCTCCTCCATTGGGGGCCCTGTGTTCCATCCTATAGCTGACTATGAGCATCCCCTTCTGTATTTGCCAGGCACTAGCATAGCCTCACTCCAGATATTATATCAGGGTCCTTTCAACAAAATTTTGCTGACATATGAAATAATGTCTGGGTTGGGTGGCTGATTATGGGATGGATCCCCGGGGTAGTCTTTGGATGGTCCATCCATTCATCTTAGCTCGAATCTTTGACTCTGTAACTCTTTCATGGGTGTTTTGTTCTCTATTCTAAGGAATGAAGTATCCACACTTTGGTCTCCATTCTTCTTGATTTTCCTGTGTTTTGCAAGTTGTATCTTGGGTATTCTAAGTTTCTGGGCTAATATCCACTTATCAGTGAGTACATATCAAATGACTCCTTTTGTGATTGGGTTACCTCACTAAGGATGATATCCTCCAGAAACATCCATTTGCCCAAGAATTCCATAAATTCACTGTTTTTAATAGCTGAGTAGTACTCCATTGTGTAAATGTACCGCATTTTATGTATCCATTCCTCTGTTGAGTGACATCTGGGTTATTTCCAGCTTTTGCCTATTATAAATAAGGCTGCTATGAACATAGTAGAGCATGTGTTCTTATTACCAGGTGGAACATCTTCTGGGTATATGCCCAGGAGAGGTATTGCTAGATCTTCCAGTAGTACTATGTCCAATTTTCTGAGGAACTTCCAGACTGATTTCCAGAGTGGTTGTACCAGCTTGCAATCCCACCAGCAATGGAGGAGTGTTCCTCTTTCTCCACATTCTCGCCAGTATCTGCTGTCATCTGAGCTTTTGATCTTAGCCATTCTGATTGGTATGAGGTGGAATCTCAAGGTTGTTTTGATTTGCATTTCCCTGATGATTGAGGATGTTGAACATTTTTTCAGGGGCTTCTCTGCCATTCCATATTTCTCAGTTAAGAATTCCTTGTTTAACTCTGTACTCCATTTTTAATGGGGTTATTTGAATTTCTGGAGTCCAGCTTCTCGAGCTCTTGGTAGATATTGGATATTAGTCCCCTATCAGATTTAGTATTGGTAAAAATCCCTTCCCCATCTGTTGGTGGCCTTTTTGTTTTATTGACAGTGTCTTTTGCCTTACAGAAGCTTTGCAATTTTATAAGGTCCCATTTGTCAATTCTTAATCTTACTGCATAAGCCATTGCTGTTCTGTTTAGGAACTTTTCCCCTGTTCCCATATCTTCGAGGGTTTTCCCCACTTTCTCCTCTATAAATTTCAGTGTCTCTGGTTTTATATTGAGGTCTATGATACACTTAGACTTGAGCTTTGTACAAGGAGATAAGAATGGATCAATTCGCATTCTTCTGCATGATAACAACCAGTTGTGCCAGCACCATTTGTTGAAAATTCTGTCTTTTTTCCACTGGATAGTTTTAGCTCCTTTGTCAAAGATCAAGTGACCAAAGGTGTGTAGGGTTATTTCTGGGTCTTCAATTCTATTCCATTGATTACCTGTCTGATGCTGTACTAGTACCATGCAGTTTTTTATCAAAATTTCCCTGTAGTACAACTTGAGATCAGGCATGGCGATACCACCAGAGTTTCTTTTATTGGTGAAAATAGTTTTTGCTATCCTAGGTTTTTTTTTTTTTTAATTCCAGATGAATTTGCAAATTGCCCTTTCTAACTCAGTGAAGAATTGAGTTGGTATTTTGATGGGGATTACATTGAATCTGTAGATTGCTTTTGGCAGAATAGACATTTTGAATATATTAATCCTGCCAATCCATGAGGATGGGAGATCTTTCTATCTTCTGAGATCTTCTTCAATTTCTTTCTTCAGAGACTTGAAGTTCTTATCATACAGATCTTTCATTTCCTTAGTTAGAGTCACATCAAGGTATGTTACACAATTTGTGACTATTGTGAAAGGTGTTGTTTCCCTAATTTCTTTTTCAGCCCGTTTATCCTTTGTGTAGAGAAAGGCCATTGATTTGTATGAGTTAATTTTATATCCAGCTACTGCTCTGAAGCTGTTTATCAGGTTTAGAAGTTCTTTGGTGAAATTTTTAGGGTCACTTATATATACTATTGTATCATCTGCAAATAGTGATATTTTGACTTCTTCCTTTCCAGTTAGAATCCCATTGATCTCCTTATGTTGTCAAATTGCTCTGGCTAGGACTTCAAGTACTATATTGAATAAGTAGGGAGAAATTGGGCAACCTTGTCTAGTCCCTAATTTTAGGGGGATTGCTTTGAGTTTCTCTCCATTTAGTTTGATGTTGGCTACTGGTTTGCTGTAGATTGCTTTTATTATGTTTAGGTATGGGCCTTGAATTCCTGATCTTTTCAAGACTTTTTATCATGAATGGGTGTTAGATTTTCTCAAATGCTTTCTCAGCATCTAAGGAGATGATCATGTGGTTTTTGTCTTTGAGTTTGTTTATAAAGTGAATTACGTTGATGGATTTCCATATATTAAACCATCCCTGCATTCCTGGAATGAAGCCTACTTGGTCATGATGGATGATCGTTTTGATGTGTTCTTCGATTTGGTTTGCGAGGATTTTATTGAGTATTTTTGCGTCGATATTCATGAGAGAAATTGTTCTGAAGTTGTCTTTCTTTGTTGGATCTTTGTGTGATTTAGGTATCAGAGTAATTGTGGCTTCATAGAATGAATTGGGTAGAGTACCTTCACTTTCTATTTTGAAGAAGAGTTAGAATTAGGTCTTAGGTTTCAAAAGAGTTAGAATTAGTTCTTCTTTGAAGGTCTGATAGAACTCTGCACTAAACCCATGTGGTCCTGGGCTTTTTTTGGTTGAGAGACTATAGATGACTGCTTCTATTTCTTTAGGGGATATAGGAATGTTTAGGTCATTAATCTGATCCTTATTTAACTTTGGTACCTGGTATCTATCTAGGAAATTGTCTATTTCATACAGGTTTTCCAGTTTTTTTGAGTATAGCCTTTTGTACTAGGATCTGATGATGTTTTGGATTTCCTCAGGTTCTGTTGCTGTGTCTCCTTTTTCATTTCTGATTTTGTTAATTAGAATACTGTCCCTGTGCCTTCTAGTTAGTCTGACTAAGGTTTTAACTATCTTGTCGATTTTCTCAAAGAACCAGCTCCTGGTTTGGTTGATTCTTTGAATAGTTCTTTTTGTTTTCACTTGGTTGATTTCAGCCCTGAATTGATTATTTCCAGCCATCTACTCCTCTAGGGTGAATTTGCTTCCTTTAGTTGTAGACCATCTAGGTGTGCTGTCAGGCTGTTAGTGTATGCTCTCTCTAGTTTCTTTTTGGAGGCACTCAGGGCTATTAGTTTTCCTCTTAGGAATGCCTTCATTGTGTCTCATAAGTTTGGATATGTTGTAGCTTCATTTTCATTAAACTCTAAAAAGTCTTTAATTTCTTTCTTTATTTCTTTCTTGACCAAGGTATCATTGAGTAGAGTGTTGTTCAGTTTCCACGTGAATGCTGGCTTTCTATTATTAATGCTGTTATTGAAGATCAGCCTTAGTGCGTGGTGATCTGATAAGATGCATGGGATAATTTCAATATTTTTGTATCTATTGAGGCCTATTTTGTGACCGATTATATGGTCAATTTTGGAGGAGGTACCATGTGGTGCTGAGAAGAAGGTGTATCCTTTTATTTTTAGGATAAAATGTTCTGTAGATATCTATTAAATCCATTTGTTTCATAATTGTTTTTAGTTTCCATGTGTCTCTGTTTAGTTTCTGTTTCCAGGATTGGTTCAATGGTGAGAGTGGGGTGTTGAAGTCTCCCACTATTATTGTGTGAGATGCAATATGTGCTTTGAGCTTTACTAAAGTTTCTTTAATGAATGTGGCTGCTCTTGCATTTGGAGCATAGATATTCAGAATGAGAGTTCATCTTGGTAGATTTTACCTTTGATGGGTATGAAGTGCCCCTCCTTGTCTTTTTTGATAACTTTGGGTTGAAAGTCAATTTTATTTGATATTAGAATGGCTACTCCAAATTCTTGTCAATTAAGAAATTGTGAACATCCTAACTTAGACAAGGAATCTGCTGTTATGATGTTGTTAAAAAGACCTGTTAATGTTTTGCTACCTGTAGAGTTAAGAAATGATCGTTGGTTTGAGAATTCTGGATTACAAACTTTGAAAAGGTTAAATGAACGATTTTAGGAATTACTGCTTTAATTGCAATTTTATCTTCTTTTGCTGTATCTACCACAGCCTTAGTTCAGCAACTACATATCTCTCATTTTGTTAATGATATGCATAGGATTATTTCTGTAGCATTGTCAGAACTGCATATTATGGGAAAAAAATTAGAGGCAAAAGTAACACCCTAGAAGAAGTAGTGTTAGCAATGGGACAGGATCTAGTTTTCAAAGAAATGTTAGTGCATGTGTTAAAGCTCCAGATCTTTTATTAATTGGTCATGTTGAAATTATTTTGTTTCTTCCACAGTATTTGATGTAAGTTGTATTGATTATACACTAATTGTGTTAGTGTGTTGAAACCTGGCATGTATGTTATAGTGGTCTATCAAACAGCTTTTGTTTTATTGCCTGTGAATATTTCAGGACTGTGGCATTCTGAAAAAAGCTTTCAGGTACTGGAAGAAGTGTGTCAGGCTTTAAGCAGATACAAGAGGATAGTATGCTTCATTATTGCTGGTATAGCAGCTTTAATTGCATTGATAGCTAGCACCACTACCACAATTGCTTAGACACAAGAAGTTTAGACAGCTATTTTTGTTAATCATTTAGAAAAAAAAATGTTACTAATGCTCTGAGTAATCAGGAGGACTTAGACAAGCTATTCAAATTATTAGATAGGAGATTCAGTGCTTATGAGTTTAAAGAATGCTGCTCTACTGAGCTTTGATGATGCAGATGTTGCTGATAGAATTATTTATGGCCTGAAGTCAGTATCTCCGTCCTGGTCAAGCTTCAAGAATGGCATATATTGCTTGATCATGCTAGCCCTTCTTGTCCTAGGAATACTCTTATTCATGCCCATTGTGTTAAAGCTTGCCTTTAACAGCATCCACATGTTAGCGACCCAAGTACATGGCTTGAAACTAAGAATGAACCTCCAAACAGAGTCATTGATTTAACAGGCTGGCAAGCCAAGGACAGGTAAGATTCTGCACAAGGGCCTTGCCAACCTAAGGCAGAAGCATGTGCCAACAGGCCATTTTTGTTTATAACAAACACTAAAAGGCCATGTTTGTCATATAATACAAACAAGCTGCACATGTTTTGAGGACAGGTAAAGGGGGGGCATTCTTGTCAGAACAACTTAAGACAGGCTCAGCCTTGTTTATTAAATGAAAAAGGGGGAGATGTGGAAAGCCTTTTGGGGTACCACTTGGCAGCATTCTGACACTGGCAAGGACAAAGAAATGGGCTTGAGAAAGGAATCTGACTTTGAGAGTAAGCTCAGGCATCAGGTCATAATAAGGAAGTAAGTTTCAGCAAAAAGCTAACTTTAGGCTGTAATAGAGAAGTAAGATAAGGCAGGACTTTTAGTCTTAGGGTGGAACTAAGCTTCAGGCAAGATTTTGGGCTTGGAGGAGGAAGTGGGCTCAGGTCTTTATGACAAGCCCTTTTTAACAACTGTCATGTTGCTTTGTTCATAGTAAAAAGTGGATTGGTAAATAAAATTTGCCTTCAGTACCAGAATTGACTGGGGTCATGCAAAAAAAAAGGGGGAACCTGCTACATCCACTCCAGCACTGACCCCCAGACAGGCTGGAAAGTCTGGGCTCGGTCCCTAGGCAAAAAGCTCATGGAAACGTAGTCTCCTGGAATTGTGGCATCCTGTATAAAGAATGCTCCAATGTCCTGGCTTTAGTTGGTAAACAGATCTGTGTGCTTTCCCTTAATATTGCTCTATTATAAGTACTTCTAAAGATTGAATTTTTGACATATAGCTAGGTTAGATTCTAGGCAGTCCTTGATCCAACCTTAGCAAAGTATAGCTAAGTCACTGCCCTACACAGGAATTCACCACTATCTAAGAATAAGGAAGTTTGTGGCCTGAGAAGGAACCAGATTAGATATTTAGAACTATAGCTAGCTGAGTTACACCCAGATACTAGTATTTACAATGGCCTAGGGGGAAGGTGGACTGTGGCAAGGGCAGGAAGCCCTTGCCCCTGGATTCTAAGTTTAAGCTGACCTTAGGTGGAATTGTTTTTGATCCCAGTTATTAACCTTGAATCTTATCCCAGTTGGTTCCTGCCAGTCCTTCCCTGCTTGCATTACTGTTTTGTTATCCTGCTGGTGTGTCACCTAACTTCCCTATTTTCTTCTGTATAAAAGTCTGATGCTCGATTTGACAAATTAATTCAGATCCACAAAAAAAAAAAAAAAAAAAAAAAGAATGGCTACTCCGGCTTGTTTCTTAGGATCCTTTGCTTGAAAAATTGTTTTCCAGCCTTTCACTCTGAGGTAGTGTCTGTCTTTTTCCCAGAGGTGGGTTTCCTCTAAGCAGCAAAATGTTGGGTCCTGTTTGTGTAGCCAGTCTATTATTCTATGTCTTTTTATTGGGGAATTGAGTCCATTGATATTAAGAGAAATGAAAGTAATTGTTGCTTCCTGTTATTTTTGTTGTTAAAGTTGGGATTCTGTTCTTGCAGCTGTCTTCTTTTAGGTTTGTTGAAGGACTACTTTCTTGCTTTTTCTAGGGAATAGTTTCCATTCTTGTGTTGGTGTTTTCCCGTTATTATCCTTTGAAGGGCTGGATTCGTGGAAAGGTATTATGTGAACTTGGTTTTGTCATGGATTATTTTGGTTTCTCCATCTATGTTAACTGAGAGTTTTGCTGGGTATAGCATCCTGGGCTGGCATTTGTGTTCTCTTAGGGTCTGTATAACATCTGTCCAGAAACTTCTGGCTTTCATAGTCTCTGGTGTAATTCTAATAGGTCTGCCTTTATATGTTACCTGACCTTTTTCCCTTACTGCTTTTAATATTCTGCCTTTATTTAGTGCATTTGTTGTTCTGATTATTATGTGTCTGGAGGAATTTCTTTTCTGGTCCAATCTATTTGGAGTTCTGTAGGCTTCTTGTATGTTCATGGGCATCTCTTTCTTTAGGTTTGGGAAGTTTTCTTCTATAATTTTGTTGAAGATATTTGCTGGCCCTTTAAGTTGAGAATCTTCATTCTCATCTATCCCTATTTTTTGTAGGTTTGGTCTTCTCATTGTGTCCTGGATTTCCTGGATGTTTTGAGTTAGAATCTTTTTGCATTTTGCATTTTCTTTGATTGTTGTGCCCATGTTTTCTATGGAATCTTGTGCACCTGAGATTCTCTCTTCCATCTCTTGTATTCTGTTGCTGATGCTCGCATCTATGGTTCCTGATTTCTTTCCTATGGTTGGGTTTCTATCTCCAAAGTTGTCTCACTTTGTGTTTTCTTTATTGTTTCTATGTCCTTTTTTAGGTCCTGGATAGTTTTCTTCAATTCCATCTCCTGTTTAGCAGTGTTTTCCAATATTCTTTAAGGACTTATACCTCTTTAGTGCTGTTCTCCTGTATTTCTTTAAGTGAGTTATTAAAGTCCTTCTTAAGGTCCTCTACCAGCATCATGAAATATGATTTTGAATCCAAATCTTGCTTTTCGGGTGTGTTGGGGTATCTAGGATTGGCTTATGTGGGAGTGCTGGGTTCTGATGATGGTGAGCAGTCTTGGTTTCTGTTGGTTAGATTCTTATGTTTGCTACAAAGCTAGTTCCAGGACAATCAGGGCTATACAGAGAAACCCTGTCTTAAAAAACAAACACACAAACAAACAAACAAACAAACAAACAAATATGCCAACTGTCTTTAAAGGTGAAAATCCGAGCTATAGGACTCAGAATTGTTACAATTAGTATTTGAATGCTATTCCATTATGTGATTTTACTTCAACACATTTGAGTAATTAGATATTAAGATTGTTTACACAGTTTATGTTTGCATTTCAGAATTTCAAAAGTTTTGCTTGTATATTTAATTCTTTCGGATAAATTTCAAAGACTTGAGTTACTGAGGTAGAAGAATATGGATTTTTAGCAGCATTGGAAACAGTATCAAATTAACTTTCAGCAAAATCCTGAAAATACATTCAGCTTGCCTCCCTGCTTTACTGAATCAGACAGCTCATCCAACATCATAATATTGTAATGTTCCCTACAAAGTGCATCATTATTATCTATTGTTTTGATTTGTTTTGATAATCAGTTGAAGAATGACAATTTTCAGTGTTTTTCAACCATTAATTTTTTTTTTGGAAAGTTTAGTCATCTTATTTACCCCCATTTCAACATGAAAATTCACTATGGTTTACAAAGTATTATTATCATTAACTTGTTATATTCTACATTAGAGAATTTCTCTGCTAGAAATTTTCTGGTACACTCTCTTATGAGAGTAATGGCTCCTATTTCAGAGTGGAAATACGAAATAAGAAAGTAGGCTATATTTGTTACTTCTCTGGTCCTTCAGAGAGAAATACGGGGCAAAAGCAATTCAAAAAAAGACAGATTCATTTTGGTTCATATTTTTAAGTACAGTCCAACGTGGCCAACATTATGGCAGCAAGATCACATGGAAGTTGGCCATATTTGCTCTGTTTTACAGAAAAAAATACAAGAATATGTTTTATAGAGCACAGTATGGTGAGGTCTGAAGGGTGCCTTAGAGGGCCCATGCGGAAGCATCTCTTCCTCCTGAGCTAACAGCCATAGGGTATAGTATAGAGTTTATTGGGAGGACATGGGAAGAGGAGCTGAGAAGAGAATAGAGTCGGGGGGGCTGCCAGAGAGAGGGGGGAGGGTGAAGAGGAGAGAGAGGAAGAAATGGGTCAGTGAGAGAACAGAGTCAGAAAGAAGGTGCAGAGAGAGTGAGGAGGGGCCAAGTAGCCCCTTTTATATAAATCCAGGCATACCCTGCTGTTGCCAGGTAACTGTTGGGCTGACCCTAGAAGGAATACCATCATTCCTCCACTTTGGTTTAATTAAAAAAGAAGAAACTAGAAAGTGGTGTTGGTGAAACAGGAATAGGTTTGTTGTGATCTTTAGCTCCTTCCTGCTGACTTTGGGGTGATGTGTCTCTTGGAAACCTAAGAAAATGGGGATGGGGATGTTGATTCAGTCTTAGGAGAATTGGGTATTTTCTTGATTTCCAGGGTCTGGGGTGAAGAGTAGAAGCATCTATGTATGTGAGAGCAGGCTGGAACATCTGTGGGTTGCTTCTCTGGAGCTGTCCTAGATGTAAATTTTGAGTAAACATCAGAACTTGAAAAGATGCTCAAACACACACACACACACACACACACACACACACATGCATACACACACACACATGCATACACACACACACATGCATACACACACACATACACACACACACATATTAGAGATAGAGAATAGAGTGGGTTTGTGAGAAAAACTTTTTAATACATATACATTTGAATATGTATTTGAAACCCATAGGTCTTGGTGGTTGGAATGAAGGGAGGCCCAGAAAGCAGGAGTACTTACCTGGATGGAGTCTATTTGGTCTACCCCATAAGGGTAGATCTGAGTGGGTTTCCTGGAGCTTATAAGTTTATAAAAGAGATAAATCTGTTAACAGCACAAACAGCCTTTAAGGTGACCTTAGGGAAGACAAAACCTTTCATGGAGCAGAAGAAGCAGAAGGGCTTTTTCCCTCTGTCTAGAAAACTAAATGTATATAAATCCATCAGAATGACAAGTATTTTCTGACTTTTTTTTTATGTTAAAACCATAACTTTATGTGTAACTTCTTTTTTTTAACAAATCATCAAAATAATTTATAATAGCTAAATGCCTCTTAAATATACACGATAAAGCTAAAAGCTAAAGCTAAAAGTAATATGCACTCAACCAGTTTTTAGAATCTCTTTGGAACACTAAACATGATAGAAGTAGAAAAAAATCTTTTATGAAGTCCTCTATGAGAGGTAATTGTGAGAGGTTCCTGATTAGACAGAAAACATTCTATCCCCAAAGGAGAACATGCAGTGAAACTGTGGCTTCCTAGAATGAATTGGGTAATGCTCCTTCTGTTTTATTTTGTGGGATAGTTTGAAGAGTTTCCTCCTTGTGTTGGTGTTTTCCATACATTATCCTCTGTAGGGCTGGATTTGTGGAGAGACATTATGTAAATTTTGCTTTGTCTTGGAATATCTTGGTTTCTCCATCTATGATAATTGAGAGTTTTGCTGGGTATAGTAGCCTGGCCTGGCGTTTGTGTTCCCTTAGGGTCTGTATGACATTTGCCCAGGACCATCTAGCTTTTATAGTCTCTGGTGAGAAGTCTGGTGTAATTCTGATAGATCTGCTTTTATATGTTACCTGACCTTTTCCCTTACTGCTTTTAATATTCTTTCTGTGTTTTGTGCATTTGGTGTTTTGATGTGATGGGAGGAATTTCTTTTCTCATCCAATCTATTTAGTTTTTTAGGCCTCTTTTATGTTTATGGGCATCTCTTTCTTTAGGTTAGGAAAATTTTCTTCTGTGAGTTGGAAATCTTCACTCTCTTCTCTACCTATTATCCTTAGGTGTGGTTTTCTCATTGTGTCCTGAATTTCCTGGAGGTTTTGGGTTAGAGCATTTTGCATTTTGCATTTTCTTTGAGTGCTGTGTCAATGTTTTCTATGGTATCTTCTGCCTCTGAGATGATCTCTTCTATCTCTTGTATTCGGTTGGTGATGCTTGCATCTATGACTCCTAATCTCTTTCCTAAGATTTCTATCTCCAAGGTTGTCTCCCTTTGTGATTTCTTTGTTTCTACTTCCTTTTTAAGATCCTGAATGGTTTTGTTCAATTTCTTCACCTGTTTGGTTGTGTTTTCCTGTAATTCTTTAAGGAATTTTTGTGTTTCCCTTTTCAGGGCTTTCAGTTGTTTACCTGTGTTCTCCTGTATTTCTTTAAGGGAGTCATTTATGTCCTCTTAAAATCTTCTATCATCATCATGAGAGGTGATTTTAAATCAAAGTCACTTTTCTTGCATGTTGGGGTATCTAGGGCACTCTGTAGTGGGAGAACTGGTTTCTGATTATTCCAATTAGCCTTGGTTTCTGTTACTTATGTTATTGCCCTTGCCTCTCACCTCACCACCTGGTTATCTATGTTGTTAGCTGGTCTTGCTGTCTCTGACTGTGGCTTGTCTCTCCTGCAAGCCTGTGTGTCAGTACTCCTGGAACACCAATTCTCTCTGGGAGGAATTTGGGTACGGAGAACTGTGGCACAGGGTCAGCTCTGGGTGCAGATAGAAACTAGAAGGATCCTGTCCCTGGTTGTTCCTTGCTTCCTGTATCCTGATGGCTCTGGACATTTCCCTCTTGGGCCAAGAATTTGAGCAGAAATGGTGATTTTATTTATGCACAAATATGTGTTGGCACTCCTGGGAATCAATCTCTCTCCCATGGTATTTGGGTGTGGAGTGCTATGGCACAGGATCCACTCCAGGCCCTTTGGCACAGGATCAGCTCTGATGCAGACTATGAGAAGAATTTTTAAGTTTATACTTAAAAGACAACTAAAGGAAACTCAAAACTTTGACCTTGTGAATATGATGGTTGATCATATATATAGATGTACCATGTAAAACACCTTAAGTCTATAGTTAAAAGATAATCAAAGGAAACTTAAAATTAGAACTTGTGATTATAAAAGTTGGATCATATAGCAGAATGTTTTATTATAGGTAGGATAATTTATAAGAATTATTTTGGTTAATGTTAGGACAGTAACATAACAAGGGGAGTAAATATAAAGCATTTAGTCACTGGAAGCTGAGTTTAGATAAGGAAATAACAGGTTATATATGTGAAACATTACATCTGAACTTGTGTATCTTTTATCATGAAGCCTCTGAGCAAGGTAAACCTGCCTTTCTTTGATAAGAGGTCTGGTAGTCTTAACTAGTTAACAAAATTGACTAATGAGCTAATAAAATTGTGGATTTCCTTGGGGTAAGGAGCTAGAAGTCTAGTTGTCAAGATGCAGTTACCTTAGCTGTCAGTATAATCAGAAATCTGAGAACAATAAATTATAATCTAAATGACATATATTAACTAAATGGCAGAGGTTGGTCTATAGTCCACTACCTAAACAGTTTTCTAAGGGCCGTGTGATCTCCATGGCAACCAGAGTCAGTCTGCCCATCAGGCCCAGAAGATGAGAAGCTTTTCTTCTGTGGGGGAGGAGTGTGGGAGAAATGACTCACCTCATCTTAGGCAATAGGAGACACTTAATTCTCCATGTATCCTCTGTCCACAGTTTTTCCCAAGCCCTGGCAGCAGACAAGGCAATGGAGTGGTTTTTCTCTGTGTTTATCATACTACAACTAGGCAGTCTTGTTGCTGTGCCCATATCTTCTTGGAGACCTTGAGGAGCTTACTGTCAGAATTAGAGAGTCTCTGTCTGTCCTAGAAAGCTTAAGCATTGATCATTACATTTAGCAGATTTCTGACAAGATTGAGAGTCATCATCTATTAAGCATAACTGAGTTAGACAATCTGTGTTTGTTTTTAATTATTTGCTCTAGTATATACCTAGCAAACAAAAGAGTGCATTATAAATTAATGACAGTAGCAAAACAAGGCCTGGCATATCTTTAAGGCAGGAGTCTTTAACTTTTTTGCTGTTGTAAATTTTTATGTTAATATTAAATTTATTTGCCAAGGCAGGATAGAAATCATATGAAAACCTTATCTAATTGAAGTGTCTTTTGGAGAAAGACTTAAGTCAGGCTTTTCTAAAGTGAGAAGGCAGTGAGGTGGGAACTGCCCATAATAAAAGTGGTGAATAGTTCATGAGACTGGCTTTGACCAAGATGGCACTAAAGCTACAGCCAGCCCTTAGCTAAGATGGCACTGAAGTGATCACTCCACTGTAGAGGAGAGTCGCATGTTATACTTTAAATGGAATAGCAAAAGTGTTGTTATGTATCTAGAGACAAACATATAAAGAGACTGTTAGACATGTTTTGTCTAGTGGACAGGTCATTATATGTATATGAATAGCTTTCTCCCTGTCACCACAGGCAGCCTCTGCCTCTGTGCACAGAACTGCAGTATGGCTGGTCTGAGTGGCACACAGTATGGCTTGGTTGCTCCTGTAGTGCAAGTGGAAATCTAAAATTGCCCACTGGAGCAAGCAGTTGGCCATGGTGGCAGTGGGCAGGGGCTGTGGGAGAGCGGAGGTGCAGGTAGAGGCTAGGCAGAGCCTTGGTTGGAGGAGAGGGGAGGGGTGAGAGAGTGAGCATGCCCGGTCCACTTCCTGGCAGCTTTGCACAGCATGCCACCATGTGCACAGTTCTTGCTGCTGGAGCTCCAGCCAGCTAGCATAGGTGCAGTGGATTCAGGCAGGGAGTGAGAGGAGGGGGAGAGGTGGAAAGTGAAGATCAAGTTAGTTGGAGCAAAGCCTGCAGCCTGCACATAGAAATCTTTTCATTGTTTATGATCCCTGAATTTTTGATTAGAGTTGTAACTTTTTGTTCTTTTTCACTGTTAAGAGGTCATTTACAGTTATGACTTAGTGGGTACTGGGGCCAAATTTAGCCTGTGAATTAGACTAGGAGGTATCCTAGTAGGGAGCCTGGAATTAGCAGCTAAGACATTTCCTTTTGGGTGAGTAGTTATTAATGTTATCCCTACCAGCATCCCAAGAATAAGTTAATAAGAAGAAATGGTAGCAGCCAGTCCAGATCATCAGGTTGTCATGTGATGAAGTGGTAGCTGAGCTCAGGCCAGTGCTTGAGTGGTAGCTGGAGACCAGTTTACCTAGGCCTAGGATTTCCCAGCAGTGAGAAAGAAACCATCTCAAGGAGAGAAAAAAAAGTCTCACCCAAGGGAAGATGTTCTAGAATGAAGAGTAGGCGAAAAGGGCAGTGATGACTGTGAATACCTCCATCCTGGAGGGCACCAGAGAGTGACTATGAGCTCAACAGTCTGTCCTTGGGACCATGAGCCATTTACACCGTGTGGCAGAGGAAGCTTACTAATTCACTGGTTTGGGGATGAAGGTCTAGCAATCCAATGGCTGGAAAGTCCATGTGACATTGGGAAATATGAACCTGAAAGTCTCTAAATATGAGTTATAGCACCAAATGTTGTTTTATTAAAAAAAAAAAAAACAACCCAAGAATATGTTTTATAGAGTGTGATATGGTAAGGTACAAAGGATGCCTCAGTGGGCCCATGCTGAGGAACCAGCCACAAGACAGGTACAGTATAGAATAGAGTTTATTTGGGGGCATGGAAAGAGAAGCTGAGAAGAGAGTAGAGGAAGAGAAAGACAGCGAGCAAGCAAGTGAGAGAGAGAGAGAGAGAGAGAGAGAGAGAGAGACAGAGACAGAGACAGAGACAGAGACAGAAATGGGAAGAGGAGGGGCCATCAAGGAACACATGCAGGGGGGAGAGGCAAGGGGGAAAAGGAAGAAAGGGGTCAGTGAAAGAAGAGAAGAGGCGGGCAGCAGAGAGAGAAGAGGGGCCAGTCACTTTTATAGCAAGCTAGGCCTACCTGGCTGTAGCCAGGTAACTCTTGGGCAGAGCCTAGAAGGAATGCCAATAACTTTAGTTCTGCCCTCAGGGAACGGGGATAGAAGAATGCTGCTGTTCAGTCTGCTGCCTCCTTTTTTATTTATTCTAATACCCTAGCCCATTATATGGTGCTGGCCTCATTCTGAGTTGGTCCATACTCTAGTTAAACTCTCTGGAAACTCTCTTTTTCTGAATACACTGTCAGAAACTCACCTAGAGGCTTGCCTCCATCTAGATTCCACTATTCAACAATGAAGATTAATCAGCACATAGATTAGATGTTTAAAATAGTTAATGAGTTTTTAGCAAATATTATGCCATTAATATTAACTTACCGTGTTGTTCTTAACAATGTTAACATCATCAAATAGGATGTAATCTTTCCAATGCATAGCTCTTGCCATGAGGTAAGATATGAGATTTGCCCTTTTAACCATCTGGCACATTTCTTTAAAACAGGGAGAGATGGCTCGGTGGTTAAGAACATTTTCTTAACAATTTGCAGAAGACCCAGGCTTGTTTCTCAGCATCCACATGAAAGCTCACAACTCCCTTTATCTCCAGTTCCAGGGGATTGAATTTTTTCTTCTGGACTCTGTAGGTACTGGACAGTGTGGTACATATTCAAACATTTGGACAACCAAACCGTTCACATAAAGCACATACATTCAGGCAAACAACACACACACATACACACAAACTAAAAATCTTAAAAGAATACCTGGTGCTCTGTTGGAATGTTAATTCCAATAGGCCAAGGGGTCCTGGAATTGCAGGTCATTTTTGAGGCAAGCTCTGTTTACCTGAAATGGGAAGTGTATGTTAAAGAGTGGCTGGATATAGTTACAAAACAAAATACGTTAAGAACAGGGAAGCTCTGCTCCATGCAGCAAGCCCTGGGAAGCAGAGGAAGAAATGAAAGTTCTGTGTTTCAGTGTGGTCAGTACCAGCATCCAGAACTTGTACTCCCTCTTTACTCTCATCTTTATAGCAATCCCCCTACCCCACCTGTCTCATCAAAGCCTGCCTTTTAATCCACTCTGACTTTAGCTATGGACACAGGTTGCGATCTTCAGGGTGAGTAGATCCTTTAAATCTATAAGCCAAAGAAATGAGCCAGCAAGAAACACTTCAATTGTTTTCCTGCCTTCTTTTCGATCATCAATCCTGTTTTCACTGGGCTCTTAGTTTTTTGAATGAGAAGTCATATCCAGGCGGCTGCATCAGAGCCTGCTGACAGGATGAGGATTATGAGAGCAATGTCAGTGATTGATTTTTGCAATTCTCACAATGCTAAGGTAGCACCCAGTGCTTACCTAAAGTGGGGCTCAGGAAATGTTAAGTTAATGAGTCAATGAATGACTGAAGCTCTGCCCTTCCCTCCCTTCTCTGTCCCTCATCTCCAGGAACTGTCACTTCTGTGTCTTTGTTCGTTTATCAGGAAACACTTTCCCTCTGGGAGCTCCTTCTCCAGTATCTCAGGGTTCCTGACCTCTCACATAGCAGGGGCACATGAAAGCAGTGTCTATTCTTTTCATATTCTACTCTGAAAGATACACCAGATTGATTCTGTAACAAGCAAAATTGATGGCTCTCTAGGACATAATGACAAATACTGTTCATATACCACAGGTCACGGGTACTTATTGCTCAGTTCCTATGCCTCATGAATTAGATTAGATTTTTGCCTCCTTCATGACCCTACCTTCTTCGGCAGAATTGATTATTTTTCTCTGTGACAGTACTTTGCCTTTATAAACCATGAGCACAGACCATATCTTCTATTATTTTATATCTTTGACCCTCTCAACTGAAGGTGCTTAATGACAGGAATCATACTTCATTTACTTCTGTTTCCTGAATTTACCATTTTTTTTCAGTAACATTTTTTCTATAAATAGATGAGCTCATGAATAAACTATTCTAGCAAACTAAACTATGTTTTGCCTGACTATTTGTTACTGGGGACTTGATAACCAAACCTTTAGTAAGATGACTTTAATCCAGCCTTGCTTCTCCCCTAGGACTGAGATAAGATTCTCACCAGGTGTGAAGAAGTAGTAAGAAAGAGTTTTCAAGTTTAATTGAAAATATATATAGTTAAGAGGAAAGCAGCCTTAAGAATTTTCTGAAGGACCCTGGTATATCTGTCACTTGTGAGGCTATGCCAGTGCCTGGCAAATACAGAAGTGGATGCTCACAGTCATCTATTAGATGGAACACAGGGCTGCCAATGGAAGAGTTAGAGAAAGTACCCAAGGAGCTGAAGGGGTCTGCAACCCTATAGGTAGAACAACAATAAGAACTAACCAGTACCTCCAGAGCTTGTGTCTCTAGCTGCATGTGTAGCAGAAGATTGTCAGCCATCATTGGGAAGAGAGGCCCCTAGGTCTTGCAAACTTTATATGTCCCAGTACAGGGGAACACCAGGGCCAAGAAGTAGGTAGGTAGGGGAGCAGGGTGGGGGGAGGGTATAGGGTACTTTTGGGATAGCATTTGAAATGTAAATGAAAAAAAAACTAATAAAAAATTGAAAAGAAAAGAATTTTCTGAGTGTACTCAGGTTATACTACCAACTTCAAAAGGGTAGAAGATCCCATAGAAATAAGAAAAGTACTAAACTAAAGGCCCAACAAATGACATAGAATGATGATGGTGTCTGTGTACATATACAAGGGAATCACTGGACAAAGGTCGAGAACTAAGTCAGCCCCAGCTTTAAGCCCTGCCAAGTCCTTCAGTCCTCTCCAGTAAGGCAAGGCTAGTTACCCTGCTTTTTAAGATTGCATCTACTATGGTTCCAGCCACATTGACAGTTACTGTAGCAGTATACATCAAATTAAAACAATTTACATACCATATACTTTTCAAAAGGTGTCTAAGGGTTGTTCAGGGAGTGCCCATCATCTTGTGTAATTTTAATGAATTATTAAAAATTAGAAATTGGACATGCAATTGGCTACTCCAGTAACTGCACCTAAACCATTGCCTTTGCTAGAATAATGCCTACTGCTCAGCTTAGTTCATGTATCAACCCCTGAAATGATCCTTTTAGCTTTTAAATTCTTTTCACGGTACTGCATGTAATTTATTCACAGGTATCTTATTTTAATAAACTTTGCATATGAGCTATGAATGCTTTAATGGAAAAATTCCAAATTTGAATAATTTATTTTTTTCTAATGTCAGGTGTAGTGATTGGCCCATTATAGGTAATGAACCCATTGGGAAAATGAACTACTAAATTAATGTTTTAAGACAAGAAGTGGAAAATGTAATATAGAGTGAAAGAAACAGATTATTTAGGAGGTAATGCCTGAAATACTTAGGAATTTATTGTATGAGATGAGGTTCATCACAGTGGATATTGTTCTGCTTTTCAAACGTACTTTCCAGATTTTTTGAGACTGTCTACTTAGGGCTGGACTCTTTGCTAATGTAAAGAGCATTTGACAAGGATCTACACTAACAAAATGCTTTTTAGGGAATGTTTCTAATTTTAGACATTGTCATCTAACCTGACTCAAATAATTTAAATATTTCAAGTAGGATTGAAAATAATGAGTTTTCAATACTACTTCCTGAATGTGAAGTGGAAAAGCTAGTCAGAAGATGTTGTATTAACAGCACTTCTATTGACTAGTGGTGAACCTGGCTGTGTGGCAAGCTGTCAAGAGGTTCAAGTTGAGAGAAGTCTATGCTACAAAGCCCAAATCCAGCCTTGCTTTGCCTCAGATCCTCCCAAAAGATAGAACATTGAATTGATAAATTACTTCTGCTACAACTATTTTATGTTGCCAATTCTTCAAAACAGCCATATCTCCATTCGGTTTAAGGCCCACTCCAAGGGAGAAAACACATTCGTAATACTGCAAATCTGGCTACGAAGCTGTGTTTGTGGGAATCCACAGGCCCTAGAATGACCCCACAAGATTATTTCATTACATGGATGTTATTTCAAACTGCCTTGAAAATTTGCATCTCTATCTATAGGTTAGAGCACCTGCATCTCTCAGGCATCCTTAAGAATATTTCTCTGTGTAGTGTGGACTGTGATTAATGCAGAAAGTCACAACTGGCCAAAGTACAGAGAACAAGTGACTTCATAATGCTTAGCTATACCTAGGACATCTAGATCACACTCAAGAGTTCATATAAAAAATATGGGAGCCAGAAACTGAGGAGGGCCAGTCCAACATAGTATTTCTGCACATGACAGGACCGTTGCACTTATGAACTCAGAAAGCTATATGCAGAGGACATGTTCGAGTCAATATTCTAGCATGGAGAGGGAGGGCCTTCTAAGACTTCACCCCTAACTGAGCTATGGAGAGTTGATGGCTTCTGAAGGAGGTAGATAGAGTTTGTTTTCTCCAAAGGTGTGGCTCCTCGCAGTTTGACCATGATTCAGTGATGGCCCCACACCCAGAAGTATATGGACAGCAGAAATTAGAGTTGATAGGTTGTCAAGTGAAAAATCATTTTTAAAAAATGACATAAAGTTGATTAGGGTTTAGAGATTAGAAATGGATCTGGGAGGATCTAAGGAGGGAGAAATTAAGGGAAGAAGTTAGGGGTGACTCTGATTAAAATATCGTGACATTATCAAAGAATTCATAAAATATCTGGTAAAGTTTTACTTTCAGTTTGGACCATAGGTCATAAGTGTTCAGGTCAGGCACTGAAGGGCAGGGCCACATGAAGCTACAACTGTGTCCACTGAGGCAGACTGCTCTCTAGTTATAGGCACCTAGAGTTATGGGTAATGGAGGAAATCCTCTTTGAAATATTCTATTCAACTAGGCCATTTCAAAAACATAAAAAGTCCAAAAGATAAAAATAGTGAACCAAAGCAGTTCGCAATGCTGAATTTCTTTTTTCTTTTTCTTTTTTTTTTTTTTTTTTTTTTGAGACAGGGTTTCTCTGTGTAGCCCTGGCTGTCCTGGAACTCACTTTGTAGATCAGGCTGGCCTCGAACTCAGAAATCCACCTGCCTCTGCCTCTCAAGTGCTGGGATTAAAGGAGTGTGCCACCACCATCGGGCACATTTCTGAATTTCAAATGCAAATTACTTACTGCTTTTGTGATGGCTCTGCTCACTAGACCCAGACTTTTTGGGAGACCAATCAAAACTTAGATTAGATCAGGAAGTAGATGTGCCTCTCGGGATGACAGTGTAAAATATCCCAGCAACACCTTGGAAATTCAGACCCTATCTACATATCTAGTACATTTCAAAGGACTGTGGAGAACATGACTGTGTCATTACAGATAATTCAGAGATTATCCTCTTCAGCAGAAAATTATCAGAGACAGCAGTAATAACCAATGTCCTGAGTCAGATGTCAACATGGTGAGAAATTTCTCATGCGTCATATGTATTTTTATGACAGATTATTTGAGAATCTGAGGTCAACCATGGGAACCTATATGATAAAAAGAGAGAACAATTTTGAAAGGTTGTCTTACACACACACACAAGAAAATAAATAAATGAAAAAGATAGTCCATTTAAAAAATGAGATACTCTATCACTTCTCTTTCAAATATATTTGCATTATTAGGGCTTATTCAGACATTTGAATTTTTATTTCTATATTTTTTATTACACTGGTTTATGGTTTTTATGTAACATTAGTCTTTGTCTTTATCATTCAGGTCCCCATTATTTTTGTCCTCTATTAATTTTGACACTATAGCATCTATTTTTATTTATTTTTAGAGTTTGTCCTTAAATATTTAATGCTATGTATGACTTGAAACTAAATGCAATTAACAAAAGCATAGTTCATTCAAATATGTCCCTAATATGTTTTATTAATTAAAGACAGTTTTTTATTCCTATTCATTCTGATTATTACTATCCCTACCTCTAGGCCTAATTTCATCTCTACCTCCCCTTCCATACAAATCTTCCCTCTTTTTTGATCTATAATTAGGAAAAGAACAAACTTCTAAGTGATAATAATAAAACAAAATAAAATTAAAAATAAAACAAAAACATCAAGATTGATATAAGACAAAAGTAACAAACTCAAGGAAAAGAGGCTTCAGTAGAAGCACAAGAAAGAGATATAGATACAGAAATACTCATATTCAGGAATGACATAAAAACACAAAACTGAAAGCTGTACTATATACATAAAACTTTTAGGGTAAAAGATAGACAGACAGACAGACAGACAGAGACCTGGCATGACATTATGACATAAGGAACTTATAAAACTGTCATTGAGTTTAATTTTTGTTTTTGTTTTTTGAGATAGGATTTCTCTGTGTAGCCATGGCTGTCCTGGAACTCACTCTGTAGACCAGGCTGGCCTCAAACTCAGAAATCTGCCTGCCTCTGCCTCCCAAGTGCTGGGATTAAAGGCATGTGCCACCACCGCCCGGCTGAGTTTATTTTTATTTGACTATTTACTGTTGGATTTTGGTTTTGGACCCTCATAAAAGGGACTGAGATGCATATTTTACATACCAATGCAGACCTGGCCTCCAGGTTCTCCCAGCATCCCTCAGGCCCTACCTAGCATATCCTTCCCCCAACCCTGAACTTTCAAGCCCAGGGTCTGGGCTGCCCTTCCTCCAGAGGCTCCTCCCTATATAATCCAGACATTTTGCTCACATTCTCTCTTTCCCCTCCCTCCTCCCTCCTTCCTCCTCCTCCCTCTCTCTTTCTCTTCTCCTTCCCCCTCCTCCCTCTCTGTCCCCCCACCCCCTCCCACACACCCTTTTCTTCTTTCTCTCTCTGTTCTCTACCCCTCCTCCTTTCTCAGTGGTAACTTTCCTGGCCTTTGTCCTTGAGTTCAGTGAACTTGACCACCAGAAAGCCTGCTTCCCAATAAACCTGCCTTTAATGTAATCTAATCTGTCTTGAATTGGCATGGCTTCAGAGAAATAACCTATCACTGGGTATGCAGTCTACCCTTAGTTTTGTTTCCCCTTGAAGAAACTATTTTTTCATTTTCAAGAGATTATCAGTTGGAAATCACCTCTAGGGAAGGAATGGGGTTATCTCTTCATTTCTTTGAGCTCTAGGACCACCAACTGGAGCAGATTTGTGCATGCTGACTCATTCTTTTAGCACAATTTGCTGAAGAGGCTGCCTTCTTTCTAGTGTGTGTTTCTGGTTTCTTCATCAACAATCAGGTGTCCATGGGTGTCCGTGTGCCTGTGCATGTGTGTACGTGTGTGTGTGTGTGTGTGTGTGTGTGTGTAGATTTATATCTGGGTCTTCAATTTGATTTCATTTATCAACATGTCTGTTTTCATGCAAGTAGAATTATGTTTTTGTTACCACAGCTTGAAATCAGGAATGGTGATAGCTTCCACAGTTCTTTTATTATTCATAATAGTTTTTAGCTATCCTGTTTTGTTTTAGTTTTGAGTTTGGGTTTTTTGTTTTTGTTCTGGTGTGTGTGTGTGTGTGTGTGTGTGCGCGTGTGCGTTTCCATATGACAATGAGAATTGTTCTTTCAGAGATTTGTGAACAGTTGTGCTCGCATTTTGATGGGAACTGCTTTGAATCTGCACATTGCTTTTGGTAGGATGAACATTTTTACTATATTAATCCTATTGGTCCATGAGCATGGGAGATCTTTCCATCTTCTAAGATCTTTGGTTTCTTTCTTTAATGTCTTAAAGTTTTCATCATACAAGTCTTTTACTAGCTTGGCTAGAGTCATTCCAAATTATTATATATTTTTGAGGCTGCTATATAAAGTGCTTCCCTGATTTTTTTCATTTGCCATTTTTATATAGGAGGTTACAGATTTCTTTCTTTCTTTCTTTCTTTCTTTCTTTCTTTCTTTCTTTCTTTCTTTCTTTCTTTCAGTTAATCTCGTGTCCAGGCACTTTGTTGAATGTGTTTATCAACTCTTGGAGTATCCCAGTAGAATTTTCAGGTAATTTACATATGCTATCATATCATCTGCAAGTAAAGATACATTGATTTCTTTCCATTTGTATCCCTTTGATCTCCTTCAGTTGTGTTATTGCTCTAGCTAAGACTTTATGTACTATATTGAGTAGATATGTGTGGATTACCTTTTCTTGTTCCTGATGTTAGTGAAATTACATTGAGTATTTCCCTATTTAAGTTGACATTGTCTATGGGCTTGCTGTAAACTGCCTTTGTTATAACTGTGCTTTCATATTAAGAAGAGCTTTTTCAGTGTGTGATCAGTTTTTGTGTAGACTTGTTCTGGGAAAGATTATTTGCTGTCCCTTCTTTCCTCACTCTTTTGAGTCCTCCCTCTTTCCCCATTCAGTCTTACAAATTTTCAGCCATATTATTGGTACCAAACTCTCACTGTATGCTTGTTGGAAAATCTTCACTCCTTCCTTACTTTCTCCTGATGACTTACCTGGAACAAGAGCCATATGCTGCCTCATTGTCTCTTAAAACTGCTATGTTAGATATTATCATAACATTTTCTAGATTCTTTTACTCTCATTGAAAATCCTTCTCTTCTTATAATTTCTCCTGAGTGGGTAATTTGTTTCTCTCTCTCTCTCTCTCTCTCTCTCTCTCTCTCTCTCTGTCTTAAAACTTCCTTTTCTTGGGGTATTTCAAAGCTCCCTTGATTAGACTCTCTGGATTTGGATTTTCACAAAATTTCATATGCTTAGTTGCTTAGTCAACTTTGATTTATGAGTTTCATCAAATCTGAAAAACCTATGGCTATTTATCTATGCATATTATTGTTCTGTTCTTATAGGTCAAATGCGATATTCATCATGACTATTTTCTATTGTCAAAGGTAACTTCTATTTCATCTCTTTAGTTTCCTCTCAGGAATGTCTGCTCAGTGAACTGGTTCTATTTTATGCCTTCCCAGTACTTTGTGTTTTTACAATTTTACCTTATCTCCCTGACAAGCATCACATAATATTTCAAGGATGTTTCAGTTTATCATTCCTCCGATCTACATCGAGGGTAATTTTTTTCTGAACCACCATCCAGTTTTTCTGCAGCTCTTGCCAACCTGCTGTTTTAAACATCACAAGATCATTCACATTAGCTAAAGGACTTCATTTAAAACTTGGTATAATTTTGTTAGAATTTTATTCTGCTTTTTGGCTCATCAATCATATAAATGTATTTTTAAAAGGACTCTGTTGTTGGTATTCTATTGTTTTAAGTGGCTTTCTGCTTAGTCCCATGTCTATTTTATCCTCTGTATTCATGATTGATTGTTGCTCATGTGTTTTCTAAGTTTTGACTGGATCTTATGTTCCCTGCAAGTTGTTTTTCACTTAGGGAAATCTTTGTTTTGAATTATGCTGCGATTACTCCTGAATGATTCTGTTTCCTGCCAATTACTCCATGATCTTTTGTTAGATTTTTGACTAGGGAACTAGAATTAAAAAAATAATCTTTTAAAATGAGATTCGAAACTCATGATTCAGAGACCTGCACATCAATTTTTCATGAGTTTCACTCCCATTCTTAGATAGAAATAAAAGGAATTATCATTCTCCTCATCAGTGTTTATGAAGGCCCTTTTTTTAGTCAAGACCTCAGCCAACGCTTTGGCATTGCCCACAGCTTTTTTAGGTAAAGCAGCCTCTGACTGTTCATTATTTCATTATTGTTACTTTCTTTTTTATCTCTATGTCTTTCAATTACGGGTCTTCATTAACTATATGGCAAACTAAACTACACACTCAACTGTATTATATGAAGTATGGTTAATTTATCATTTACCAAATGTATTGAGAGTATTTCCATAGTATCTTGAGGATGATGTGACAAGTTCTCAGTTGTTGTTTAGTCCAGTTTTCAAGAACAGAGCCAACTCAAGAGGCCAACCTTAATTTCAAGATAAGCCTAATATCATCCACCACCTCTGGACTCTACCATCTTGAATTTAGTAATTTATAGAGGACCTTTACCTCAAAATTTTGCATCCACCTTAGAGAACAGTGTTTCTTGAACTCCATGTCAATTACTAGCAGAATTACTTAAAATGTAAATTTATAATTTAAAATCCATATTTGCTCAGCTAAATGCTTTGAAACCTGGGTCCTTTCAGCATTTTCCAGGCAGTTTACTTTTGCTTTGTTTTGCATCCTTTTGCTTTGCTTTGCTTTGCTTTGCTTTGCTTTGCTTTGCTTTGCTTTGCTTTTGGAGGCAATGTCTCCTGTAGTTCAGGTGAAGCTTGAGTTCATTATAGCTGAGAATGACCTTAAACTGCTGGCCCTTGTCTCTCAAGTGCTAGAATCAGTCACATGCCACCAAGCTCAGCTCCAAGAAAAGGATAAAAAAAAAAATCAAAGATTTATAGGTACTGGCATGTATGTATGTATGTATGTATGTATGTATGTATGTATGTATGCATGTATATATGTAGTTAGGTATGTAGTTATGCATATGTATTTCAGGTATATTTTCATATCATTTAATTCAAAGACTCAGACATGAGAGATCTTGAAGCTTGCTATTTAACCAATGACTTAAACAAACTCCCCTCTCCCAAGTACAGACTGAACACTATTCAATATTTAAATTATAAAAGTGGAGTATTTGATTATGTAGCAAGTTAGAATCCCTCAAAAATTATGTTATATAACATACATTATATTATTTAAATTCATTTCCTCCACATGGGTTATTTATAGGTATTCAACTTGAAAATGTGCTCAAAGTAAGATTATTTAATCTGCCATCCTTACATCAGAGCAGAGACTACTACAATACTCCCAAGATATAATTGCTATTATAACAAATATCAGTGGTCTCCCATGACCTCTGCTCTTTCCAAAGGCAGAGAGCACTTATCAAAAAATAAATTCTGTATGATTGTATGATAACCTCGAAGGGAGCCAGTGGTGTGTTTTTTCATTGAAATCAAGATGTTAAACTCAGTATGTAGTATATGTTAGCTACCAGAATGAAGGAATGTAAAAAATCCATTTGCTATGGTCATTGTTCTTAGCAGACATATTACTTTGGAGACTTGGTTTCTCTGACTTGTTTGTTCCAAATGTGTCAGGAAAGATCACCAGAACTAAAGTGACAAGTTCCCATATTGTGTTGAAGACAGGATTGTAATCATCTAGTCAAAATAAGCAAAAGTTCTATGTCTTAGTTAAGGTTTCTATAGCTGTGAAGAGACACCATAACCAAGGCAACTCTTATAAAGAAAAACATTAAATTGGGATTGTCTTATGGTTTCAGAGGTTTAGTCCATAATCATCATGGTTATAAGAATGGTGCTATGCAGGCTGACATGGTGCTGGAAATGATGAGAGTTCTACATCTTAATCCACAGGCAACGAGGAGACTGCCACAGAGAGCATGGCTTGAGCACAGAAGACCTCAAAGCTCACTCCCACTGTGATACACATCCTCCAACAAGAACATGCCCACTCCAACAAGGCTACACCTACTATTAGTGCCACATTCTATAGGCCAAGCATTCAAACACATGAATCTATGAAGGCCAAATCTATTCAAACTACCACATTCTATGACAGATTCTTTAAAATAACAAAGAATTTTTGTGCTGTGTGCTAAAAAAGAAAGTCCTGACAAATACAAAAATGTACTTTGTCCTATATACCAGCTTCCCTTTGAACTTGGTGTACATCACTTTATTTAATTTCTTTAACATTATAGGAGTTAGAAGCTACAGTCAGTCATGTGAGACAAATATAAACTAAACTATGTGATCAAGCTATATTGTAGAGTGGAATTCAAACCCTGACTCTTTGGCTTCAGAGTTTACACTCTCTGTGAAGAAAAATCTTTCTTGGAATACCACAATGGGCATCATTGAAACAGAAAAATATATAACAGACTGCATTAAAATTAGAAAATGTATTATTAAAGGGTAACACCAAAGAGTAAAAATTTTCCAATAAGTCAATAAGAAAAGACAGACTTAATACCTTATAGAATTAGGCACTTATGAATAGAAACTCTATAAATGAGAAATGCAAACAGCCCATATATACATGAAAAATCCTGAATTTCTTTACATATCAGAAAATTTAAATAAAAAATTGTAATAGGAAACATCTCTGAACCAACTTGAAAGGAAAATATTAATAAGACTGAAGCACCAAGTGTTGACAAGAATATCAACCAAACCCAAATACTACGCACTGTTAAATTTCATTAATGCCAGTGCCTCCTTGATGGTATTCAGGAGGTAAAGACCAAGGGCCAGGCTCTCCATCTAAAACCAATCCAAAGAAATTTTGTTGTCTAGCTCTGGGTGGAAGTCTGGTTTGGCATAGATAAGTAGGCAGAGGTCATCTTTCAAATGTTAGATTAATAATACCTTATGTTAAAATTTAAACATAAGGAATCTAAACCTGTTGTTCTCAATCTTGCTCATTCAATAATTTACTTAAGCAATATAACCTGCTGCCATCATATACCTATGAAAGAGCTTTCTTTGACTCAATATTATTCTATTGACAGTTTGGAAGAAACTTTGAACTCATGATCTCTTCTAGGTGCATATTCAGTAGAATACTCTCACTCTAGCCCTCTTTTCCACCTGAAAGCTATCCATCAGTCCCCTCAATCTTTGCTTTCCTAAAATTATTACAAAAAGTGAAAAACTTCAGCCTCTTAGTAATGGTAAAAAGTAATGTCATTCTTAGGAATATACCTAAGGGACTTTATATATTACTACAGAAATACTTGCTCAACCATGTTCATTGTTACTCTTTTTATAATAGTTGGATTTTGGAAATAGCCTAGATGTCCATCAATTGATGAAGGGATAATAGAACTGTGGTATATTTATACCATAGGATATTATTATGCTGTTAAAAATAAGAGAATGTTTGGATTTAAGGCCCACTCAATGAGATGGAAGCCATACATCACAGCACTAAAGTGGCCAGGAACCTGAGACTAGTATTGCTCAAGGATCTTAGAGGGAAAACTACTATGCTTTTGCTAAAGACACATAACAAAAAAGGACTCTCCACGTATGTTGCTATATCCATAGATCAGAGCATTACTCAACTCTTATCACTGAGGTTTATTCTTGTAGTAGATGGAAACTAATACACCAGATCCACAGCTGGACAATATGCAAAGTGAGAGACTTTGGAGCACTCAGCCTTAAGTGAGATTTATTTAACACATCCTTCCCTTCAGGGGTTTGAAATCTATGTGGAGAGGGAAGTTGAAAGATTGTAAGAACCAGAGGTGATAGGTCCAAGGAAACGGCATTTTCAAGACACAACATGGCTGATGCACAGGTGAACTCACAGAGTCTACAATATGTGGAAAGCCCGCACCATTTTAAGCCAAACAAATTCCTAGTATGGAGAAGGAGAAATTGGCACAATGGCTCACCCCTAGTCCAGAGCTATTTGCAACTAATAGATGCTAGGACAGGAATTATCTGTTGTCATCAATGGGGTGATATTAAATGTATCAACCACATTCCAGGGTAAGCCTCTTGCTCAGGAATATTTGACCCACACAAATATGACTCGATATATGGCTTTTGTTTTGTTTTGTTTTTAAGCGAGAGAAATAACCTGAAGTTGTATGGGTATAATAATGGGCAAGATTTGGGAACATTTGGGAAAGAAAAAAAATATGATCAAAATATATCACTGGCCAAAGCAGCATATTATCATTATCTTGACAAGGCAGGAAACAAAGCAGCACATAGGCAAACATGGTACTGAAGAAGGATCTGAGATTTTTAAGGATTAAGAGGCATGAAGGCTTTCCTACTCTAAATAATAATTTTAAATTCCCATGTTTCCTGATGCACATATTTACCTGGCACTGTGTTGTACATGGTCAGAGTAGCCAGGGGCAGTGATGGGTACTCTTAGCAGCCCTAATAATCTCTGAGATCATGATGGTACAAAGCAGTGGGCATCACAGGGACCAGAAGTTGGACCAAGTGAACATTAAGAATGACATTAGTAAAGTTAACCAGACTTATGCAAAACCAAGCACATGCAATTGCTTAAAGGGATTAAGGATGAGGCGGGGTTGGGTATAAGTGGTTTAGGTATATTTTCCCTTATACAAGTAAGAAATAAATCATTGAGCAGAATATAGGACCAAATACTGTACAACATGTAGTTTTCAGGATTTATTTGCTTTTGATTCATATTTCATTGTTCTGTTTCTACAGCAACCTGGGATAGAGCCTCAGTCTGTTTTCATACCTTGGACTTGTCTGACCTTAATACGAATGCAATTTCCTAACCTTGCCTTCTAACCCAGTGCATCTTTTGCTTTTATTGTTCTGGTTTTTCATGACCTCCTCACAGTACAAATTCTTGAGAAAGTGCCTCAGGAAAAAAAGTGGCATTTTAGAAAAGTTCCCTCTACTCTTCACCAACAAGAGCAAGCTATCAGAAGTGGTTCATGGTGGTGTCTCTGACTGGCTGGCATGAAAAGAGGGACATTGTGGTGGTTTGAGTAAAAATGGTCCTCATAGAATCAGGGATTGGCAATACGAGGAGTTGTGTACTTGTTGGAGGAAGTGTGTCATTGTGGGTAGGATTTGAGGTTTATAAGTCAAATCCCTGATTGTCCCCCCTTCTCCCCTGGATATCCTGCTACCCTGTCAGATCAAGTCTCTGCAGGATTAGACACATCCTCTCCCACTGAGGCCAGAGAAGGCATCCCTGTTGCGGGACAGATTCCACAGTCAAGCTACAGCTTTAGTGAGAGTCCCCACTCCAGTTGTTGGCGAACCCACATGAAAACTGAATTATTCATCTGCTATATATGTTTCTGGAGCCTTAGTCCAGCCAATAGATGCACTTTGGTTGATGGTTCAGTCTCTGAGATCTCTCAGTTGTCCAAGTTAGTTGATTCTGTTTATGATAGATACCACTCATAAAAGTTAAATCTAAATCAGGTAAATAATATAAAGAACCCCTAGGAAAATAGAAACATTCATTAAAACTCTTCAAACAACAAAACAAAACAAACAACAACAACAAAAAGTCCTGGACCAAATAGTTTTAGAGCAGAATTCAACCAGAATTTTCAACCAGACTTTTAAACAGACTTTCAAGGAAGAGCTGATACCAATACTTTTAAATTAGTCCACAAAGTCACAGTCACCATGAAAACTAAACCATGCAAAGACTTAACAAAGAGAGGAAATTTCAGGCCAATTTCTCTTATGAACACTGATGCAAAAATCCCCAATAAAATACTCACAAAGTGAATCCAAAAATGCATCAAAAGCCATCCACTGTGATCAAGTAGGCCTCATCCCAAAAATGCACAAATGGTTCAACATTAAAAATGCATCAGTGTAATTCACCATATAAACAAACTGAAAGAAAGAAACCAAATGATCATCTCTTTAGACACTGAAAAAGCCTTCGACAAAATCCAACACCTCTTCATGTAAAAAGACAAATAGGGATTCAAGGCACATACCTAAACACAATAAAGTCAATATGCAGCAAGCCAATAGCCAAACTAAATGGAGAGAAACTTGAAGAAATTCTGCTAAAATTTGGGACAAGATAAGACTGCCCTCTCCATATCTATTCAATATAGTACTTGAAGTTCTAGCCAAAGAAATAAGACAAGTAAAGGAGATTAAGGGGATACAAATTGTAGAAGAAGAATTCAAAGTATCCCTATTCACAGATAATATAGTATTCATAAATAATCCCAAAATTCTACCAGAGAACTCCTACAGCTGGTAAACAACCTTCACCAAAGCAGTTGGATACAAAATTAACTCAAAAAAGTAGCCCTCCTTTATACCAATAATAAACTGTCTGAGAAAGAAATTAGGGGAACAACACCCTTCACAACAGTCACAAATAATATAAAATATCTTAGAGTAACTGTAACTATGCAAGTAAAAAGACCTATATGATAAAAATTTCAAGTCTTTGAAGGAAGAAATTGAAGAAGATGAAAATCAGAAGATGAAATGATTGTCAGTGCTCCTGGATCACTAGCATTAACATAGAGAAAATGACCATCTTACAAAAGCAATCTATACATTCAGTGCAATCACCATAAAAATCCTTATGCAATTTTTCATGACCCTGAAAGAGCAATTATCAACTTCATATGAAAAGCAAAGAAATCAAGGATAGCCAAAACAATTCTGAACAATAATAGAACTTCTGGAGGAATCACCATCCCTGTTCTCAAGCTTTACTACAAAGCAGTAGTAATAAAAACTGCATGGTATTGGTATACAAATAGACAGGCTGGTGGATGGAATTTAATCCAAGACCCATAAATAAATCCACAAACCTAAGGACATTCATTTTTTGACAAAGAAGCCAAATCATACAATGGGAAAAAAAAAAAAAAAGAAAAAGGAAAGCATCTTCAATAAATGGTACTGGTCTAACTGAATGTCTGCATGTACAAGAATGCAAATAGATCAATATTTTCATCCAGAACAAAACTCAAGTCCAAAGACTTGGATTAAAGACCTCAACACAAAACTGGATACACCAAAATCTAATAGAAGAAAAAGTGGGAAATAACCTTAAACTCATTGGTATGGGAGACAATTTCCTAAACAGAACACCAATGCTCAGGCTCTGACATCAATATCTGATAAATGTGACCTCATGAAAAGCTTCTCTAAGGTAAAGTGCAGTGTAAACAGGACAAAACAGCAACCTGGCAATTAGGAAAATATTATTTACCAACCCTACATCCAACAGAGGGTTAATATCCAAATTATATGAAGAACTCAAGAAGTTAGACACAAACCAAATAACCTAATTTAAAAAAAAAATAGAGTGCAGAGCTAAACAGAGAATTCTCAACAGAGGAATTTTGAATGGCTGAGAAACACTTAAAGAAATGTCAAATGCCCTTCATGATCAGAGAAACAAAAGTCAAAATGACCCCAAGATTCCATCTTATACTCATCAGAATGGCTGAGATCAAAAACTTAAGACTCAGCACATTCTGGCAAGGATGTGAGCAAGTGGAACACTCCTCCATTTCTAGGTGAAGTGTAATAGCTGAATAGTATTCCTTTGTCTAAATGAATCACAATGTTTGTATCAATTCTTCAGTTGGGGGACTATTTCCAGTTTCTGGCTGCTACTAATAAAGCTGCTATAAACATAATTAAGCATGTGTCTTTGTGGTGTAGTGGAGAGTATCTTTTGTGCATATTTCCAGGAGCAGTATAGCTGTGCCTTCTGGTAGAATTATTTCCAGTTTTCTGAGAAACTGTCAAATAGTAAAACAATGAAATTTGTTGTCCATTGAATGGAATGAGAAAATCATCCTGAGTGAGGTAACCCAGACCCAAAAGGACATGCATGGCATATACTCACATAAAAGTGGCTATTAGCCATAAAATACATGAAAAGCCCATGCTATAGTCTTCAGATCCAAAGAAGCTAAACAAAAGGAAGACCAAAGTGAAGATAGTTGAATCTTACTTGTAAGGGGAAATAAAATAGTCATAGGAGGCAGAGGGAAGGAGGGATCTGAGTGGTAGAGGGGGATGGAGGGTCAGGTTCAGGTGTGTGAAGAAACAAGAGAGAGAGAGAGAGAGAGAGCTAAAGAGTCAGAGGAATGATTGGAAATCTGCAGCTGGAGGGGGGGGGGCGGATATGCAACCTGAAGAGGCCACCTCTTGTACTAAGGGAGGACCTCCAGTGGAATAATAAGGATACCAACCCATTCACAAAACCTTCAACCCAAAATTTGTTCTATCTAAAAATTATGCAGGATCAAAAGTGGAGCAGAGACTGAGAGAATTGCCCGTCAATTACTTGACACATCCCATGAGCAATCACCAATCCCTAATATTATTAATGATATTTTCTTAGGCTTGCAGACAGGAGCTTGGCATAAGTGAATTCTGAGAGGCTCCACCCAGCAGCTATTGAGACAGATGCCGAGACCCACAGCCAAACCTTACATGGAACTAAGGGAGTCTATGGAAGAGTTTGGAGAATGATTGAGGCCCTTGAAGGGGATAGAAATTCTAAGGAAAATAAACAGACCAGGACCCTTAGACCTGGACCCTTAGGGCTCTCAGAGACTGAACCCCCAACCAAAGTGCATACATGGGCTACACCTCAGACCCCCACACATATGAAGCAAATGTCCCGATTGATCTTCACGTGAGTCTCCCCAACAAATGGAGAAGGGGCTTGCCCTAAAGCTGTTGCCTACCTATGGAATCCCTTCCCCTAACTGGCCTGCCTCATCTGGTCTCAGTGGGAGAGGATGCACATAACCCTGAAGAGACTTGATTTGCCAGGTGGGAGGACACCCAGGGGAGCTGCCACCCTCTCAGAAGAGAAGGAGAAGTGTATGGGAAAGGCACTGTGTAAGGGGGAATTGGGAGGGGCAGCAGTCAGTACATAAAGTGAGTAAATAAATAGTTTCTAAATTAAAGCATTACAAAAAGGCTTTCACTTTAGAATCTTGATCATAGGAAAACACTATAAGGAGAATTTGGTGATTATAGAGACTAAATATTTTACTACAGTAAAATTAAAATTGACCAAATAATAAATAATATCAAAAACGAAGTAAAATATGAAGCCACACACACATGGTTCATAATTTTTAATAAGAAAACAGTAGGAAAAGACAACATCATTGAAAGAATAGGCAAGTATGAACAGGCAAAGAATCTATACAAAAATAATATAAATATCCATAAGAGCACATGAAAAGATGGCCAGTCTCTCTATTACTTGGAGAACTACAAATTACTATACAGAAAAATTTTGTCTCATTAGAGGTACAACAATTTAAAAGTAAAAAGATATTAGAATCTTATTCAAAACTTAAGTATCGATACATTTCATATTCTCTTTTGTAACTTTTTTTTGCATTTTACAATTACATTACATTGAGAAGAATTTACAGATACTCTTTTTAGAAGAAATGTCTGAGCATTTATAGGGAGATTGTACAGCAGTTTTGCTTCTGGATATTAGGGCAAAGGAAGAGACTGGATTAGGGAATAAGTTGAAAGAGTTCTTCCATATAGTTCTGCATGGTTGGATATTTAGAAAAAGAAGATAGTCACACATTACTTATGTCTTTTTTAAAATTCTTTTTTATTAGATATTTTCTTTATTTACATTTCAAATGTTATCCCCTTTCCTAGTTTCCTGTCCAAAAATCCCTTATTCCCTCCCCTCTTCCCCTGCTCCCCAACCCACCCATGCCTATTCCTGACCCTGGCATTCCTCTATACCGGGACATAGAACCTTCGCAGGACCTAGGGCCTCTCCTCCCATTGGTGATTGGCTAGGCCATCCTCTGCTACATATGCAGCTAGAGCCACCAGTCCCACCATGTGCTTTCTTTGGTGGTCTAGTCCCATGGAGATCTGGGGGTACTTGTTAGTTCATATTGATGTTCCTCCTATGGGCCTGCAAACCCCTTCAGGTCCTTGGGTACTTTCTCTAGCTCCTTCACAGGGTATTTGTTTTAAAAATAGTTTGGCTTAGAAGTGACTAAAGAAAAGAGAAGTATAACTCACTCTAGAAAACAAATATATGTGTTAGTTTTTCTTCAGATCAATTGAGGTGATGTCTTCCTGAAAGAATGTGGCTTTGCAGTCTGTATCTTCTAAAAAATGTGTTCAGGTCTCTTCTTTTTTCCTATTTAATACACACAAATTCAGCTTCTCTGCTTAATTCTAGAGACACCATGTATGTTTCCATGGCAAGTACCTCACTAAATCAGGCTTTCACTTAACTGAAGTTGTTTCACAGCTGTTACAAGTCTTTTGGGCAGTTAGGCTTAAGGGAAATATCTTGAATATGCAACTTTACAATGTCAACTTCAAGAGCAAAAAAAAAGATATTAAACTTGGGTAAGTTAGAAGATGCTTTCCAAGCAACTAAAGACAGCCACCAGCATTCATTATTCCTGTTTCCAATAGTAAATTAAGTACACTTTGATGTCTGTGTATTATGGGTGAGAATGCTCCAAAGAAGGCTGGGTCTTCTTGCCTGCCCACTCTTTGCCTTACTTTCCAACTACAGAAGAAAAATATGGGAACTTTCAGATGAGTATCATTAAAAATACAGTCAGCAACCAAACCAGGCCCTTTAAGCTCTGGTTTTCTTCCTTTTCTATTAGCATACTATGGCATTCTATTTAAACCCTGACCTTGTACACCAACTTGCCTTCTCTCTGAGAAATGAGATTCTGTCACCATGGATATTTCCCAGTATCCCACAGAGAAAGCTTCACCTAGAATTCTAGACACATTTCATCTTTCATTCTCTCATTGTCTATAGTGATCTGGCCCCATATCTGCAGAGGATCCTTTACTCCAGTGACCAACCCTTCACTCTGGATGCTTCTCTTTGTCTACTGATACCTTTAATAGTTTTAAGTATGCTAATTAATATTATTAAAAATGCTTATATAATAAGGTATTTCCTGAACCCTACATTTTCCCCAAGCTTCCATATTCTTTCCTTACTGTCATATTTCTAAAAAATCCTTTTTGTTAATTGTATCCTGGGTAGTCTAGGTACATGTTATGTGGGTTCTTTTGTGATTGGGTTACCTCACTCAGGATGACATCCTCCAGATCCATCCATTTGCCTAGGAATTTCATATATTCATTGTTTCTAATAGCTGAGTAGTACTCCATTGTGTAAATGTACCAAATTTTTGTATCCATTCCTCTGTTGAGGGACATCTGGGTTCTTTCCAGCTTCTGGCTATTATAAATAAGGCTGCTATGAACATAGTGGAACATGTGTCCTTATAACCAGATGGAAACTCTTCTGGATATATGCCAAGTAGAGGTATTGCTGGATCTTCCGGTAGTACTATGTCCAATTTTCTGAGGTACCGCCAGACTGATTTCCAGAGTGGTTGAACAAGCTTGCAGTCCCACCAACCGTGGAGGAGTGTTCCCCTTTCTCCACATCCCTGCCAGCATCTGCTGCCACCTGATTTTTTGATCTTAGCCATTCTTACTGGTGTGAGGTGGAATCTCAGGGTTGTTTTGATTTGCATTTCCCTAATGATTAAGGATGTTGAACATTTTTTCAGGTGCTTCTCAGCCATTCGGTATTCCTCAGTTGAGAATTCTTTGTTTAACTCTGTGCCCCACTTTTTAATGGGGATATTTGATTCTCTGGTGTCCACCTTCTTGAGTTNGAAGATGGCCTAGTTGGCCATCATTGGGAGGAGAGGCCCCTTGGTCATACAGACTCTATATGCCCCAGAACAGGGGAATGCCAGGGCCATTACGTGGGAGGGGGTGGGTAGGGGAGCAGGGCGGGGACTCGGGAGGGTAAGGGAAAATTTCTGGATAACATGTGAAATGTAAATGAAGAAAATATCTAATAAAGAGAAAAAAAAGCTAAACAAAACAGCAAAAAAAAATCCTTTTTGTCCTTCTCTGTTTTTAAGTCATTAATTTGAGTAATTGCCTATATTTTTTCACACTTCTCCTTGACCCTATTCAAGTGGAAAATTGCTGGCTTGACAAGTTTTCTTCAGAGGATTATTAAGCAAAGAGATATTGAGAATATGATTTTCAGTCTACAGATAAAGTTAGTGGAACAAGAGACAAAAGAGTCACCAGGCTTGCCCAGCCATAACCTCTTCTTGTTGAAATATTGTGTTGATACATAGGGAAAGTGAAGAATTGGAAATGAGGAATTCCCCAAGCACAAGGCAGTTTTTTTAGTGATGTTGTTAAGTCAGAGGATGCATCTAGAGGGCACCATGTTCTTTACACAGATTTCTAAGGGAGGCTCTAGAAACAAATTGTCTCCTTTGTGTCTGTAGCCAATGAGACTACCTGCACTGGTGCCGGAAGGATCTCATAAGGTTCAGTGAGAGCCTCAGATTTATGAATCTTTACATACAAATGTGTGAAAAGCATCCTTAATGTTTCCAACTTCTAATCCCATCAGAATGCTGATTATACTTTAAGGATACAGAGAACATCAAAAGAGCCCAGCTTCATTCTGTTTTACTCAAGTGGAACATGAAACTTTAGGTAGCATAAACCAGAACCAAAATGAAATTTAGGACAAGATGAGAAACAAACCTTATTCTTGGTAAGCCCAGTTGATGTGTGTTGCACACTTTTTAATTTGATCTCTCTGTTACAGGTGACTCCATTATTAACTACTCTGATGCTCTCTGTCTGATCCTCCTAGCACTGAAATCTCTTACATTGCCACCAACTTTTGCTACTATTCTGTGTGGGCTTTTTTTTTTTTTTTTTAAACAGGCTTTTATTTGCTTCTTAACTGTTATCACTTGCTGCTTCATTAAAGTAATGCTTGTTCTGTCCATCATGTGCTTGGCACTTCTCAAAGTACTGGGCTTACCAAAACAAAAAGGATAGGGCCGGCATTTGCATAGCTGTAAAGTCTGGTGTAATGGAAAGACTCAGGTGAACACAAACTGATACGACCTCACTCACCCTCAGGCCAGGGCTGATGGCACTCTCCATGGCATTTCAGCAGCAAATAAAGATTAAACTGCTATGCTGCGGAAGTGATGAGCATGTGTGTAAGGCAGTAATGGTGAATGCATGCTTAAATCAGCCAACATCTCCCTATAGAATCTTAGACAAATTTGCCCTGGAGTTCTATCTCCTTAAATATCCTTCAACGCTCAAAACTGACGTCAGCTGGCTTGCTGTTCCTTGTAAGTAAGTAGTACCCCAAAACCAAGTCAAACACGTGTTCCTGTTCCTTAGTATTCATCTTATTACTCCCCTTTAACTCCATCTTCATGATCTCACAGTACTCTTGGGGAAAAGCTTATCTAGTCATAAGATCCAGAAGTTTGATCTTATATTGCAAACCTTCCCTTTCTCACCCTTGGCCACCCCACCATTGCTCCATCAGGTTATTTCAGTACCCAAGAGCTCAATTTGATCGTCTTTTTTTTTTCCCCTCAAAATTTCAACTATTCTGTTGTAGGGTTGTGGGTCCTTCGCCTGCTCTGCCACAGGGCTTGGACACTCGGGGAGACAGGAGGCAGAAAGTTGACCTTGCTTAACCCACACCATCCACAGGGCAGCTGTCAAGCCATAGGGCAGCCCGGGGACAAGCTCCAGGAGTGGGGAAGCACAGTTTGAGGTACAGGACAGCCGGAGCTGATTCAGAAATCAACAGGCCTGTAACGGGGCCGGGCCGTCTGGTTCTCAGGCTCTTGGACACCCAGGAGCCACTGGGGGGGCACGGAAGAGCTGAGAATGGAGTGGGGGCCCACAGGCTGGATCTAGCCCCGGGGTCAGAAGAAAAAGTGGGGTGTTCTTGGCTTTTTGGAGGTTGGCTTGAGCTGGCCTTGGTGGTAGTCGTGTCTGGGCCTTAGGCTAAAACCTTTTTGTAGGGAGGAGTGTCTGGAAAGGAAAGCTGACTGGCTAAGCCCTTCAGGCCTTTACTAACCTCCCTATCTGTCTTGAGCCAATGCGACCTGTGGTCACGTCCTCTACCTGCGGAGGGGCTTGGGGCATTGACTTTATGTGACTGATGGACACGAATCTATGGAGGGCTACGGCTAGTGACAGGGGCCTGGTGCCCGGGAATAGGCAAAATGCCTACTGTCACTTCAGGATCTCCAGAGTATTCTAGCCTTAGCTCAACCCCAGGAACTAGGCTATCTTACTGGTCCCACATCCTGCGAGTTTCTTATATGTAGGTATTTCGTGCACTGGTCTCCCCTATCAATAACTTAACATTGTTGCTATTTTCTCCCTACTCTCATTTAGAAAGTCAGCCAACATTCCAGATTTAGTTTGGATTTATTTCTTTTACCAGTAGAATTTGTATCGCTACAACATATAAAGCACTCCACAGATAAGACCTGTAATCACATGGTGTGTAACGTCTACAATCCTCCTTCTCCCCCAGTAGTTCTAAAGTAATTCTAAGACAGTTCTAAATAGATTCTCTGCTTTTCATTATTGTGTGACAAGTATAAAAAGATTCTTGACGCTTGATATATATTATGCATAAATATAACTCATATATATTTAATATTTACTAATCAAATATTTAAATATAATAATACTTTAAATATTGTAGAATTGTAGTTGGAACTAACACTACCAACAGTATTAATGATCAAAAACAGGCTAAAATACTATTTGAGATGCTAAGGATATTGGGGTGGTAACTTCTGTAATACAACAGACAGAAAGCAATTGCCTGGGTTCCCTCTGAGGCAGATTGATTGAGAAGCTAATGACACTAGGGTTACAAGCTCCTTCTCAGTGACAGAGGCTCTTTCAAAGTTTCATAGGGACTTGGCAATCTTATTGCAGATCTGTGGTCTCATATTTTGCCATTGTCTTTTGTCTCTCCAACTGTCTTCCTATTGTTATTCGCTTTGCATGTACTGTGTTTTTGTACCTACAGGAATTTTGAAAATGAAATGATACACCCTGGATACACTAAATTTGAAATACAATAAGATATATTTGTTTTCTGCATACTTTTTTCTATGCTCATAAGTTTTCACTAACTAATGAATGAAATATTCTATCCATATGTGGTGGTTAGCATCTATAATACAAATACTCAGGAGTTAAGGAGATGATTATCTCAAGGCCAACCTGGGCTACATAATCAGACAGTCTCAAATAAATTAAAATAAAACAAAGTAAAAAAATCTATTTGTTTTTACATTCCATAAAAACTATTGTGCTATTTTGGTTATTTGGTTAGTTATTTTGTTTGTTTGTTTGTTTGTTTGTTGGGTTGGCTGGTTTTGTTTGCTTTTAAAATTTTGCCATTTTTGTATTGATTTTTCTTAAGAAGACTATTTCAATTTTGTGTGTGTGTGTGTGTGTGTCTGATGCTATGTAACCAGGTGGTATCCTTGTTTTTTTCTGTATAAGAGCAAAGAAAATAAAGGGCAGAAGAAACAAACATTGTTTGTTAATAGCATGAATTATAGAGTTCTATTTTCAACAGGAAGAACCACCCTCCCCCCTCAAAAAATAATTCATCTGTGACTTGCACCCTTTAATGAAATTGGCTTCTATTTAGTTTTTTAATGACTGTGGTGGTTTGAATAGGAATGGCCCCTACAGGCTCATATATTTAAATGCTTGATCATTATCAAGTGAAGTTACTTGAGGGGGATTAGGAAGTATGGCCTTGTTGTTGTAGGTTCAATTTAGACCTAATAGATGGGCGGTGGGGGCTCACGCCTTTAATCCCAGCACTCGGGAGGCAGAGGCAGGTGGATTTCTGAGTTTGAGGCCAGCCTGGTCTACAGAGTGAGATGGACAGCTAGGGCTATACAGAGAAACCCTGTCTTGAAAAAAAAATTTTTTTAGACCTAATAGCTCTCTTTTCTTATTTCCTATATAACTGTCAACTGCTTTTCTGGCATCATGTCTGCCTCAATCCTGCCATTATCTAAATCCCTGCAATTATAAGCAAGCACAGATTAAGTGATTTCCTTTATAAGAGTTGCAGTAATCATGGTGTCTATTCATAGCAATAGACCAGTGACTAAAACAGAAGTTGATGTCCAGGGGTAAAGTATTGTTGTGAAAGGCCTCACCAAGCTGCTTATTGGTGGAAGGTAGTCTTTGTCTTAGGAAAAGAGTTGAGTGCTTTAAGTGGGTCTTAATGGGCCACTCTAGTACAAGCATGTAAGATAGTGGTGCTGAGAGCAATGTAGATTATGATGGCCTGATTTAATATGTTTCTGAGGAGAAAAATATTACTAAATAGCCTAGAGAGCCTTTTTGGGATATTTTGGTGAAGAATGAGGCTACTTTCTGCTTTGTTCCCTCATCCCCACCCCCACCCCCCAAAAATCTGCCTGGTGCTAAATTGAAGAATTTTGGGTTAATGGTACAGGCATAGGAAGTTTCAAGATAACCTAGTATTACTGTGTTGTGTGCTGACTAGTGGTCATACTCATGCAAAACTATAATTAAAAGGAGCAACTTGAACAAGAAAAAAAAATTTACAGTTTAAAGAGAAAAGAAACTCTAAGACTTATAATGATGTTAAGTCCAGAGCTCAATAATATAAAAACATCATAGGAAATCCAGATGCTAAATAAAATAAAGGCAGTGGTGGCCTCAGGGCTGAGCTAAGCTTCCAACCTGTGAAAAGGAATTATAGAAAACATACAAAGTGAAGGAAAAGAACAAATACAGAAAGCTGGTACAGATGTAATTAAATAAGGGGGGCATAGTCCATCCCAGCAAGCAGTAGAACTTGACAGCTTCAGCCATGTGGTTCTAACTTTAAAATACATGAAATGGATTATGGAATCTCCCTCCACAATCAAAGAAACTTACTGAGGCCAGGAGTGTGTCAGAGGTATCTGTAAACACAGGACCATAGTGGATATTTGTCTACTCTGCATAAAGCTCTGGAAGTGAAACCTTGATTTCATTGAAGATCCCAAGACATTAGAGATGCCAGAGTCATAAAAAACCTGCCAAGGAGAGCTGCAGACAAGTTATGGCACCATCCCACAAAAGAGCAGTGTGTTTCAGTCATCAAAACTGAAAGGAATTAGAGATGTCAAGAGTGCTTTGGCATCATATATAAAGATGGAGGTTGTCCATCTGGTTTTGGGTCTTGATTTGGTCCAGCATTTCCTCATGATGCCACCTTTTCTCTCTATTGTGATGGTAATGTATGTTCTGTGACACTATTTGTTGTAAGTATGTGATCTACTTTTTAAGTTAAAGGGAGTTATATTTAAGAGATTGCTGTGAATCTCAGTGACTTTGAACTTTAGACTTTTACACATACACAGGCTGGACCTAGACCTCCCGACTCATGTGAAGCAGATGTGCAGCTCACTCTTCATGTGGTTCCTGAATAACTGGGACTGGGACTATCTCAAAAGCTGTTGCCTGTACATAGGATATAGTCTTCTAGCCTGGCTGCCTTGTTTGGCCTCAGCAGGAGAGGAAGCCCGTAGCCTCACAGGGACTTGAAGTGCCAGGATGGGAGAGATACCCAGGAGTGCACTCATCCGCTCAGAGGAGACAGGAATCAGCATGGGAGGGGGGGAAGGATTGTGGGATGGAATGACCAGGAAGGGAGCAGTGAGTGAGGATGTAAAGTGAATACCTAATAAAAGTAAATTATATTTAAAATTTTTTGATTTGTTCTTGTTTTATTTTTTAAAGTTTTAAGATGGGGACTTTTGCAATGGAACTGAATGCATATATATATATATATATATATATATATATATATATATATATATATATATAATTATGATATAGCTATAAGTCTCTGGTGCCATGGAGTAGAATGTGGTGGTTTGAATAGAAATGGTACCCATAGGGTCATATATTTGAGTGCTAGATCATTAGGGAGTGCTAATATTTGAGGGGGATTAGGAGATATGGCCTTATTGCAGGAATTGTGTCACTCAGGACAAGATTTGAGGATTCAAGGATTCAAGATAGGCCTAGTGTCTTTTCTTGCTGCCTATGAATCCAGATGTAGACCTCTCAGTTGCTTCTTGAATACCATTTATGCCCGTGGTCACCACAATGATAAAAAAGGACTAAACCTCTTTCCTTTATAAGAGTTGCCATGGCCATGATATCATTTTACAGCAATAGAACAATGACTAAAACAATGAGCTTTTTTTGGATCCTCCTTTTCACCGTGGTCCACTACTATTCAGCCCACAAATAAATCTAAGAAGGTATAGCATTCCCAGAAAACAGTGCAGGTATTAAATATCAGAGAATATATTTTTCACACGGTGTTTTTTTTATCTGCCTTCTACATGCAATAATTCTAGCTTTGGTGCCACCCTCCAAGAGATATAATAAAAATGAAACAAACAACAACAACAAAACCAGGCAACCCTTGCACAGTCTCAAGCACAAACAGTTGTTTCCCAAAGAAGCCTTGTCTTTATAATGCTTTAGCAAACAATAATTGAAGGCACACTGAGAGGCACACTCTGCATAGAATTACATGTTTAAATGGGAAGTGGGTACATGGAGCTATGCCCTTTGCCTAAATAGTACCCTACTCAAATTGGAACAAAGTGTACTACTTACATATTGTCTCACAATCCTCAGGTAATTCACCATTGCTAATTGGAAGCACAGAAACAAATTTAAATTTCTGGCAAAGAGACTGGATGGCAGCAGTATTTAAATAACTCAACACATATAAAAGGATCTAATGTTGGAGATATTCTGCTTCATAATCAAAGAATATGAAAATGATTCTCAGAGGAAAGGGAAAATGATGAGCTTTCTGCCAGATTCACTAAAGTGTGAATCTCTTCGTTTCTGAGCAAGGAATTGGCTATTTTGTGTTATTACATAGCAACACTCCTGTACTCAACAGCGAATGACTAATTAGCAACATCTAGGGCACACTGTCATTTGTTTGAGGAAATCTCAAGAAAATAAAGAAATATGCTCATTCTCAGTTTTAATTAGCATGTTTAATGTGCTGAACTTTCTTCTCTCTGTTGCCTGATTCTCCCTTGGTAGAAGAGAATGTTTTATATGATGAACGAAACAAAATTATGTGTCTGCAATAGAGGTTAACATTTGATGAGAAACCTATTGTTTCCGTTTATTATCATGGTTAATGCACACAAGAACTCTGCAAGATTAATATTATTATACCTACTTTACAAATGAGAATTGAGCTACAGTGGAATAAAATGCCCAAGGTAGTTAATAACTGGTTGAGTCAGAATTTACACTCAAATCGTACCACATCTCTCTTTTACTCTGTCCCGCAAATTCAGAGGTTGGATAGCTGAAAACATAGACTTTTGATCATTCACACTTTACAAAGGAATGGTCCAGAAGCAAATCAGACCTTCCAAATATGACTAGGGGATTGGCTCTGAGCACCATGAGACATAAAGTATGCACTCTGTCTACCTACAAAATGTCATTCCTGCCTAAGAAAGCAGTGTTTAGAGGGACTCTTGAGAACATGTTGGTTGCTCTAGAAAAGAATAGGAATTTGGGAGAGGAGGTCTTTTATTTTGTAATTCTCAGATACTCACTGAGAGAAATTACCAACTCATCACATAATGATAAGAAATACCATGTAAAATAAGTAAAGATCCACTCATGTGCTTTGCTAGAAAGTGTTCTACCTATGTCATAATTTTTTTCAAAATGATTTCTTTATTTATTTTATGTCTGAAAGCTCTCTCTCTCTATATATATATATGCATGCCAGAATAGGGCATCATATCCCAGAATAAATGGTATAGTTGTAAGTCACCATGTGGTTGCTGGGTATTAAACTCAAGACCTCCGAAAGAGCAGACAGTGTTCTTAACCACTAAGCCATCTCTCCAGAACTCCAGGTTTCAACACTTAGCTATCATTTGGCTACTCATCAGAGCATAAATTTCCAAGGTAACTACTCTTACTCCAATTCATATACTCTTATAATGAGAACCAGACAATATTTTCAAATTCTTTTTGTACTTTGGTATTTCTCTGTGCCTTTGCTTCCTACATCCTATTTGTTGAATATGCCACCCACTTTAGTGTCTATGTTAGGCTTCTCTGTCTTAGAGCTCAGTTAATATGTTTCTGGTGCTTTTCTTGACTAGTTTAGGTAAAATTAATATTTCAAGTCTCTGAGATTGCTTAATAGTTTTTGTCTTTGTTAACATATAATAATAATAAATAATAATATTATACAATAATTTAATCATTTTATTTAATTCCAACTATGTTTTTATTTATCTTCATTATCTTCTTTTATTCTTTATATGTTTATAAGTAGATAAAGTAACTGCCTTATTTACTAGGTCAGACAATTACTTCTACTTAATTTGAGATCTTATAGTCTATTTGCCTTCTTTTTGATGATACAGACTCAGTCTTTGATTCCAAAGACATGCATAATTACATTCTAGAAACCTAAAGAAGAGAAGTGGGAGCAGAAGCAGAAGAGGTGGTTAGAGAGCCAGGAGAAACAGAGCAGTGCACGATCATGTCAGGTTTCTGTAGAAGGAGTCACATGCTTTGAAAGATATACTTAAAATTTTTGCATCCTTGGTCAGAATACAATTAGATCACAATATTTGAAATTTTGCTAGAAGAGGATGAACATCATATCCTACAAAGAGGTCTTTTTTTAATCATTCAGTACTCTACTTATATCTTAGGTCAACCAAGATTAAAGATAAATAGAGATTATTAACTTGACTGCAGCATGAGGCATTTGACAAAATGGGAGATTTCCGACTCCAAATCCTGACACTGTTCGCCAGTTTTGTCATTTATTCACACTGCCTTTGCATAGTTTATATAACTTCTCTCTACCCCATGCAGAAACCTTCAGCATAATAACAACAGCCCCAAATTACAGGAAACACTTTCATGTCTGCTTCAGAGTAAGAGCTGTTTACTGTCATTTTCCTTCCTTTGAGAAAATATGAAAGCATATTAAAAATGAAGTCTATCCAGCATTTTTCTCAAATTATCATAGACATAGCTAGAAATTTTCTTAATTTCTTTGTTTCTTAGTTTTGGAGACACCATAATGTGGTGGTTTGAATAGGAATGGCCCCCACAGACTCATGTGTTTGAATGCTTGGACCATAGGGAGTGGCATGATTAAGAAGGGTAGTGTTATTGGAGTAGGCGTTGCCTTATTGAACAAAGTGTCACTAAGGGGTCAGCTTTGAGATCTCAGTAGTTCAAGCCAGTTCTCCTCCTGCCTTCAGATCTAGATGCAGAATTCTCAGCTCCTTCCAGCACCATGTCTGTTTGCATGCTGCCCTGCTTCCTATCATGACAATAATGGACAAAACCACATAAACTATAAGCCATCTCCAATTAAATGTTCATACCAGCCTTGTTTGTGATTGCCAGAAGCTAGAAACAACCTAGATGTCCCACGACCGAAGAATAGATATTGAAAATATGGTTCATTTACAGAGCAGAATGAGGAGATCTCATTGCCATCCCCCAGTCAAAACTCTTACTCATAATTGTTTCTGTCTGGAAGAACTGCAGGGATGGAAATGGAAAAGAACCTGGGGAAAACGGTCCTGCAACAGGCCCAATGTAGTATGCAGCTCAAGGAGTGGCACCAAGTCCAGACACTACTACCGAGGCTATGGAACACTCACAAAAAGGGACTATCATGACTGCCTTTTGAAAGACCCAACAAGTAGCTGAAACAGTCACATGCAGATATTTGCACCGAACCAATGAACAGACGCAGCTGACCCCTGTGGTTGAATTAGGGAAGACTGAAAGAAGCTGAGAAGGGTGACCCTGTAGGAGGACCAGCAGTCTCAATTAACCTGGGCCCCTGAGATCCCTCAGACATTGGTCCACCAACCAGGCAGCATACTGCAACTGGTATGAGACCCCCAACACATATATAGAAAAGTACTGCCAGGTCTGTTTTCATTCAGAGAAGATAAACCTAACCCTCAAGAGACTGGAAGCCCCAGGGAGTTTAGAAGTCTGGTGAGATGGCAGGTGGGGGTGGGTACATCCTAATGGATATAGAGGGGCAGGGAGGAGGTATGAGATGTGGAACAGTTGAATGGTAGACTGGGAGGGGAATAAAATCTGGAGAGTAAATAATTAAAAGATTAAATTAAAAAAAGAGTTGTCATTGTCATGACTTCACTTCCCAGCAATAAAACCCTAACTAAGACATATAGAATGTTTCTATTTGGCTGTAATAATTATGAGATAGAATGTTTTGCATCTAACAGGCTGGCAAACAAACGGACACACAAAAACAAAACAAAACAAAAACAAAAACCTACTGAGCAAGAATTCTGTTTAATTATCTCCTCCAATCCAAATATAAAATAAAAAGTCTACTGCTTACATCATAGGCAGAAATATTTCCAAGAGACAATTGTATGCATTCCTCATATTGGTGGAATAGTTATTATGCTTAGCCCAGGGACCAAAACATTACTTACTTTCATACTATAATATGTATCTTCTTTATATTTTGCAATTTGAGCTTTTCAAACTGCATTTGAGTGTTTGTTTTCCTCTCAAAATAAATAAACATGTGCACAGAGAAAAGCAAAACACTTTGATGTAAATATAGTAAATTACTAGTAATGAGATTGTTTGGAACTTTTTAATTTCTAAGTAGTAAATGTTACTGCAGAGTGGCAAAAAATGTTAGATCTTACCTCAGAAAAATGTTAGCGATGTATTTTGAGTATAATTTCTATGTGTATAGTGTCTCACTAAGGTAACATGAGCACAATATGGCATTACCTGATTTGCTTTGCAATTTCAAAAGGTTAATTAAATTGTTGAGCAATATTTTAATTTATTCTAATTTTCCTCATTGGGATTCATTCTTCTAATAGCCTTGAATATCTTTGCATTTGTTAAAGCCTACTAAAATAAAGCTTTTTAAAAATTTTAACTGAATACTCATTCCTGGCCTCACTTAAAACATGAACCCCATTGTTAGCTAAATGTCAGACACTTTAGAAATGTGTGCCTTTAAAGGTCATTTTTCCCTTAACTGAAGTTCTTTCAGTCTTATTACATCCTGGGAGAGAATGGGTTTAGTTATTCACAAGCTCTTTCCTGTCTCTGTTGTATATATGGGGAAGAACTACAGAGCTTTTACTGGGATGGTGGTATTTATTATAAAACAATTTCCAGGATTTCATTTTTATAAGGGCAAACCAAACCATATTTCCCATTCTCAAGTCAAACACTTTCTGGCCTGCATGTGGGAGCAGACACACATGTGTTGAAATAGAGCATCTACTCAAGGAAATGGCGTGTTGCCAGCAGTGTAGGACATTTTCATACTCCTCACTTACTGTACACAATATGGTTTTCCCCAGCAGTGATAACAATTTCAAGTAAGGAGTAACATTTTTTCGATGATGTGCTTAAAGAAGATTTAATTTTCAGCTAGAGAGATGGCCCAGCAGTCAGGAGCACTGCTCCTGCAGAAGACTGGGTTTAAATCCCAGTACCTACATGGTATTTCTCAACCATCCTTAACTCCAGGCAGGATCCAATACCCTCTTCTCGCATCCACCACATCTGACACATGAATGATTTACATACACACATGCAGACTTAATATCCATGCAGATATAAATCTTAATAAAATAACATTCTGCTGAGCAATGATAGTGTATGCCTTTAATTCTAGCACTAGGGAGGCAGAGGTAGGAGAATTTCTGAGGGCAGCCTAGTCTACAGAACAAGTTCCAAGACAGCCATAGATACACAGAGAAACTTTTGTCTCAACACCCTTCCTCCAAAAGAACATTCTATGTGGTAATAACATAATTTAGGGGACCATAAAATACCACAGTGAGTACAAGAAAGAGGAGCTTTTACCCAGGAGTTTTGAAGGAAAATGGATGCCACCACTCAGTAGATATACTTGCATTATATTTTTGTGTCACTTGCATGAAAAAATTACAACCAATGTAGGTATTATTTTCAGACTTTCAGAAGTATTATATCAAGAAAATGTAGATATCAGAAGAGTTACGATTCTGTAAGATTTTACTTAATTCATTAATTAACAGTGAAACTAATGTTTTGATTGATTCAAAGAACAGTTATTTTAAGGTATTTATAGAATATTTAATACTAACATGAGATGTTTAATAATTTTGATTTTATTAATAGCCTCCAGTATAGTCTAAATGTCACAGCTATTTAACATATTTATGTCACCAAGTTATTTCTATCTTTATTGAATAAAAACATGTCAGATAAGTAATTTCATGAAGTCTGGGATGTCCAGTCAGTTATAATCAATGAGATAAACTAAGTACATTATTCTGGACAGTGCCTAATGGCCTTTGCCTTGCATGATATTGAAAAACAAAATCAGACTCTCTGATTTATGCTATGTTTTGATAATTTTTCTGATAAAAGTAATGAATTATGCAGCACATTCTTTTGCAATGTTTTGGTAACCAGGAAATGGGTATTTCATTGAGATATACAGTAAATGATAAATCTTTGCTATGGTTTCCTGCATAGAATGAAGTTGAATTGAGAATGAGAATTTAGCATGAATGATATGCTATATTCAGTTTGTGCTTCACACCTTGATGCCACTATGCATTTTCACTGAATGCATGTCTCGTTTTTGAAACGTACAGAGGACGTGGTAGTACAGGGCAGAGAGATGCTTAGTTTCTGCATTGGATACTCAGATTGCCTTGCTCTAACCTATGCACACCCACAAGGATGATCAATGCTTGAAGGTGTGGAAATACTTTTATAATATACAAATCTACATGCCTCTGCCCTAAATGCTGTCTTCCCCAATTTTCCCCAAAAGTGCTTCTCACAATGTCCCAGCACATAACATGGTTTGGGCACATCATAAGAACACTCTTGGATTGCTTCATGAGGTCATAGGCTCTGAGACTGGCTTTGTTGCTTTGAATTCTGATTAAGAGGCCATAGATAACCCTAAATCTCTCCTTATTTTTAAAATAAATCAATGCAAGTAACTTTCATAGAGCTCTTTTATAAGGACTAAATAACTTTTATCATGTACTTAAGACATTGTATATGACATAGTAAATGCGCATCAATTAAATAATGAATATATTTCATATCAATATAATTTTTCTAATAGTGATAATCAAATCTCAGCTCTTGTGCTCTATTTATGCTCTCCATCTATTCTTCAGTGGTTCCTTCTTTTTCTTCACTTCTTATCACAACTAGAAAATTAATCACAGCCATTCATTGACACTCTATCCCAATTTATCTACTTCCAAATAATGTTCAAAACAGCCACTGGAGTAAATTATTGCTTTAGTCACTGTTCTATTGCTGTGAAGAGACACCATGACCAAGGCAACTCATTAAAAAAAAAACATTTAATTGGGGGCCTATTTACAGTTTTAGAAGGTTAGTCTATTATCACCATGGTAGACAGCAGGCAGACAGGTATTGTGCTGGATAAGTAGCTGAGAGCTTTACATCCTGACCCACAGGGATCAGACAGACATAGATGATGATGATGATGATGATGATGATGATGATGATGATGATGATGATGAAGATAGATAGATAGATAGATAGATAGATAGATAGATAGATAGATAGATAGATAGATAGCATACTGGCTGGTTTTGTGTGTCAACATGACACAGGCTGGAGTTATCACAAAGAAAGGAGCTTCAGTTGGGGAAATGCCTCCATGAGATCCTGCTGTAAGGCATTTTCTCAATTAGTGACCAAGGGGGGAAGGCCCCTTGTAGGTGGTGCCATCTCTGGGCTGAGCAAGCCAGGGGAAGCAAGCCAGTAAAGAAACATCCCTCCATGGCCTCTGCATCAGCTCCTGCTTCCTGACCTGCTTGAGTTCCAGTCCTGACTTCCCTGGTGATGAACAGCAATGTGGAAGTGTAAGCTGAATAAACCCTTTCCTCTCCAACTTGCTTCTTGGTCATGATGTTTGTGCAGGAATAGAAACCCTGACTAAGACAGACAGACAGACAGACAGACAGACAGACAGACAGACAGACAGA
>LR750016.1:253825-275061 GCA_902729485.2 Mus minutoides
GGTGGGGCGGAGTTCTCAGTTCCTGCCCCTGGAGTGAACTGCTGACCCGCTGCTCCCAAAACCACCTCTGCACTCACGCGTAACCCCAATGCGATCTTAAAGTCCTGGGGTGTCCCTAGCTGTGTCCGCTGGGCTCAGAGGAAAGATGGCGCGGCGGCGCGGTTCTGGCTGGGGGAGGCCCAGCCTCCGGTGGGGCGGATCCTAGTCCCTTTCAAAATGTGTAATTCCTGGTGACTACTAATCATTCAAATATATGAGGTTATGAGGGCCATTCTCATCCAAACGTCCACAATTATATACTACCCTGTGTTTGTTGCTACTCCATGTATTAAATTAATTTTTCTATTGGACATGTGCTTCTTGACATTTTTGAGAACAGATGCAGAAATATTTTGCTTCTGCTTGAACCTGGGAAAACAGGCTCTGAGATTAAGATGAAGAGGAAATGAGGTACAATGTCATCAGGTAAAGTCTCTTTCCAAGAACCCTGCTCTCAACTAAGTAAACTGATTATTTCATTAATATACTTGTCTGTCTCCCTATCTTGATCTACTCACAAACACCATTCAGGAATCACCAACAGCAGTTCAATACAGAAGAAAACTTGAGGCTGTGCCAATCAGCCTGAGTCCACAGAAAGGACAAGAAACCACTGGAATATCATGAAATTTCATCAGTGGATTTCTTTCTATAAAGTCTTGACAAGTAATGATCAACAAAGAAGGCAAGGTGAACCCATGCAACCGCATAGTCAGTGAAGAGCAGTATCAGAGCCTAATAAAGACTAGTAAATAGTAGCAAGGCAAACCAACGCCACACCATTGTCCACTGTTTGTTGAGTTCTACTTACACCCTTTCTAAACATCATATGAGGTCTCACTAGGATGCCATACTTAAAATGTTTTTTGTACGCTTGGATTTTTTTTTAAACCTACTTTAAAGGGTTTTATATATACTTTAACCTTCTTTCTAGCCCACTACCCTCCAGAGGTGCAATGGACTGGAAAGATTAATAGGGCAAAGGATGGGTGTGTGGACCTGTTTAGAAATAGTTCTTTGGGCCAATTCCAATATTTGTTTTCAGGATAGCAGCAGTTCCACTCATATGAATCAGCAGTGGTAGCTTGATCTACTCACAAACACCATTCAGGAATCACCAACAGCAGTTCAATACAGAAGAAAACTTGAGGCTGTGCCAATCAGCCTGAGTCCACAGAAAGGACAAGAAACCACTGGAATATCATGAAATTTCATCAGTGGATTTCTTTCTATAAAATCTTGACAAGTAATGATCAACAAAGAAGGCAAGGTGAACCCATGCAACCGCATAGTCAGTGAAGAGCAGTATCAGAGCCTAATAAAGACTAGTAAATAGTAGCAAGGCAAACCAACGCCACACCATTGTCCACTGTTTGTTGAGTTCTACTTACACCCTTTCTAAACATCATGTGTCCTCTCAAGCATCCAGTCCAATAAAACTTCACATGCCCTTTCACCAGGCAGATTATAGCAGAAGAGGGCCTAGTCAGCCATCATTGGGAAGAGAGGCCCCTTGGTCATGCAGACTTTATATGGCCCAATTCAGAGGAACACCAGGGCCAAGATGTGGGAGTGGGTGGGTAGGGTAGCAGGGTGGGGGATGGGGGAGAGTATAGGGGACTTTTGGGATAACATTTGAAATGTAAATGAAGACAATATCTAATAAAAATTGGAAAAAAGAAATGTAAATAAAATATCCAATTAAAAAAAACAGGATAGCAAAAACTATTCTCAACAATAAAAAAAAACTTCTGGGAGAAAAGAAAAGAAAAGAAAAGAAAAGAAAAGAAAAGGAAAGGAAAGGAAAGGAAAGAAAACGCACCATGTGTCTCTTCTCAGCAAAACACCCTCTCATAAGACAGTTTCCAGAAAAACATCCCATGACACAACTGACTTTCCAAAGAAACCCGAAATTTCCACTTCAGTTGTTCTTGACAGTTTACTTCACACTTCATCTAGTGTCTTGGAGTACAATGGAAGAAATCACCAATTTGTAAGAACACAGAAAATAATAATGAAACAGGAAATACTTTGCTTCCATCTGAGTAAATAACTTTTGCCTGATTACTATGTATAAACCACTGAAGATCAGTGCTGTACAAGACATTGTTCCCTTTTTCAATCCATTTATACTTTTGTGAGTATTCCTAATTTGCCACTTTGTACACTGAATTGCTATTTTATTTGGCAGATTTTTTTTTTAGTTCTACATTTATTTATTTGTTTTGGTGGCTGTACTTGTGGGAAAGTCAGAGTATAACAGGTGGATATGGGTTTTCTCCTTGTACCATGAGAGTTCCCAGGTGAAATGTGGGTCATCAGGTTTGTGAATAAACACTTTTACCCACCAAGCAATCTTACTAAACTTGTATAAATTTTAAATGTAGATGATTAATTTCATCCCTATACTATTTCTTCCCTACCAGTTTTTGTTCATATAAGTCTCTGGAGGGAAATTGGGGAGTTCACATAAACTTTCCTTTCACTTGATTTCCAAAGAGCTTGCATTCCATGCTGCTCTGGCCCAAGAAACATTTGGTCAATTCATTCAGACTCATTTCCTACTAATGCTTCCTTCCTTCCTTCCTTCCTTCCTTCCTTCCTTCCTTCCTTCCTTCCTTCCTTTCCTCCCTCCCTGTCTACATACAAACATACATACATACATACATACATACATACATACATACATACATACATTAGTACATACATTGTTCTCATTGACTCTTTTTATTCCTTCATTTCTTCTTTATTTTCTTTCTTCTCTCTTTTCCCCTTCTTTCTCTCCCCCTTTCTTCTTCTTTCTTTCCTTCTCCTTCACACCTACTCTTCTTTCTGCCTCAGTATAAACTATTTCTGCCCCAATGATCTGCAAGTTTTTCAGGTAACAGGTAGTACTGTAGTAGGCTAGTTCTGAGTTTCTGCACTGGGTTTCCTGGATTCAATAACCCTGGAAATCCTGCTTTCCAGAGAAACCAGGACAAGTAGTTACGGAGATGTCTTTCGGTCAGCATGACTTTGTCTCAAATTCTTAAGTCACCTATTCCTATGTCAGACACTAAGTTTACTAAGTCTACTCTTAGTTTCTTCCTTCACAACAGGTCAACGTAGCAGTTGGACAACTATCTCCTAGAAGGCTTTATCAATTAACACCAGTTTCATGAAAGAAGGAGCATAGAACAATGATTCTCTACACCTTACTCATTAGAAACTTGTGTTCTGTTATTCCTTCCTGCCTCCTCCTCCCCTCAGTAGCTTCAGCATCCCTCCTTTCCTCTCCCACTCTTTTCTTCTCCTGTAGGTTATGAAGTTTTTGGGAATGCTAAATATTCCTCTGAAAGTTTCCTTGTTTAAATTTAGCTAATTAGTATCTTCTTATCACTCCAAGCCAAGATTCTTACCTTGATCTCTTTTCCTAACTATAGAAAACAGTATATGCCAAGGATGCTTTATTTAAATGTCTAGTCAGGAATCAAGGCCAGCTTTTTCCTTGGCCAGACACAATGGGCTTTTTTTTTAAACCAAGTGCTAAATTCTAATATTAAAGATAAGATCATCTTGATAATTTTAGAGTAAAAGGATGAAATAAATGTAAGAGAAAAAGAGCCAATGTTTTTCTCTTTAGTTTAACGAAGAAAAATGCATAGCCTTAAAACACATCAACCTTTTTTCCCCCTGAGAATAATGGCCAGATATAGATTCAATTCCCTAGAATGTATTTATACAAGTTGTGATTTACTGAACACATGAGTAGGTAATGAACCCTGCAGGATTCCCATATACAGCTTTGCAATGGTGACAGAACAATATGCTTGAAACCAATGGTTGGGAACTGTGATCATAACTGGTAGCTAAGCATGTGATTTAGCAGTAGGTGTCAAGAATTACACACAGAAGTTGTATCTTGGCTTAATTGGAAGATACTGTGGTAAGAAGGTAAAACTATTATTTTACAGAAGAAAGAAGCCCCTTTTAGAATTGTTCTAGTTACTTTTCTTTCTATAGAAAAGACACCCTAGCAAGTATCCTACCTCAAGGACACTTATTCAACAATGTTCATTGTGACTTTATTTATAATAGGCTGTAATTGCAAACAACTTAAATGTCCCTCAACAGAACAATGGATTTAAAAAAATGTGGTACAGTTACACAATGGAGTATTACTCAGCTCTTTTATAGAAATGATACCACAAAATTTTCAGGCAAATGGATGGAACTTGGAAAAAATCATCTTGTGTGAGATATCCCAGACCAAGAAAGATAAATGTGATATATATGTGGATATTAACCATTAAATAATAACCAATCTACAATCTGTAGACTCAAGGAGATTTGATCTAAAAAAAAAAAAAAAAAAGAACTAGGTAGACATATGGATCTCCATGGGAGGGGAAAATAAAATGGATTTTACAGCTGGATTGGGACTGGGGGTGTGAGATGAGAACTAGAAGATCACATGGAGAGGGAGAAGGCAGATAGGACTGAAGGAAGGAATTCAAACAGAGAGGTATTTGAGAGGTGTTATGGAAACAGTGTGGTGGAAACTTTCTACAATACCTAAATATGACACTAATAAAGTTTCCAAATTATGGAGACAGAACCCCAACTGGTCCTTTCTTGTTACCAAATGAACTTATCAGTACCAGAACTGCACTACATGCAATTGAATTGTTGGACAAGGGGTTCCCATATAAATTTTAAAACAGCACTGAGTTACATTTCCCTGATGATTAAGGATGTTGAACATTTTTTCAGGTGGTTCTCAGCCATTCAGTATTCCTCAGTTGAGAATTCTTTGTTTAGCTCTGTACCCCATTTTTTAAATAGGGTTATTTGTTTTTTCTGGAGTCCATCTTCTTGAGTTCTTTATATATATTGGATATTGGTCCCCTATCTAATTTAGGATTGGTAAAGATCATTTCCCAATCTGTTGGTGGCCTTTTTGTCTTATTGACAGTGTCTTTTGCCTTATAGAAGCTTTGCAATTTTATGAGGTCCCATTTCTTGATTCTCGATCTTACAGCACAAGCCATTGCTGTTCTGTTCAGGAATTTTTCCCCTGTGTCCATAACTTCAAGGCTTTTCCCCACTTTCTCCTCTATAAGTTTCAGTGTCTCTGCTTTTATGTGGAGTTCCTTGATCCACTTAGGCTTGAGCTTTGTACAAGGAGATAAGAATGGATCAATTTGCATTCTTCTACATAAAAACCGCCAGTTGTGCCAGCACCATTTATTGAAAAATCTGTCTTTTTTCCACTGAATGGTTTTGGCTCCCTTATCAAAAGTCAAGTGACCATAGGTGTGTGGGTTCATTTCTGGGTCTTCAATTCTATTCCATTGATCTACCTGTCTGTTGCTGTACCAGTACCATGCATTTTTTTTTTATCACAATTGCTCTGTATTACAGCTTGATGTCAGGCATGGTGATTCCACCAGAGGTTCTTTTATTGTTGAGAAGAGTTTTTGCTATCCTAGGTTTTGTTATTCCAGATGAATTTGGAAATTGCCCTTTCTAACTCGATGAAGAATTAAGTTGGAATTTTGATGGGGATTGCATTGAATCTGTAGATTGCTTTTGGCCATATAGCCATTTTTACAATACTGATTCTGCCAATCCATGAGCATGGGAGATCTTTCCATCATCTGAGATCTTCTTTGATTTCTTTCTTCAGAGACTTGAAGTTCTTATCATAAAGATCCTTCACTTGCTTAATTAGAGTCACACCAAGGTATTTTATATTATTTGTGACTATTGTGAAGGGTGTGTTTCCCTGGGGAAACTATATCCAAGAACTAGAAAGGAATTTTACCATCATATCTGATGGAGAGGAAACACTAAGGACACCTAGTATATGGATGCTCAGGATATTGATCCACACAACAGAGCTTCATCTAGCATTTATTGTCAATCATAACAAGATAGACAGCCCTGACCCTAGGACTTTGTCTTTGTCCATATTTTTCAGTATTTTGTCTTCCTTTGGAGCCATGTTCCCATTATATTGGCCTCTTTTCTATCCCTGAAGGAGTGCTCCCTATCCTTCCTATATTTGGAACTCTGGCATGATAATTCTACTAAAAGAGGCACTTCCCCCTAGACCTTTCTATACTGGCCTAGTTAGCATTGCTTTTCTTACTCCCTTGACTGTAGAAGCGCTTTATCAGAGCACTTCACCCTACTAATCAGACGGAAAGTCATCAGTGGTCTTCCCCAGCTGTCAGCTTGGTATGCTATAATTTCAACCTGCCAGGCAAGATATGCTCACAGGTGCAATTGTAAGACTATTTGGGGAATGACCAACTACTTTCTGATCCGATTTGAGGCCCCCTCTGTGGGAGAGAATATATGCCTGATACAATAAACTTGATTTTGAAAAAAAAAAAAAAAAAAAACAAAACCCTAGTGCTAGAAAGATCCCAGCCCCCAGGGCAAACCTGCTGCCTATAATTTGTTAAGTGGATATGTGGCCAAGTTGCCTTCTAAATATTAAAATTTATATTTGTAGAATAATGCTGGTATCTGTCTGAGTCAGAGAGGTTCCCTTTTCAGAGGGTGTCAGTTAAGACAGCCTCACAATTGGTCAAAGTTCTAAAAATTGATTGATTGTTAAGTGGTCAGCCATAGAAATGAACATATGTTACCATGTCCAAGGCACAGAGAACATGGAAGCAGGTCTATTATATTGTAAGACCAAGAAAAAGGAGAGATACACTGTGACATGTGTCTTCTGGGTATGGTGTGGCTGCCTGTTTGTTTGTTTGTTTGTTTGGTTGGTTGGTTTTTTTTTTTTTTTTTTTTTTTGAGACAGGCTGTGACTGCCTTTTAAAAAAGGCAGGGGATTGGGGAAGGGCTTGGGAAGAAGGAAGCCAGTTTGAATGGGAGAGAGTAAGAAAAGGTAAGAGTATGACCACAAATGTCAACCAATGTATGTTCCTAGTTGTAGGTAGAAAAAATGCAAATGCAAAAGGCTATTGTTTATGGACTATTGGATGTATGCAATTTCTTGCCTAGTATTTTATAAAACTTCCTTTTTGAAATATTAGCATAAACTTTTCCTGACTTCTTTCCTCCTTTTGACAAGGGGAAACAGAGTCCCTGGGAGGTGACCATTCCCACAGAGGAAACCTATACATATAGTTTGTGAGGGTACCAGGATGCCTGCTCAGACTTGGACAACTCCAGAGATTATCACAGAAAGTTTCTGAAAGATTAGTGGGAGCACTCAAGAAGAAAAGAGCAAGAACATGGAAGACACGGCTATGTGCTTTGCAGAGAAGCATTTTCCTGAAGAGTTTTGCTCAGGCAGCTTATGTTCCAGGCAGACATTTCTAAGCATTTTGAAGCCTAGACCATGGCCAGGATGAGGCCAGGTCAGATTGCAGGCTGCAAAGCAAGTTGATAAAGAGTAGCCACAGGGATTCAGGGTTTAGGACTGATCAGAGTTACAGACTTCAGAATATTGCTGTCTGAGTCCTGAATACTAACCATAGTTCTCTTGAATTTTTTTCTTTTTTATCTCATTAACCTTTTATTTTTTAACTTAGTTTTTACAATAAACAGAAAAGCTTATCATTTAAAAAATACCATAGCTGTTGATTTTTAATATGTGGTTCAATTTTTAATGCATTACAACTATATCCTGTAATTACATCTTTTATGTACAGAAAATGTGTGCAAAGTGCTTTCAAACTATAAAGTAATTCTGATATATAAGATAAAAATGGTTGCCCTTAGGGGTTAGTTACACTTGACTACTCGAAATGAATCACAACTGGTTATATCTTTGATTTGCATTCTATTTATATAAGAAAAAAAATCTATCATTTTATCATACCAACTTCTTTTGTAATTTAAAACAAAAAACTTCACAGGTCTAAACTTTTCTGTAATAATTCAGTTATTTGGTTTTTTTTTTTCTTCCTTTTAAAAAGTAGAAAATAGATTTGAGGTCTTCTACTCATAAGCAAAAGCCAGTTTTAGGCATATCAACCAAGTAGTGATACACAATTTAAAAATAAAGTTACAGATTTGAAAAATTTGTAAAGTCAAAATATTCAATATGTAATGCTAACGCCCCCGGCATCATACAAATAAAGAAAAAATTAAAATGTTTTACTCTCTAAAGCTAGCTATGGTGGTACATGCCTGTGGTCCCAGAACTGAAAAGAAGTAGAGACAGGAACATCAGGTATTCAAGGTCATCTTTAGCTACATAGAGAACTGGAGGCTGGCATGAGCTACCAAGACTCTGTCTCAAAAGAAAAATCAGAAAAGGATTTGCTATAAAGTTTTTAAATTAAATCCTCAAAGCATAAAATATATTACTGAGCACAGGTTTGGGAAAGTACACAAGAAAGATTATCTTTCAAATACAGTCTTCCAGAATCTAAATTAATCTTCCTTTTGTTCTAATAGCTAGAAGAAACTTAAGTTTCCATTAGTTAGGCCTTCCTTAATTATGTGGACATAGAGACCTATAGACTGGAAGTATTTCTGATACCTTGTGAAGTATACCCCAAAGGAAAACTGAGGCACGAAGAGAATAAGAATCCAGACTGTCATTTACTACTTGCAGAAAAAAAGGATTTTCAGGATTTTGTTACCTTAGTAAAAACAGTATATATAAGTATTCATTTTATTGAAAAGCACCCTATGAAACAGACAGTAAATATCCTCACTTAAAAGAAAAATGGTTACAAAGGATTAGGTGTGTATGATTAAATTAAAATATAATTAACCATCTCTAGAGTTGGAATACATGTTTACACCTACATTAGGCCTATTTTTCATCATTTCCATCATCAAGTTAAGTCTGTTCAGTGAATCATTTGTAAACAGTAAGCACAGTACAAGGACGATGATTTTCTGAGTTCCCCTGAACAAGCTGGGGAAGTCAAGCCACTAAATAAAGCCCAGTCTTCTGTGCAGACCACAAAGACTGTATAGAGGATTCTTCTGTGAGTTTTCTGCTACATAGTTGACAGTTCAGTGACTGATACAAAATTGATTTAACCTCATTTAAAAATCACTCTTGTCTTTGCATTCTTTCTTGTGTTTAATTTAAGAAAGTAAAAACTATGAAGTTTATCTCATAATTGGAGCTATGCCTTAGAAATGCAGATTATAATTCTTATGGGAAAAAATCAGGTGATCACTACTGAACAATAACATTACTGAACAATCATTAATAACTTAGTCCTTCAAGCTCAAAAAGAGTAAGTCTATGGATGCTACTTAAAATCTAGTTGACATTGATTTTTCAAGTGTCAGCAATATTAGTATTTAAAATGTTACCATTTAGGTATTGCAAAGGATATTTATGTATATAAACCAAACAATTGGACAAAAAAGAAATGTAATCATCAAAACTGAGATTTTCTTGTGAATTCCACTTCATTTTCTTCTCCTTCTTTGATATTACAAATGTGCCAACCACCGAGCAATAAAAGGCCATATAATAGCAAAAACTAATGCACCAGGGGACATCTCAAAGGGCCACCAAGATGGTTTCTGTGAGGAGGGTTGATTACTTGTCTGCAAAGATAATTTTGCCTTCAAAGCAGTTAGTGTTTCCAGTTTATGAAGTCTCTGAAGGACATTCCGCATGTCCTCCTGCAATCTAATGAGCACAAGAGCGATCTGCTCGTTGAGGCTGCCTCTGGACCCTCAGTCTGAGCCCCAGTGTTCTCCATCACCTCCACTTACTGACCCTTGGTTCCTTCGCTCAAATGTGGCATTCTATGCCCTCTCCCTCTCCTGATACTGGAGAAGTCCTCACTCTCTCCACCTCTCTTCTCACAGTGTGGCGCTCCACTGCTACTTCTGCCATCTTCTCCTCCGTGTTTCACTTCACCTTTTCCTTTGTCTGCTACCATCCACATTTCCCCAATGCTGCCATTTCCAGGAGATTGTTGAGCATCTTCACAAAACCCAGAACTTTCCAAGTGCTGAGTAGGATCACCACCTAAGTAATACTCCCCTTGTCCAAATTGCTCCATAGAATCACAATATGCTTCACTATCTGAATCACTTGTTCAATGATGTGTTCCTGAAGCATCTTCACTGGGATCTTCCCTTGTATCTTGGTGAACACAGACAACAGTGCTTCCTGTCTGCTGCCAGCTCTGAGCTCCAGGCTTTTCATCTTCACTGCTTCTGGTACTCTGGGAAGAATCAGTATGAGTATCACTCTGTGTGTATCCTGAACAAAGCTATCTTTACAGCCATTGGTAACAATGACTTCCAAATTCTTATCTGTTGATTTCTTCATCGTTTTCTTATCATCACTGCCACTCTGTTCTGCTCCTTTAACTCTTCTTGGGTCTCTTCTTCCTCAGACTCAGCTCTACTATCACTGCTCTCCACTTTACCATTAACCTCTTTGGCATTTGAAGAGGTCAGAACATTACCAAGGTCAAGTAGAGCTTGACCTTGCAGCACAAGGTCCAACCTTGGCTAACTCTGGAACACAGCTTCTTTGTGCTCTCAGAAAACACTTCCCAGACAATTTCAACCCAGTGATGCTGGTCTCTTCTTAATCACCACTAATTGCTTAGCTCCAGTCAACCAGCACCAACTGTCCCAGTAATTCCTTCTATTTTTCACTCTAAAGCCCAAGCCACATGGCTGATGCTGCAGAGTTCTGCTGCTTGCTGGGTCTGGAATATGGTTCCCTTGTTCTTTTACATTATCACCACCTTTCTGTTTTCCAACTCCTTCACTCCTTAAGTTTGGCTGTCTTGAAAATTTTTTTCTATGTATACTTTTCAGTTTCAATATCCTCACTAGGATATTCATCTTTGGCATTAGATTTTGTTTGCCTGTGTTTTCTTTCTGTATTTTTTTTCATTTTGTTTGAAATAGGAACTTGCTATGTAGCCAAGGTTAGCCTCAAACTCCATCATCCCATATAAGTCTCCTGATCATAGGCATACAAGGTCTTACTGTGTAGCCAAAGATGGTCTGAATCACCTGCTCTATTCCAGGATGGTCTTGAACTCCTGATCATCCTACCTCAGACTCCTATGACTTGGTGTACCACCATATATATCTGGTTGGTTGATGATATTGTTTTCTAGTTTGTGTGTGTGTGTGTGTGTGTGTGTGTGTGTGTGTGTGTGTTTGTATGTATGTAGTACAGGTGCTACGTATATGTTTCTGAGTGAGTGAAATTAGGCACTATCAAAGCACATAGATAGTAGTCTGAGAATACAAACCTAAAGTATCAGTCCTTGCTTTCTACCTTGGTTGAGACAGGGTATTTTCTTATCTGACCATGTGTAACAAGTTAGCATTCCCAGAACTACTAGGGTGTCTTCTGTCTCTCCCTTCTCTAGCTCATGCTTTCTTTCATAAAATTATAAGTATTGCCATTTTTAAGAGATCTTATTTTTAATTTTGTGGGGTTTAAGGTTCATGAGAGTGAATCAGATCCCTTGGAGCTGGAATTACAGACATTTGTGAGCGTCTCAAAGTGGGTGTGAGAAACTGAACTTAGAGTCTTTGCAAAACCAATATGTACTCCTAACCACTGAGAAAGCTCTCCAGCCCCTGTGTATGTATTTTTCTCTTTGTCTGTTTGTCTTAGTTGGCTCTGTCAGTGTTACTGATCTACAAGCCAAGAACTGTATCAGAGGATTAGAATAAAAGGGAAAAGGATAGAGCTTAAGAAAGGCAAGTGCAGTGCACAGAAAAAGAACTGTCTGGCAGGCCCAGAAGACTGACATAAGGTAGGTCCTAATGTAAATGTTTTGTTTACTTTCTTAAACTCTCTGTGTCTCTCTATATATTAAATATTACAGGATCTTTATTCGATTTTAACTATGATACTTTTGTAAAAAGTGTCCATAGACATCTTTAAATTCAACATTATGATGACTAGATTTTGTGCTAACTTGATCATATTTAGAAACATCCATTCAGTAAAAACATACTTCTAAATGTGACTGTGAGAGAATTTCTAGAGAGAACTGATCCCCAACTTGGAGTATAGATAGTACCACACTGTGGGATAGGGGCCAAAATGGAATAAAAAAAAAAAAGTGAAATGGAGAGCAAGCAAGCCCAGCCCAAACATTTTTCTCTCTCTGCTTTCTGGCCACCTTAAAGTGAATAACTCTCCTTTACCATATGTGCTCGTCATTGATATGCTAAGAAAATACAGCAATGCAGCTATGGACTAAGTCCCCTGAAACTGTGAGTCAGTATAAATCATCCACCCAGCCAGGCGTGGTGGCGCACGCCTTTAATCCCAGCACTCGGGAGGCAGAGGCAGGTGGATTTCTGAGTTCGAGGCCAGCCTGGTCTACAAAGTGAGTCCCAGGACAGCCAAGGCTACACAGAGAAACCCTGTCTCGAAAAAAAAAATCATCCACCCTTTGGTTCATGTTTGCCATGTTGATGAGAAAGGTAATACAGAAAGCAAGTAGAGAGGGTCACTGCTGTGAGAAACCCTAAGCCTGTGATTGTGAAACCTTAAGAACTTGCTTGTGGGATGAATTTGCAAGAGTTTAAATGGGTATAGAATCCCTAGGCTTATGTAAGCAGAGATTGATGGGAGATTCTAATACCATACAGAAGGGTTTATTTTAGATCATAGACAGTCCATCATGGCAGAAAAGGGACAGTATAGAAACATGACACAGCCCTTGCTCACATTGTGTCCACAGCCAGGAAGCAGGGAAAGTTGGGTGTTGGGGATCAGTATGCTTTCTACTTTTTCAGTAAGATCCAGTCTATGTGCCACCCATAATAGTAGGTCAGCCTGCCTCCTGTCTGGAACCTCTTGAATAGACATCCCCAGATATTTGTTTCCTAAGTGAGTCTAGTTCCTTTGAATTTGACATTAATTTTCCATCACACATAGCAATTACAAATGCCACATCATACCTTTGGGGTTCCAGGCCCCACTCTCAGTCTAACTGGAAAGTTAGAAAAAGTCTATCCCCAAAGCTAAGCTAAAAAAAAAAAATCTCTGAGCTACTAATTATAAGATCAAAAGCAAATAGACTTAAGATCTCAGAAGGGAAAAATAAAAATGAGGGTAATTGGTGTATGCTAGATATAAAAAATGTGGATTGACTTTAAGTATGTAAGAAGGTTAACCACTTATTCTTGAATTTAAGTCATGATGTTAGAGAGGTGACAACGAAACAATAACATAGAAATGGAATGTACACCAAGGGTGGGTAGAGAAATGTGCAGTGATTATAGCCAGAGGGTAGAAGAGGGCAAGGTATAGGCAAGAGAGTAGGCAATGAGAGCACACAGAGATGGGAGGGGTCCAAAGAATGGAAAGTAAGAAATGATATTACTGAGTGGGCAGTAAAATGCACAGTGATAAGGTATTAGGGAGGCAAGTGTATTTATTCATAGTGTGGAGAGTGGAGAGGTGAGTGGGCTGTAAAAGTGAGCTGTAGGAAGACAAATGGGGTGTGACGACAATGGGGAATAGGTACTGGTTGGTAGTAGAGAGAAGAGTTGGAAATGATCATGGTGGTGAGAAGGTAGAAGAGTGGACTGTGATGGTGAACACTAGGTAAAGAATGGAGAGTAGTGTTGATAAGCAGTGAGTATAATGGAGGAGTGTGGTAAGTAGGTAGTGATGGGTCATCATAAGTAAGAGTATCAGAGTGGGCAATGATGGTGGATAATGAATAGGAAATTGAGGAATGACGGTGGGGACTGGAAAGGAGTGGGGAATAGATGGTAGTGAGAACATTAGAAGAATGGCCATTGATAATATTCAGGAGAAAGAGCAATGATAGGTACTGGGTAGGTAGCAAAGTGGGTACTAGCTGAGTGGGTAGGGGAGTGGGCACTGCTGAGTGGGTAGGGGAGTGGGCACTGCTGAGTGGGTAGGGGAGTGGGCACTGCGGAGTGGGTAGGGGAGTGGGCACTGCGGAGTGGGTAGGGGAGTGGGCACTGCTGAGTGGGTAGGGGAGTGGGCACTGCGGAGTGGGTAGGGGAGTGGGCACTGCTGAGTGGGTAGGGGAGTGGGCACTGCAGAGTGGGTAGGGGAGTGGGCACTGAACATGCAGCATGGGAAGGATAATCACCAGCAGTGAGGTGGACAATGTGGAGGGGAATAGGCATTGATGTGGGGCCACATTAGTATAGTTGGCAGTGATAGGAGGTTTGAGTATTAGAATTGTCAGGTATTTGAGGCATGGGCATTAAAATGGGTGGCAATTGGGGTTGGCATCTCAAATGTGCCACTGAATCTTAGCAGTAGGTGAGCTGTGAAGAGAGTATGTTGCTGTAAAAGTTAATTTGGTTCCCTCTTCTTTAAACACATAAATAAACACATAAATGAGCTTCTCTGTGCAAAAATGTTTCACAGATGCGGACTCTTTGGTTTCCTAGCCTCCACACCTATCAGGAAAATAAACTTCAACTGTACTTTATCAATTACTCAGTCTGTAGTATGCTTTAGTTCAGGAATGGATAAGTAGTCCTGCTCCACACCTTCCATTGGTATGTGGAGAAACATATTATCAATGCTCTTGGGTCATATGGAGCATACGTGTTAGTCAACAGTCCCCTTTGCATAAAACTTGGCCAAACTTGAGATTAAAAACGTTTTGCTCTGAGAGGTTTTGCACTCTGAATTTGTGGAAAGATTGCTAAACTGTGTTATTGAGAGTTAAAAAAATCAAAGAGAATGCATTCCCATCATCCAAGTGTGTGATTGATGCTGTAATGAGACCTAGTTTAATACCAAAACGAGACTAATGAGCTTATCTAAAAATACATGCACCAAATATCACTGCACAGACATAGATGCTGAGTTTCAGGTTGAAGGAAGAAACATTGTGGCAGTAGTATTCAGTCTTTAAAGAAGGGAGTTCTGGGAAGAGATGGTTGTTCCTTTTCTTCTGCCTGATCACAGAGAGAAACAACTTTACAATAGATATGAAAATACTCATTTACTTAACAGATTAAATATGGATGAAGTGTCTTCTGGATAAAACAAATTACTTTTTAGTTTAAGATTTCCCCTCATTTCATGAAGCTGGAGAAATTGAGATATTTAACACATTACACAATTGAAATTGCTACCCCTAAAAGCCTTATCCTTAAAAAGAGGTATTCTCTGAACACCTGGCTTAAATTTTCCAAGATTAAAAAAAATAATAATTTTTTTTTTGTATACTTAAATCTTCCTTGGCTCTCTACCTTTGATGTTTGAAAAGGGAAATCTTTAGAATTTATTGTAAAGCATCCAGAAAGTATACCTTTGGTGGAGTAGAACCATTATTTAATTTATAGTCACATACAATAACCTCTTGTTTAAAACAAATCTCTACTCTTGGTACTTAAATGTATTTATTTTACCTATAAAAGAATGTAAAATTTTACATTTGGACACTTTGCTTGGTGTGCTGTGTAGTTGGTGGCTGTTTGTTACAGGCACTACATTTCTCCTGCTTTTTTCAAAGAGCAGAGCTCTCTGACAATGGTTTACACTGCCCATGGGGACCGCTCCAGATAGAGCAGAACATCAGCACTGGCCAAATTAGCCTGATATAAATACACTCTCACTTCCTAGGTACTTTCTAACTCACATGACCATGTGGAAAGTGACCATAAACTAGGTCTGAATCTGCACCCTCTGCACTTGGCAAAGAGCCTGGAAAAGAGTCAGTCATGTGTAAATATTTATTGACTGGCTGTGGTTAGGACAGAATACTATGGCTGCTTCAGGTTTCATTGTGGCATGCTGTTACAGAGTGCATGGATTGATTTTCGTCTCCAGAAATTGTATCTGCTCCCTATCACAGTCTATTCTTTGGACATCAGACTTCATTTATAAGAATCTTATTATGTATCATCCAGTTTCAAAGGAAATTCTGGTTCGATGGAATAAACACGTTGTATGTCCCTGCTTTCAGAAAATACTGTAAAAACAAATCCCAAGTCCTTGCACTGTGCCAGGGTTTAGGAAAAGGAGTTGTTTATGTGAGCCACACTTTCTTATTGCTATTACAAAATATGGGCAGCAAGATCCGAGCTGGGAGAAGACATATTTTGGCAGTGGTCTCAGAGCTTGCAACCTATAATCCTTGCTGATGTTGACTATGGGTCTGTGGTGAGTCATGACTCATGGTGACAGGAACCTGTGGAGGGGGAGGAGGCTACTCATAATGGACAGAAAGATACTGAGCTCAGGACTGAAGACCAAGTTTAACCTTCAAACATGGCAATAATCACTTCTGTTTAATCAGGCCCTTCCTCAAATTTCAGGAACTCACAAAATATCATATAAGTAGTAACACCTGAACCTGCTAGGGGCATTCAATGTTCCAAACATAATATTTCCCCTACTCCACTGGAATCATCAAAGCCCATGTTCAGTCACCTGGCTGGACTGTCATTGACAGCTCATCCCCAAAGAGATGCCACACTTCATTTTAACTTGCCTTTATGAATCCACTGGAATTTGCATTCTGTATATATTTACTTATTATTATTTTAGGGTTTGCTGTGAGGCATTTCAATGGTCCCTACTTGTCAAATTTATAAAAATTCTAAAAGATCCTTAGCATAAATTTCTGAGGGTAAAATTGGGAATTTGTATGCATACACATGTGCTTCACATACTTTCAGGAATATTATCAGGCTACTTTCTAAAAAGATTACAACACTGAAGAAAATATCTAATAAAAATTGAAAAAAAGATTACAACATACTATATTTACTGCTATTATAATGTCAAAGTGTACACTTTAATATTCTTTCTTCAAAAAAAAATATTAGATTTTAAAAGCCCACAGTAGTTCTCAGTTAACGAAGTAATATTTTTAATTTCATTTTGTTGGAGCTGACACTTCCCAAACCTAAAGAAAGAGATGCCCCTGAACATACAAGAAGCCTACAGAACTCCAAATACACTGGACCAGAAAAGAAATTCCTCCAGACACATAATAATCAGAACAACAAATGCACTAAATAAGATAGAATATTAAAAGCAGTAAGGGGAAAAGGTCAAGTAACATATAAAGGCAGGTCTATTAGAATTACTCAAGACTTCTCACCAGAGACTATGAAAGCCAGAAGGTCCTGGAAAGATGTTATACAGACCCTAAGAGAACACAAAAGCCAGTCCAGGCTACTATACCCTGCAAAACTCTCAATTACCATAGATGGAGAAATCAAAGTATTCCAATGATAAAACCAAATTCACATAATATCTTTCCACAAATGCAGCCCTTCAAAAGATAATAAAGGGAAACCACCAACTCAAGGACGGAAACTGCACCCTTAGAAAAAACAAAAAAAGAAATCCTTCAACAATCCTAAAATAAGACAGCCCCAAGAACAGATTCCCAACTCTAACAGCAAATATAACAGGAAGCAACAATTAATTTTCTTTAATTTCTCTTAACATCAATGGACTCAATTCCCCAATAAAAAGACATAGACTAATAGATGGGCTAGACAAACAGGACCCAAGGTTTTGCTGCTTACAGGAAACCCACCTCAGGGTAAAAGAGGAATGCCAGGGCTAGGAAGCAGGAGTGGGTGGATTGGGTAGCAGGGCAGGGGGAGGGTATAGGGGACTTTCAGGATAGCATATGAAATGTAAATGAAGAAAATATCTAATAAAAAAAGGAAAGAAAGAATATCTTTGTGGGAAAGCCTGGTTTGGTTTTGTCAACCTGATGGAAGAGGTCCCTCGACCTATAGGACCTTCCCTCTCTCTATTACATTTTTTGGAAGTGTGCAGTAGTTAACATTAAAGTAGAGAATGGTATGAGGATTGGGTAATCCCCTTGTAGGGTTGGACATGAGGTAGAGTGGTTCCTAAGGTCAGAAACGGTGAGGCTTAGAACCCAAAACTCTTACCATTCCAAACATGGGAGAGGCTGAAATCCAAAGAGAAACAAGCCATGATTAAGGTATGTTAACAATTTGAATTTCAATTTTGTTTATCTTAAAAATTAAAACAACAGCCAACACTCATATGTGTGGGATAGGCATGACTTTTCCTAACAGTTTTCACCTGTTAACTTTCAGTGAGTGCCCTGTTATAATGTATAGATTATCTGAAGCTTCTGCTATTGTACTACATGAGAATTTCCAAAAACCATTTGTCACATCCCTTCCACTCTAATCTGTCATATCTACTTCTCATTGCTTTAATATAGAGCCTGTTGGAATTTGTGGACTTTATCTCTTAGCTCTTTTAACTGCCCCTCCCTTAGTATACATTTAACTTTTGATTAATTAGTTATTTTATTTATTTACATCTCAAATGCTGCCCCCTTCTGGTCCTCCCATCATGCAGTCCTTCCCCCCTTCTCTCCTGCCCTTAACCTTTGAGAGGGTGCCCGCCCACCAGGTGTCCCTCCACCCTAGGGTACTGAGTTTCTACTGGATTAGAAACATCCTCCTCCCATGACACCAGACAAGGTAACCCTCTGTGCTAGTGGGTCTTGGACCAGCCCATGTATGCTTTTTGATTGATAGAAGTTCTCAGGGAGCTCTCAGGGGTCCAGATTAGTTGACACTATTGATCTGCCTGTGGGGTGGCCATTCCCTTCAGACCCTTCAATTCTATCTAACTCTTACCACTCCTGGGCATATACCTAAAAGATGCTCCATCATAGCACAAGAACACATGTTCCACTATGTTCATAGTGGCCTTATTCTTAATACTCAGAAACTGGAAGCAACTCAGATGTCCTTCAACTGAAGAGTGGATAAAGAAAACATGGTTCATTACATAACAGAATACAATCTAGCTATTAAAAACAGAATGGAATGCAATTCAGCTATTAAAAAAAAGGACATTATGAATTTTGCAGGCAAATGGATAGAACTAGAGAATATCATGCTCAGTAAGATAACCCAGACCCAAAAGGACATACATAGTATGTACTCATTGATAAGTGGATATTGGTCATAAAGTACAGAATACCCATGATACACTCCATAGAGCCAAAAAAGTTAAACAAGAAGGAAGGCCCAAATGAGGATTCTCAAATCACATTTAGAAAAAGGAACAAAATAATTATGGGAAGCAGAGGTGGGAGGGGGGGTCTGGGTGGGAAAAGGGAGGAGTAGAAGGGGGTCAGGATAAGGTATGGGAAGAAACAGGAGAGAGGCCCAGAGGGCCAGAAGAATGAATGGAAATATGTAGCTGCTGGGGTGGGGGACTGGGGAACCTCTCAAAAGTCCCAGAAACCTGGGATGGGGGGGTCCCAGGACATAGTGCAGGTGTTCTTAGCCAAAATGCCCAAGAGTGAAGAGATGGAAATTGAAGAGACCACCTCCAGTAGCCAGACAGGAACCGAGTGGAGAGATGGGGACACCAATACACCTACAAAACTTTCAACCCAAAATTGCTCCTGTCTAAAAGAAATGCAGGGATAAAATGGAGTAGAGACTGAAGGAATGGCCAACCAATGAACATCCCAACTTGGGCACCAACTTGGGTACCAATCCCTGACAGTATTACTGATGTTATATTGTGCTTGCAGACAAGAACCTAGCATGGCTGTCCTCTGAGAGACTCTACTAGCAGCTGACTGGACAGATGCAGATACTTATGCCAAACATTGGACTGAGTTCAGGGATCCCTATGGAAAAGTTCAGCTGAAGGAGCTGAAGGGGATTGTAACCCCATAGGAGGAACAGTATCAATTAACTAGACCCCTCAGAGTTCCCAGGTATGGATTGCTCCTGCTACATATGTAGTAGAGGACTGCCTCATCTGGCATCAGTGGGAGGGTATGCATTTATTCCTGTGGAGGCTTGATGCCCCAGAGAAGGGGGATACTAGAGGAATGAGGTGAGTGTGGGTGGGTGAGTGGAGGAGCACCCTCTTAGAGGAGTGGAGATATGGTAGGGGACTCATGGAGAGGGGACTGGGAAAGGTAAATAAAGAAAGTAATTAATAATAAAAATTAAAAAGAAAAAGAAACAGGAAATTGAAATGAGAGTCCGGAGTGGCTCTGATGAATATTTTGGTGATAGCTGAGGGGATAATTCTATGGGGACATACTGGAATACACTTAACAAAATTTTACCTAAAGTGGTCACACATTACATTTTATGCAGTTTTACTAAACAACTTGTTTTAGTCTTTTTCATGTCTGTAAAAACAAACATAAATAATTTTTAAATATCTTCTTGGCATATTTATGACATGCAGACATGAGCATATCGGTTGGTGTTAGCTGCTAAGTGATGTAGTCATCCTTATGAGTACACACCTATTTTAACAACACTTCAAAATCTCCTTTTCTTACATCTCAGCAGATGTAACTTGAACGAGCTGAGTTCCATTTTTTTTCTGATATGAATTGAACATTCCCAGAGATCTTCCTGACATTTCACTGAACATGAGCATCAGTCCTTTCAGCCAAGCACATTCCAAAGTGTGTTCACTACCTTTCCTTCTTGAACTATGACCTCAAACTGAGCAAGCAAATGCATGTACTGCTTGACTACGCATGCTCAATAATGTGACCAGCGTAAAGTTCTTTTCTATATGAGTGTGTATTTCTCTAACAAAAGCTCATCCTTTCCTTGTAAGAGGAATTATTACTTGGGAGATAACATTGGTACTTTTCTTACCAGTTTCAAGCAAACAACATCAACAACAAAAACCACAAAAAAATCCACCCCCCCAAAAAAGCACCACATTTCTTTCTCTATTATTGTTACCTATTTATCTTGTGACTGCCCTCACCAGGATGCAAACCCACCACATTTAGTTATGCTGTCCCTGTACCACCTGGATAGTCACTGGTATGTGGCCAGGGTGATCATTTCACTAAGTATTCATTCGATATTCTAATATGCATTTTTTTCTTTTTTTTCTCTTTATTAGATATTTTCTTCATTTACATTTCACATGTTATCCAGAAATTTTCCCTTACCCTCCCGCGTCCCCGCCCTGCTCCCCTACACACCCCTTCCCACTTAATGGCCCTGGAATTCCCCTGTACTGGGGCATATAGAGTCTGTATGACCAAGGGGCCTCTCCTCCCATTGATGGCCAACTAGGCCATCTTCTTCCATATATGCAGCTAGAGACATGAGCGCAGGGGGAACTAGTTAGTTCATGTTATTCTTCCACCTAGAGGGTTGAAGACCCCTTCCGCTCCTTGGGTACTTTCTCTAGCTCCTACCTTGGGAGTCCTGTGTTCCAACTAATAGCTGACTGTGAGCATCCACTTCTGTGTTTACCA
>LR750016.1:277391-301226 GCA_902729485.2 Mus minutoides
TCCTGACGAGTGACTTTATATCCATGTCCTGTTTTTCTGGTGTGCTGTTGTATCTAGGACTTGATGGGGTGGGTGAGTTTGGATCTGGTTATGCCAAGTACCCTTGGATTCTGTTGCTTCTGTTCTTACGCTTACCTCCTGCCATCTCTAACCAAGGAGACCTGGTGTTGGTGCAGGCCAGAAGGGAGAGTCTGAAATGGTCTGGGCCTTTATCTCTGTCCTGGCTGGTGACTCAGGTCGCACTGGATTGGGCAGGAACAGATGCTGCGTTCAGCTGCTCACCTGTGGTCCCAAGACAGGCTGGGGGGTCCCGTGGAGAATGCGCAGAGCCTGCGCCCGAGCCCTGGGCTGGTGCGGGCGTACAGGACCAGATCGGAAGGGGAAGGGCTAATATGCATATTTTTACAAACAGCTAAATCAGTCAGAATATTTTGCTGTTATTGCCACAAGCAGTGTTGAGCTGCATGGGGATTGAGAGGGCCTACCAGTGCATGAGTGGGATTTTGCTTGGATACATGTGGATATGATATGATAGTGCTAGGTAGGGCCTTTGAGGGTGGGAATTAAGCGACATGGAAATTGTGTAGTCATCATGACAGAGTTAGTATGTTTATAACAACTACTTCTGCTTTGAGGACTTTTGGGGGAGAATTTAGCCTGTGCCACCTTCAAGCATGGTTGATCCCAAAACTTCTGATCTCCATAACCCTGAGATACGGCCTTGATTATAAAATAACCAAGCTAGAGAGGTTTCTTGTAGCAATGTAAACAAACTGTCTTGATACTGTTTTTCAATAGTATGCTTTTATGTAAATAGATTTGTACTAAACATATGGAGATTGAGCATGGCTCTTTAACCTAATCTTGAAAATGGTGTTATTTCTTTCCAATTTGTATCCCCTTGACCTCCTTTTGTTGTCAAATAGCTCTGGCTAGGACTTCAAGTACTATATTGAATAGGTAGAGAGAAAGTGGGAAGCCTTGTCTAGTCCCTGATTTTAGTGGGATTGTTTCCAGCTTCTCTCCATTTAGTTTGATGTTGGCTACTGGTTTGCTGTAGATTGCTTTTATTATGTTTAGTATGGGCCTTGAATTCCTGATCTTTCCAAGACTTTTATCATGAAGGGGTGTTGGATTTTGTCAAATGCTTTCTCAGCATCTAAGGAGATGATCATGTGGTTTTTATCTTTGAGTTTGTTTATATAGTGGATTACGTTGATGGATTTCTGTATATTAAACCATCCCTGCATCCCTGGGATGAAGCCTACTTGGTCATGATGGATGATCATTTTGATGTGTTTTTGGATTCAGTTTGTGAGGATTTTATTGAGTATTTTTGCATCGATATCCATAAGGGAAATTGGTCTGAAGTTCTCTATCTTTGTTGTGTCTTTATGTGGTTTAGTTATCAGAGTAATTGTGGCTTCGTAGAATGAATTGAGTAGTGTACCTTCACTTTCTATTTTGCTGATTAGCTTGAGAAGAACTGGAATTAGGTCTTCTTTGAAGGTCTGATAGAACTCTGCACTAAACCCATCTGGTCCAGGGCTTTTTTTTGGTTGGGAGACTATTAATGACTGCTTCTATTTCTTTAGGAGATATAGGACTGTTTAGGTCATTAATCTGATCCTGATTTAACTTTGGTACTTGGTATCTGTCTAGAAATTTGTCCATTTCATCCAGATTTTCCAATTTTTTTGACTATAGCCTTTTGTAGAAGGATCTGATGGTGTTTTGGATTTCCTCAGGATCTGTTGTTATGTCTCCCTTTTCATTTCTGATTTTGTGAATTAGGATGCTTTCCCTGTGCCCTCTGGTGAGTCTGGCTAAGGGTTTATCTATTTTGTTGACTTTCTCAAAGAACCAGCTCCTGGTTTGATTGATTCTTTGAATAGTTCATTTTGTTACCACATGGTTGATTTCACCCATGAGTTTGATTATTTCCTGCCATCTACTCCTCTTGGGTGAATTTGCTTCCATTTGTTCTAGAGCTTTTAGGTGTGCAGTCAAGCTGCTAGTGTATACTCTCTCCAGTTTCTTTTTGGAGGAACTAAGAGCTTTGAGTTTACTTCTTAGGACTGCTTTCATTGTGTCCCATAAGTTTGGGTACGTTGTGGCTTCATTTTCATTAAACTCTAAAAAGTCTTTAATTTCTTTCTTTATTTCTTCCTTGACAAAGGTATCATTGAGTAGAGTGTTGTTCAGTTTCCACGTGAATGTTGGTGTTCTGTTATTTATGTTGTTATTGAAGATCAGCCTTAGCCCATGGTGATCTGATAGGATGCATGGGACAATTTCAATATTTTTGTATCTGTTGAGGTTTGTTTTGTGGCCAATTATATGGTCAATTTTGGAGAAGGTACCATGAGGCGCTGAGAAGAAAGTATATCCAGAAGATGGCCTAGTTGGCCATCATGGGAAGATAGGCCACTTGGTCATGCAAACCTTATATGCCCCAGTACAGCGGAATGCCAGGGCCAAGATGTGGGAGTGGGTGGGTAAGGAAGCCGGGCGGGGGATGTGGGAGGATATAGGGGACTTTGGGGATAGCATTTGAAATGTAAATGAAGAAAATATCTAATAAAAATTGGGAAAAAAAAGAAAGATAAAAGACAGTAGAATTAGAGAGGCATTATGCAAGCCTTAGCCATAGATAAGGGGCTACGAACTCTCTGTTGTGGTCTAAGAAATAAATTCCAGAATTTATTGTCAACTTCTGAGAATATCAGCCCAATGTGTTGTGGCTTCAAAGGTCAATATAATGATAAGAAAAAAAAGAGAAAGAAAGAAAGAAAGAAAGAAAGAAAGAAAGAAAGAAAGAAAGAAAGAAAGGAAGGAAGGAAGAAAGAAAGAAAGAAAGAAAGAAAGAAAGAAAGAAAGAAAGAAAGAAAGAAAGAGAAAATGGTGTGAGGGTTCAGGTACTAATATCATGAAAAGTGGGAAAGTGCTGAGGACCAGCCTGGGGTTTGTCAGTCCTTCTATCACTAGTTGTTACCTAGTTTTAAATGAACAATTTCAGTGTTATTTTATCCGGTGTATATTATAACTGGCTATTTCTTATAAAGATATTCATTCATTTTGCTAGCATTTTCATAACTTTAAAAATGTCAGTGAATGATAACCTACATACTATTATTGAAAATAAAATCTGGTGGCTGGAGAGTTGGCTCAGCGCTTAAGATCAGGTGTTGCTCTTGCAGAGGCTCTGGGCTCAGTTCCCAGCAAGCATTTGGCATCTCACAAACACCTGAAACTCTAGTCCCATGGGGTACAACGCTCTCTTTCAACCTCCTAAGACACATGGTGCACATATATAAATTCAAAAAACACATATAAAAAATTTTTTTAATGAATATGGACATTTTTTTGCAGGGGAAGAAAAGCTAAATTCAGTACAATATAGCAAAGTTTACTTTGTAAAAGCCTTAAAGCCAAATACAGCATTTTAGCCCAAATACAGGTCAGAATGTATCTCTCCAGTGTGGTACATTGCATTTTTAATCAGAAAAACTGACTATAGCGATTGTCCACTTCCTACAATGTGACTTAGCATTATTTGGACAGCCTTTTGTCTAGGATTGCCTGAATTTTACTGTAATGATTTATGTAAGTTCCCTTGCTTAGTTATAAGGGTATATGCATGTTAATTTTTAGTTTATTTTAGGTGGAGGTTGTTTTTGTGTATATTTTGTCACAGAGGTAGGGGTGCTGGTTTAGGCTAAACGAAACATTGCAAAGTGCACAAAGACTAAGTTTTAGCTGAATGAATTTCAAAAGAAAATATACCTTCAATGCCACTTGAGGTATACAGTCTACATAGTGTTACCCTTATATTTTCCTCAGAAGTATTCTGAGGAATAATTTACTTTTTAAGTTCAACATTAAGACTGTGAGAAGCTAACAGTGTTAGTTTTCCTCCTGAGTATATCACCAGTGATATATTCATCCACTAGTAACATTTGGTGGTTTCCAAGTCAAAACAGCCTTTATTGGACTTCCTGCACATATCATTGGTATACATCTCTGCAACTCTGATTAGTGTGCACACAAGTACCTCAGGGATGTCACAGACTGTGTTCTGCCTTCTAAATGTTTCCCATAGTGGCTGTCATGTGTTCTGCCTCAGAAGTATCATTTGAGCATCATGGCACTGATTACTTGGAACCATGTAGTGTTGTCATGGCACCAGGTTTTGGCTCATGCCACATAATGGAGTCAATGAGTCAAGAGTCATGGGAATGATGAAGGATCTTTGTGAGCAAACTAACATGTTGGAAGTTGGCCAGTTCTCACCTTTCCATAACCATACCCCTTGCTCTAAAACAGAATCTTTTAATAGTTTTCCCCCAAGGGAAGTCATGTGCATCCTAGACACTGGGTAGTACAGCTGCCCAGTGTTTCAAAAGGTATCCTGTAGTGTGGACTCTTCCCAGCACAGCTCCTTTTAGGTGACTAAGAGCCATACATAGCCTAGTGAATCTAAAGATAGCAATCATCAAATCCTCTGTTGTAATTAAAGTAGCATGCATAGTATTTTTTAATGGTTTTAGAGCTTTATTGTAGAAAGGCAGGGAGAAAGAGAGAAGGGAGAAAGAGGGAGAAAGAACAGCCATGGCCATGTGGAGAGAGTGGGGAAGAGAGAGAGAAGGGCTAGAGATGAGAGTAAGAAAAGTGAAAGCTTAAAGAGGTGCATAGTATTTTTAAGGCCAGTATTTCTGGCAAGCACACTTCCATATATGTCCTTCTAGTTTCTCAGAACTTGGGAGTACTAGGAAAAGGGGGTGTTGTATATTCATAACTGTCTTTACAGTGCAGGTAACTTGTTGAAGTGGCTGTGGTAGGCATCTGAACCTTAAGAGATGGAGCAGAAAGATAAAAAATTCAGGTGACAGCAGATGCCGCCGAGGATATGGAGAAAGAAGAACACTTCTCCATTACTGGTGGGATTGCAAGCTTGTATAACCACTCTGGAAGTCAGTCTGGCATATTCTCAGAAAATTGGACATAGTACTACTGGAGAATCCAGCAATACCTCTCCTGGGCATATACCCAGAAGATGTTTGAACTGGTAAAATGGACACATGCTCCACCATGTTCATAGCAGCCTTATTTATAATAGCCAGAAGCTGGAAAGAACCCAGATGTCCTTCACAGAGGAATGGATACAGAAAATGTGGTACATTTATACAATGGAGTACTATTCTGCTATTGAAAACAGTGAATTTATGAAATTCTTGAGCAAATGGATGTATCTGGAGGATATAATCCTTAGTGAGGAAACCCAGTCACAAAAGAAGTCATTGGAAACGTGCTGACTGATAAATGGATATTAGCCCAGAAACTTAGAATACCCAAGATACAATTTGCAAAACACAAGAAAATCAAGAAGGAAGACCAGTGCAGGGATACTTCATTCCTCCTTTGAATAGGAAACAAAATACTCATGAAAGGAGTTACAGAGACAAAGTTTAGAGCTAAGACAAGAGGATGGACCATCCAGAGACTACCCCACCGGGGGATCCATCCTATAATCAGTCACTAAACTCAGACACTATTGCATAGGACAGCAAGTGTTTACTGAAGGGACCCTGATATAGCTGTCTCATACAGAAGTGGATGTTCACAGTCATCTATATGATGGAACCCAGGGCCCACAATGGAGAAGCTAGAGATAGAACCCCAGGAGCTGAAGGGGTCTGCAACCTTAGAAGAGGAACAACAATATGAACTAACCAGAACCCCCAAAACTCTTGTCTCTAGCTCCATATGTAGCAGAAGATGTCCTAGTCAGCCATCATTGGGAAGAGAGGCCCCTTGGTATTGCAATCTTTATATGCCCCAATACAGGGGAATGCCAGGGCCAAGAAGTGGGAGTGGGTGGGCAGGGGAGCAGGGTGGGAGGAGGAGGGAGGTAACTTTTAGGATAGCATTTGAAATGTAAATTAAGAAAATATTCCCCAAAAATTGAAAAAAAAAAAGTGATGGAGCAGAAAGTAGCAAAGAGAAACTCCAAGAATGGGTCCCTGTGTAGAGAAGAGCTCTGAATTTCTCATGATTCTGCAACATGTTTTTCTCTCCAATATGGTGGTATGTGGTTTCCCTTCATATCTCTTGGTGACTGAGTTTTCTCTGCACTCTTTCATGTGTTTTCTGGCCTTCAGTGACCTCTTCTGCCAGAAGACTGTTCAAGCTTCTTACCTAAAGCACTGGGTCATCTGTATTTTTATTCTTTTTTTTATTAGATGTTTTCTTAATTTACATTCCAAATGCTATCCCAAAAGTTCCCTATACCCTCCCCCACCCCAGCTCCCCTGCCCACCCACTCCCACTTCATGGTCCTGGCATTCCCCTATACTGAGGCATATAAACTTTGCAAGACCTAGGGGACTCTCTTTCCAATGATGGCCTACTAGGCCATCTTCTGCTACATATGCAGCTAGAGACATGAGCTCTCGGGGTATAGGTTAGTTCATATTGTTGTTCCACCTATAGGGTTGCAGACCTCTTCAGCGTCTTGGATACTTTCTCTAGCTCCTCCATTGGGGGCCCTGTGTTCCATCCTGTAGATGACTGTAAGCATTTACTTCCGTATTTACCAGGCACTTGCATAGCCTCACAAGAGACAGCTATATCGGGTCCCTTCAGCAAACTCTTGTTGGCATATGCAATAGTGTCTGGGTTTGGTGGCTGATTATGGGATGGATCCCCAGGTGGAGTAGTCTCTGGATAGTCCATTCTTTCCGCTAAGCTCCAAACTTTGTCTCTGTAACTCCTTCCATGCATGTTTTGTTCCCTATTCTAAGGAGGAATGAAATATCCACACTTTGGTCTTTGTTCTTCTTGTTTCTCTTGAGTTTTACAAATTGTATCTAGGGTATTCTAAGTTTCTGGGCTAATATCGACTTATCAGTGAGTGCATATCAAGTGACTTCTCAATTCTGAATATGTATGCTCCGAATACAAGGGCAGCCACATTCATTAAAGAAACTGTAGTAAAGCTCAAAGCACACATTGCACCTCACACAATAATAGTGGGAGATTTTAACCCCCCCACTTTCACCAATGGACAGATTCTCAAAACATAAACTAAACACAGACACGTGGACAATAACAGAAGTCATGAAGCAAATGGATTTAATAGATATCTACAGAACATTTTATCCTAAAACAAGAGGATATACCTTCTTCTCAGTGCCACATGGTACCTCTTCCAAAATTGACCATATAAATGGTCACAAAACAGGTCTCCACAGATACAAAAATATTGAAATTATCCCATGCATCCTATCTGACCACCGTGTACTAAGGCTGAACTTCTATAACAATATAAATAATAGAAAGCAAACATTCTCATGGAAACTGAGCAACACTCTACTCAAGGATTCCTTGGTCAAGGATGAAATAAAGGAAGGAATTAAAGACTTTCTAGAGTTTAATGAAAATGAAGCCACAACATACCCAAACTGATGGGACACAATGAAGGCAGTCCCTGAGTGCCTCCAAAAAGAAACTAGAGAGAGCATACACTAGAAGCCTGACAGCACACCTAGAAGCTCTAGAACAAAAGGAAGCAAATTCACCCAAAAGGAGTAGATGGCAGGAAATAATCAAACTCAGGGCCGAAATCAACCAAGTAGAAACAAAAAGAACTATTCAAAGAATCAACCAAACCAGCAGCTGTTTCTTTGAGATAATCAACAAGATAGATAAACCCTTAGCCCGACTCACTAGAGGGCACAGGAACAGTATCTTAATTAACAAAATCAGAAATGAAAAAGGAGACATAACAATAGAACCTGAGGAAATCCAAAACATCATCAGATCCTACTACAAAAGGCTATACTCAACAAAACTAGAAAACCTAGATGAAATGGGCAATTTCCTAAACAGGTACCAGGTAACAAAGTTAAGCCAGGATCAGATTAACGATCTAAACAGTCCCATTTCCCCTAAAGAAATAGAAGCAGTCATCAATAGTCTCCCAACCAAAAAAAGCCCAGGACCAGATTGGTTTAGTGCAGAGTTCTATCAGACCTTCAAAGAAGACCAAATTCCAACTCTCCTCAAGCTATTCCACAAAATAGAAACAGAAAGTACTCTTCCCAATTCATTCTATGAAGCCACAATTACTCTGATACCTAAACCACACAAAGATCCAACAAAGAAAGAGAACTTCAGACCAATTCCCCTCAGGAATATGCAAAAATACTCAATAAAATCCTTGCAAACCGAATCCAAGAACACATCAAAACAATCATCCATCATGACCAAGTAGGCTTCAGCCCACGAATTCAGGGATGGTTTAACCCTTTCATGATAAAAAGTCTTGGAAAGATCAGGAATTCAAGGCCCATACCTAAACATAAAAAAAAAAGCAATATACAGCAAACCAGTAGCCAACATCAAACTAAATGGAGAGAAACTCGAAAGAATCCCACTAAAATCAAGAACTACATAAGGCTACCCACTTTCTCCCTACCTATTCAATATAGTACTTGAAGTCCTAGCCAGAGCAATTCGATAACAAAAGGAGATCAAGGGGATACAAATTGGAAAGGAAGAATTTAAAATATCACTGTTTGCAAATGATATGATAGTATATATAAGAGACCCCCAAAATTCCACCAGAGAACGCTTAAACTTATAAACAACTTCAGTGCAGTAGCTGGATATAAAATTAACTCAAACAAATCAATGGCCTTTCTCTACACAAAGGATAAAAGGGCTGAGAAAGAAATTAGGGAAACAAAACCCTTCACAATAGTCACAAATAATAGAAAATACCTTGGTGTAACTCTAATTAAGGAAGTGAAAGATCTGTATGATAAGAACTTCAAGTCCCTAAAGAAAGAAATAGAAGAAGATCTCAGAAGATGGAAAGATCTCTCATGCTCATGGATTGGCAGGATTAATATAGTCAAAATGGCTATCCTGCCAAGAGCAATCTACAGGTTCAATTCAATCCCCAACAAAATTCCAACTCAATTCTTCATTGAGATAGAAAGGGCAATTTGCAAATTCATCTGGAATAATAAAAAACCTAGGATAGCAAAAACTCTTCTCAACAATAAAAGAACCTTTGGGGAGATCACCATGCCTGACATTAAGCTGTACTACAGAGCTATTGTGATAAAAACTGCATGGTATTGGTACAGCTACTGACAGATAGATCAATGAAATAGAATTGAAGACCCAGAAATGAATCCACACACCTATGGTCACTTGATCTTTGACAAGGGAGCTAAAACCATCCAGTGGAAAAAGGACAGCATTTTCAACAAATGGTGCTGGCACAAGGGGCAGTTATCATGCAGAAGAATGCAAATTGATCCATTCTTATCTCCTTGTACAAAGCTCAAGTCTAAGTGAATCAAAGACCTCCATATAAAACAAGAGACACTAACATTTATAGAGGAGAAAGTGGAGAAAAGCCTAGAAGATATGGGCACAGTGGAAAAATTCCTAAACAGAGCAGCAATGGCTAGTGCTGTAAGATCAAAAATTGACAAATGGGACATTATAAAATTGCAAAGCTTCTGTAAGGCAAAAGACACTGTCAGCAAGACAAAAAGGCCACCAACAGATTGGGAAAGGATCTTTACCAATCCTAAATGTGATAGGGGACTAATATCCAATATATACAAAGAGCTCAAGAAGCTGGACTCCAGAAAAACTAATAACCCCATTTAAAAATGTGGTACGGAACTAAACAAAGAATTCTCAACTAAGGAATTCCAAATGGCTGAGAAACACCTGAAAAAATGTTCAACATCCTTAATCATCAGGGAAATGCAAATTAAAACAACCATGAGATTCCACCTTACACCAGTCATAATGGCTAAGATCAAAAATTCAGGAGACAGCAGATGCTGGCAAGGATGTGGAGAAAGAGGAACACTCCTCCATTGCTGGTGGGATTGCAAGCTTGTACAGCCACTGTGGAAATCAGTCTGGTGGTTCTACAGAAAACTGGACATAGTACTACTGGAGGTTCCAGCAATACCTCTCCTGGGCATATACCCAGAAGATGTTCCAACTGGTAAATAGGACATATGCTCCACTATGTTCATAGCAGCCTTACTTATAATAGCCAGAAGCTGGAAAGAAACAAGATGTCCCTCAACAGAGGAATGGATACAGAAAATGTGGTACATTTACACAATGGAGTACTATTCTGCTCTTTTAAAAAATGAATTTATGAAATTTTTGGGCAAATGGGTGTATCTGGAGTATATCATCCTTAGTGAGATAATCCAATCACAAAAGAAGTCATTGGATATGCACTCACTGATAAGTGGATATTAGCCCAGAAACTTAGAATATCCAAGATACAATTTTCAAAAGACAAGAAAATCAAGAAGAAGGAAGACCAGCGTGTGAATACTTCATTCCTCCTTTCAATAGGAAACAAAATACACATGAAAGGAGTTAAAGAGACAAAGTTTGGAGCTAAGATAAAAGGATGGACCTTCCAGAGACTACACCACCAGGCGATATATCCCATAATCAGTCACCAAACTCAGACACTATTGCATAGAACAGCATAATTTGCTGAAGGGACCCTGATATAGCTGTCTTGATGGGGCTATGCCAGTGCCTGGCAAATACAGAAGGGGATGCTCACAGTCATCTTTATGATGGAACACAGGGCCCACAATGGAGAAGCTAGAGATAGAACGCCAGGAGCTGAAGGGGTCTGCAACCCTATAAGAGGAACAACAATATGAACTAATCGAACCCCCAGAGCTCGTGTCTCTAGCTGCATATGTAGCACAAGATGGCCTAGTCGGCCATCATTGGGAAGAAAGGCCTCTTGGTATTGCAAACTTTATATGCCCCAATACAGGGGAATGTCAGGGCCAAGTAGTGTTAGTGGGTGGGCAGGGGAGCAGGCCGGGGGGGGGGCGGGGGGAGGTGAGAGGGATAGTATTTGAAATGTAAATTAAGAAAATATCTAATAAAAATTGAAAAAAAAAGAAATTTAGTTGCTCAAATAGAATAATAACAAGCCTCTGAAGAGAAGATAGTATAATTGAAGTTTGAAAGGTACTTTTAAAATGAGCAGCTCTTGAGATGCTCTGGTTTGGATACTACAACAGAATAAATAGATCACTCAATGGCTAGGTAATACTTTAGAAATTCATCCCAAAGGTAATAGGATATTTCCTTGCTGCCCCCTAGTTTCTCAAAGTGCCTATCAAACTCTTCGATATATGTATTTTGATGTTCAGTTGCCGAAGTCAGCTTCTAATATATGGAAGTATGACCAGGTGTTGCATCATATTGCCAAAGGAAAGGTAGGTTCCCTCTAAGCTATATCACCAAACTTTAATGAGAGAAGAAGGGGCAAATTTCAAAACATCAACCATTAACTGTTGGGAATCCTTTGAAAACTATGGATCACTTCATCAGTAATCTCAAACTCATTTTAAGTTATATTTTCTTATATATTTTCCCTAAAGCCACTTTAGCAAAATGAAAAATGCCTATAATCAAGCATATAAACACAACAGTCCTTGATATATCATATAATAATAGAGTCAGTAAAAGAACTAAGTCTGATTTTCTTGACCATTTAAATGGATTGCCTCAGCAAGTCTTTTTATATGTAAATATCAGCTTCTCAGCATTCATTGTGTTATAAACACTCAGTGCACAATTGAAAATATACCCTGTTAGTATAATTTCAGAATTTAGAGTGGCAATTGCTTTCAGGAAATTATGTGTTTATTCCTTTTATAGTGTTTGTAAAGTTTTTGAAATTTAATTATTTTCTGAGTAATGTGTTCTTTTATTCAATTTCGCTGGATTAAAACCCTAATGGCATCTGTTATTTTTATGCTGGTTATTTTGATATAGAATATTTCATTTGTAATTTTTATGATTTCTGTATCTTATAGGGTGGATGGTGTTCTTTAATTTCACCTGACTATATAACTGTACTTACTCTCATTTTGCATGTCATCTTAGTACTATATTTTAAGCATGTAATCGATGTCCATTTGAAAAAAAAAACTGTAAATTAAAGGCATACAGGAAATTTGTGCTAAAGTCAATTCTCTATCAACTCTTGAAGTTATATAGGCACCAATAGTTCCATTTCATCAATTAATAATGCTCTAGGACATATTATACATCAGCTAATGCAAAATACAGTCTGACTACCTTCCTTTTAATATTGAGAGAATGAAGTATTATGATACTCCAATTAAAATACTGTCAACAGAACATTGATTCATTTCTCAGTAGTCAAAGAATGTCACACATAGGTCTAGCTACTAATGGCAAATGATGCCATGTTGTTTGGGAGAGGGGAACAATTAGAAAAATAAATTTAAGGCTTCTTCATTAGTGGGAAAATAGGTACTTCATAATAACATTTAATTAATTTCCCTAGTGATTATGTAATTTTGTGCCAAGGAATCTGTATGGTTTCCTGCTTCTTCAACTCTGTAGCTCTCTAAAAACTTTTGTGACACCCATGTGACTTGTTTCCAGAAAGGAAAATACTTTGTTTTAAATTCCTTTGTAATTAAAGGATAGTTGACCAAAGAAATGGCACTTACCAACAGTGAATAGTCAATTCAGGCAAACAATCATCAACTAGCATATTTGGTGGAAAGTTTAAAAATAAGAATATGCAGTTATCCACAACTTTTGGCCCAGAGAAAAGCAGGACTCCAGTGTAAACAAGAAAGAGCTGTCATCCGACAATGATTCTTCTACAGGTGACGATGCATAGTCAAACATGACAGCATCAAACTGGAAAATGTGTCTCATTGTTTTCCCAAGCGTTGCTGGTTAAGACTGGTTCTGAACACAGATTAACATATAGTTAAAGGTATTTCAGTGGTCCACACATGAATTAATATGAGTGTAAGCCAAGTGGCTGTCCATGTGAAAGAAAAATTAATGGTAGATTTGGCAAATACTAAGCAGGATCAGAAAAAATTGGAGGCATAATAAAAGAGAATGGGGTATTCAGGAGTTATCAGTAACACTAAGTAAACCAAAACCATTTCTATCTAGAAAGATATTGTCTACCAGTTTACTGTTTCTTATGTGTGCATGTCTGTGTGTCAATATGCACAAACACACACACACACATGCACACACATATCACACACACACACACACACACACACACACACACACACACACACACATGCCATTTCAATTTAGGCAGCTCTAGAGAATAGCCCTAACCTCTTCCATCTCATTTGTAATGGGGACATATGCCATAATGGGCTGCTGAGCAACAGACACTAATTACTCCCTGGGCTTGGACAGAGACAGCTCTCATTTCAGTTCAATGAACATTGACTTAGTGGTCATTCTGTAAAGACACTGAACAGAAATTAGGATAGAATGCATGCCATAGGAAACAGGTTATGTGTTACTGCAATTGTGCATTAGACAAGGAAGTCACTAAAAGCCAAGCAAAAAATTCCCAGAATTTTGATAGTCAAAAAAGAAGCAAGCTCCAAGAGGTGAAGGAGATAATACAGATTCAAAGGATGGTATCTGTCTAATTAACGTGCATAGTATTACACATTTGAGAGCTTAGTTTAGTATAGCACTCAGTAAATATAGGCACACATTGACTGCTTCTAATGCTATTGTGTAAAAGCCATGTTTAGAGAATGAAAGCCAAGACTGCTTACATTTGCTGACTGCATAGTAGACATGTACTATATCTGTACACAAGAAAATAAGGATGAAAATAGAAGTAAGGCAAATACCTGATTGGGTTGGGGGGGTTCAGCATTACATTATACAGTTTCAATAGCTGACTAGCTCAGTAAATGCTTTGACTCTGCAAGAAAGAACGCTTCATTAATAAGCTCTTAAATGGCAACTATTAGCTGTATTGGAATTCTTATTCTTCTTAACAAAAACAAAATTTAACAAGCTGGACCTGAACCTAATATTTTAACATTTTGAACATAACCATGCTATGTTCGCCTTATTATCTTTATGTCAGGATAGGTAAATATCACTAAGCAAAAACCTACGAGTTAAGGATACAGTCTTTGTATGATTTAAAATCAAATGCTTTGGAATGTACACAGTGGAGACAAACTGTGCTTACCATATGGAAGTATAAGATGAATAACTAATATTTGAGTGTCCACTTTTATTGCATTATTTTTTAGTTTTATTTAAAAAACTGCACATGTTTATGGCTATGATAATTTTTTGGGAAAGGACACCAGTTGGTGAACATTTTCTAATAATGTTTGTTGCGAGATTTCTTTATATATGACTCATTAAAATAAGAGTCTTTCCAACAATCACTTCCTCCATCAGCATGCTTGCTTACATGATGCTTCAGATATGTGACAAATGAATGATGGCTTTTGAAGACAAGAAGTTCATAACAGCAGAATTGCCTACTTTTGCAATTCTATTTCTTGCATTTTACTTCTCTTTCTCATTTGTATAATTTCTATCTTAAGGAGCTCTGTTAACCCCACTGAATGTGTCCTAGTCATAACAATAGCAAATGCTCAGTACACAAATAATCAAAACCAGAGAGTACATTAGCAAGTTGGAAAATCAGAATTAAAAGTCTACATTAAAGACATGGAAGGGTACAGCCTTTGTTGTTTGTTCAGATTCAGAGAGAAGCTTGTTATTTAGGAAGAACATCTGAGAACAAGACAGCCTGGAAGTGAGCATAGTTCGACCAGACTATACAGTCCCAGGGAGGCTTCTACCCAACCCAAACAATGACAGTACTTGACTGATAACTTGGCCAACTTTCAGTGTTTGTTCCCCATCAGAAAGCTGAACAGCTGTCTCAAGGCTGCATATTGGAGCCAAAGTCTAAATTCAAAAAACCAGTAAGTTAGACTGCTAAATGAAATGCCCAGTTTCTCCCATCCTTTGATAATTCCAAAGATTCATTTGTATGTGTTCAGAACACCATAACTTTATGAGAACCCTTAGATTTATGGATCTGCTTCACTAGAGCAAAAGAGTTTTTAAATTAAAAATGTTCTTGTTGCTTAACATTATAATCTCTTGAGTTGTTACTAAGGGTTGAACAATAAGTTGAGTGTATGGTGCACATATTTACTTTGATAATCCATCTGAATGCCCTATCATAGGATGTGCTATTTTTGGTCTTGGTTGATAATTTGACTGCACTGAGATGTCCAAGATGGTGAAATGCATCTGACTGTTGACAGAGTATTCTCTAGAGTGGAATGACATAAGAAATGTTGTCATGAAAAGGACCCACCTTAAACATGGGCAGTACCTTCTAAGGAACTGGCAGCTCACAGAAACAGGAAGTCAGCATGGGGCACAGGCAAATCCTTCTTTCTGAATATCCCTGTCTATCAATGCTGACATCGGCTTCCAGTTCCTCTGATCTTTCACTGTGGATTATTCGGGGAGTTTCTAGGCTTTTGGCATAGTTTTGGGCCTGATGAGCACTCTGCTTCTTAAATTGGAAACTAAGTCCACTGGCACTCCAGGATGTATGTACAGAGCCATTGTGTTGGATTCCCTGGGCCCTGTCCTGTGAGATTATTCTATGTCTCCTCTATGATGTCTACTTACATTCTGTTTTTTCTATTCCTCCAAAGAATCCTGTCTAGTACATCTAGACATTACTTCATTTAGATGATGAAGAAGACTAGAGAGAATTTACACAGCCTGTTTGAGGCCATCTGTACAACTATAGCTGGTAGAACTGAGATATGAGATTCAAACCCAACACTGAGAAGGAAATTTGAATGATAAAGGCCACCATAGGCTTTTATATTTGAATAGTTCATCTGAAGTTAGTAGAACTGTTTGGTAAGGATTAGGAGGTGTGGCCTTGGCAGAGTAGGTGTGGCCTTATTGGAAGAGGTGTATCACTGGAGGTGAACTTTAATGCTTCAAAAGCCCACACTAGTCCCAGACTCAGACTCTAAATCTCTCTCTCTCTCTCTCTCTCTCTCTCTCTCTCTCTCTTTCTCTTTCCCTCTCTCTGTTTGTCTCTGTCTCTTGCACACACCTGTAGATTAGGATATAATGCTCTCAGGTATCTCGTTAGTGCTGCATCTGCCTGTTCTCCACCATGATTATAGATTATGATTATATAGTATAAAACTATAAGCAAACCTCCAGTTAAATGCTTTATTTCATAACATTTGCTTTGATGATGGTGTCTCTTCATAGCACAACAGTAACTAAGATACCATTTCACAGCAAGTTCATTAGGGAATTCAGCAAAGGTTCTCTGGCATTCTCTCTTGTTGGCAGTTCAGTCACTATGAGCCTCTATAGGTCCAGGTTAATTGATTTTGTAGGTTTTCTTGTAGTGCCCTTGACTCCTCTGCCTCTTTTAATCCTTTTCCGTCTTCCACAGTAACCCACAAGCTCTACTTAATGTTTAGCAGTGGATCTCTGAATCAGTTTCCATCTGTCTCTCTGATTACAGTTATGCTAGGCTCCTGTCTGCAAGTATAGCAGAATGACATTAATAGTGTCAGGGGTGGGATCCTTCTCGTGGCATGGGTCTCAAGCTGGAACAGACATTGGTTGGCCATTCCTTCAACTTCTCCTGTATCTTTGCCCCTGCACATCTTGTAGGCGAGACAAATTGTGAGACTAAGGCTTTGTAACTGGGTTAGTATTTCAATCTCTCCATTGGAAGTCTTGACTGGTTACAAGAGATAGCCTGTTTAGGCTCCATATTACTTCTTGCTTGGTGTGTTAGCTAGAGTCACTCTCACAGAACCCTTGGAGTTTTCATTATCCTGGGTTTCTAGCTCATCCCAGAGATGCCCACCCCAAATAATCCAGTTGTCCCAGAACTCTCTCCCTCTATTCTCCCCACACTTCATCCCTCCTGTTCTCATCCCTGCTCCCTCTTCCACCCAGTCACCTTCCTCCAACCACCTCTGATTTCTAATATATTTTCCTTTCTTAGTGAGATTCAAGATATGATCTCACTCTTAGGCACTTTTTGCTTAGCTTCTTTGGCGTTTTAGTTTGTAGTATGCTTATCTTGTACTTTATGACTAATATTCATTTATAAGTGAGTACATACCATGTTTGTCTTTCTGGGTCTGGGTTACCTCACTCAGCATGATGTTTTCCTTTTTACAGCTATGTCTTCATATGCAACCCCTAAAGTAGAAGCAGGGGTTATCTCAGACTACATTGCCAGCCTTTGGATCTGTTTCCTCTTGCTAGACTGCCTTGTCTAGCCTCAATAGATGAAGATGTGTTTTATCATACTGCAACTTGATATATCAAGGCTGGTTGATACCTAAGAAAGACCTCCCCTTTCTGCAGAGAAAGGGAGGTGGCGGGGGATAGGGAGGAAAGGGGGTAATATGGAAGAACTGGGAGGAGAGGACAGAGGGGCAGCTGCAATAAGAATGGAAAGTAAATAAATAGTTTAATCAATAAAAAATATCTGGCCACAAACTTAAAAAAGAAAAAGGAAGCAGAGGTTTTTGTTTTTAATATACTCAAACACCCATCTGCAGTAATAACAAATTCTGAGTTAGATGAAGCTATTTATCAAAAATCATGAAGCTATTTAGCAAAAAATAAAAATAAAATAAATCTGAAGTGCTTATCTGACCAAATTTTTGATCACATCCTCTAGCACGATGGTAACAGGATGACTCAGTCAGTGCTTTCTCACAAGATCTCAGTAAGTTTCGCATCCTGCTTCCCTCCCCAATGCCCTTGTCCAACAGCTGTCCTCCTGATTTGCTCTTCAGGCCTATGAGATTCTTTTTATCCCTCATTCACTCACCCCTTTCAGTTCCTCAGGGCTGTACATGCAGTCTGACACTGACACCTTTACACCTTTCACATACTGCTGCCCTTGCCCAGAATTCTGTTCTCTTTTAAAGGTCTTGGACTAAGTCAGAGCATACAATGAGTTCTGGAAGAAGTTAAGTGATTCCATAGTGCAGTAGTAAGGGGGCTGAGTGTGGGCACAAGGAGGCAAGAAACCAGAAATGGTTGCCTCTGTGGCAACGATGTTCCTTCTTGCTGACAGTTCTCTGAAGAACCATTCCAAATTTATCCCAAAATTCTTCCTCTAAACTGTGGACACCTGCACATTAATCTTCCAGCTGTGTCCCTCTTTGAGTGACTATTACCCTCTAGGCTCCCAGCTCCCCTATGTTTCCAATTGGAGCAGGTTTCAGGGAGGCAGAATCACTGAGAGAAGAGACCAATGACAGGTGTGGAAATTCCCACAGTCCCAACATGAGGCAATGTCAGTGGGAACCCCAGGAGCTATGATGTGAAGCCCAAAGAGCACATAGACACGGAAAATTAGTCTACTAATTCACTTGTTAGGGTGGAATGATTTTTTCTTAGTAATTTGTTGTTGGATCCTCAAGCCTATGGGTTTACTCAAGGTGGGAACACAGGTGCATTCTTGTTGTCATTTTCTCAACTTTCTGAGAACTTTTCCTGGAGTATCAACATACAGAGCATTGTAGAATGAAAGTGTTACTGTCTGGGGCTACATTTGTACCCATTGCAAGAAGTGCTGGCACATTCTCTGAGACCTCTTCTCTACCCCTCCCCAAGGTGAGAACTCTCTAAGCATGTCTCTCTGTCCTTTTTTTTTTTTTCTGTATACATGGACTTTAACTCTGGGAGCTCCAATTTCTCCATCTTCAGGTTAGAGATTATTGACATACAAGCATCATTGGGTGACATCCTTTTCTGTGTGAGTCACTTTATCTACTAGTAGAGGTTTTCTCTCTCACTCCCTAGACACTGGGAATTGCTTGTACAGAAATGTTCTATACATTATTATACAAAGTGAAAATTTGTAAACTTTATTTAAGTTTTATTTTACTTATTCACTTTACATCCTATTCATTGCTCCCCTCCTGGTCACCCCCCACACACAACCCTTCCCCTATACTCTCTTCTCCTCTGAGCAGGTGGATCCCCTGGCGCACACACACACACACACACACACACACACACACACACACACACACCAGCACTTCAACATCTGCAAGGCTAGGCACATCCTCTCCCCAAAATGGAACTTTTGATTCTTCCCAGTGACACTTGGAGCAAATTAACAAAACTAAGAAAACTGAAGAACTGAAGAGCCATGGGTTTCACCATCTTTGGATTTCAGACATAATAATTGTTCTTGAGGGACTCTTGTTCCATCCAAAATCTCAAGAAACATCAGCCCATTTGAAATTCCCTTCCTATATCCGTTCTCTCCAAAAGTAATGGGGATATGTTTTGAACACCAACTATGTACAACGTTGTGCACTAGAGTTTAATTAACTGTAAAATATAAAATCTCTGAAAAATAGATATAGTCTCGGAGAGTGGACTAACCAATCTGAAGTCACTGAGTGACATTCAAAGAACCAGGCTATACTGCCTTTTGTCTTTGGGTGTGCAGCTCTGAGCACAATCCCTGCTATGTACAACAGAGATTCTCCATTCATCTTCAATGCAGCATATCCAATGGAACACTCAGTTCTATACTTCACCTATCATCAGCTACTTTACCTGTGTCTAAGGACAGCTTAGGCTTTGCCAGACCTTGGTAACCAATGTTTTGGTTGGATTTTGTCAAGTTGACACAATCTTAGACATATCTGGGAAGAGGGAATCTCAACTGAGAAAAACTTCCATCAGATTGACCAGTTGTAAGTCTGTATGATGTTGTTCTGATTAATGATTGGGGTGGGAGAGTTCATATAACTGTGGACAGTGCCATCCCTAGGCTGGTTATCTTGGGTTCTATTAAATGCAGGTTGTACAAACTATGAGAAACAAGCCAGTAATCAGTATTCCTACACAGCCTGTCTTCAGGTTCCTGCCTTGAGTTTCTGCCATGATTTCCCTCAATGGTTGATTGTGATCTGAGAAATATAAGATGAAATAAACCCTTTCTTCCTCAAGCCACTCTGGTTGTGGTATTTTATCAAAGTAAATGATACCCTAAGACAACCAGAGAGGGAAATGACTGAGGAGCTACATTATTACCATCATGGATGTAAGACTTCAAAGAAAGCAAAGGAGAACAGGAAATGTAATGGAACCAGAAGAGATGAGCCAGAAGGTACATGGAGGTTGGTGCACAAACCCTGTGTTCTCAAAGCACAGAAAGACCTCAACAACCTCACAGCCTCCAGAGAATACAGGTTATTCATCCTTGGTGTTGCTATGATCTACTTCCCTGGAGAAATGGTGAAACACTGAGTAGAAAGTATACAAGATGTGAAGAGGATGTTATGGAAGGCAATGGAAATAGATTTGCTTTGGGGAAATATAGAAAAATACAGTGTGACATGCAAGAACATTCAATTATGTCTGTGATTTTTTTTAACTAATGTTAATTTCACAGCAAATTCTACATGATCTCATGTCATTTTGAATCTGTTCTCTTGGCCAGTTTTGTTTTACAAGAACTGCCTTTCAGACGTGATTTTATGAAATAAGCACCACGGATTTATTTCATTTTCTTTCAAGAAATCGCTTTTGATCTTGATTGCATAATAGGTGAGGTACTGAAAGAAGCTAAAAAGCTCACACAAATTGGAACTGGAAAAAAGTAAGAGATGTTGCAATCATTTTCTTCCTTTTGGGGAAGACCCCAGAGAGCTCCCACTTTAACCTTAACTGGAGGCTATTATCATGAGCACTCTAGAAAGAATGAGCTTTGGCCCAATTCTATCATTTTTATGACAGGTGCGTTTCTTTCAGGGCCCTTTACAAAATGAAGTGCATGTTTTCAATATAGTTTTCAGATTGATCAGAATAGAAAACAAATACTCATGAACAAATGAGACAATTATTAACAATAAATAGTGGAAAACAAGATAATAAAAATGGAATAATTGAAAATTTTTATATATCTTTTTTTTTCCTTACTGGAGATTGAACCCAGAGACTCACATGTCATTAGATACTCTCTCCATTATTCTTTCTCTCTGTGTCTGCCTCTGTCTCTCTGTCTCTCTCTCTCTCTCTCTCACACACACACACATACACACACACACATACACACACACATACACACACACACACACACACACACACACTGCCATACTTCCAGCTATGATATATCATTACATTTGATATTTGATTATCCACTGATATTTGCAATAGTAGCTCACTAATTAACAAATATGAGTCAGTAATTGGTAATGATAATTCTAGAATGACAACTAAATCTCTGGTCACTTTAAATCTACTAATACATAGAAGCACAGAAAAGTTAGTTAACTTGCACTGGACCATCTAGATAGGAATGGGACCCCAGGTGCTTAAGCTTTAATACCTATACATTTGACTAGTAGTTAGTTCTGCCACTGATAAAGTCTGAGTTATTCATGAAAATGGACAAGATACATTCTCTGCTCTAGGAGATTGTATTTATATAACAGAAAGACTGAATTTCTGTCCTGACTTCCCTTAGTGATGGACTAGTTATACTCAATCTTAGTGAGAGCATCTTAAGAAATATCTAGGGAACATCAGAACCCATCTGGATAATTGATTGAATGGTGAACAGAAGCTAAGCAGATAGATATAATAGAAGGCTGTTGATAGTGAAAGAAACATTTGAAAAGACAGTGAGAAAGAAGTCTAGAAGATTTAGTAAAGTAATCAAGAAAAACCTTCTGTAACAAGAGGAAGTTGATAGTACTGAGATGGGACTCAAGAATTAAGTAAGTTTCCAACCTATCAGAGACTCATAGTTAGGGCTTCTATTGCTGTGCTACTTAGAACACTATAATCAAAGCAACTTTTGGTGGAAGGTTTGTTTTGTTTTGTTTTGTTTTGTCTTGTCTTGTTTTCATTTCTAACACTTTTAAGCTCACAGTCCATCACTAAGGGAAGTCAGGACAGAAACAAGGCAAGAACTTGAAGGCAAAATTGATGCCGAGGCCATGAAGGAATGATGCTTACTGACCAGTCCTCATAGCTTGCACACTCTACTTTATTATAAAACTCAGGATCGCCCAGAGGGAGCTAGACCCTCCCACCTTAATCAAGACAATTATCTGCATAACTCTGCCTCCTGTTCAATCTATTAGGGACATTTACTTAGGTAAGACTCCCTCTTCCCAGATAAGTTTAGGTTTTTTTGTCATGTTGACAAGATCAATCCAGAATAAAGAGCTTTGTGGATCAGACTGCGGATTTTGGCTACAAAACTTCCAAGCATTTTACACAGGCATGTGACCTAACACTACTTTAAAGGAGATACCCACAGAATAACAGAGAAAGTTCTGGAAGGAGGTGTCTTCTGGCATAGAGAAAATTAGTGGGGAGTTAGCAATAATTATTGGGAAAACAGCAAGTTATAAAGTCTTGGAAGGTCTCTGCATGTCTAAACTGGACTCAGTAGTGGCTATTTCCAGGAAAAAAAATTTCTATAGCATTCTTTCAGTTACTCTGTATTAAAATTTTATGAATAAAAACATTTCACATCTGATAGTTTCCATAAATTTCCTAGTGATGTATGTAAATTGTGTTTTGTATGTGATATATATAACTATTCAATTATCTATACTTTGTGTACTTCATATGACACTCATTTAATTGGAAGTATTTGTTGAAGTTTTATTTGTAATTTTTTTCAAAAATTTGTAGCAATATAAACTGTAAGAAAGCCAGGCATAATACTGCACAGATATGATATCAGCACTTAAGAGATGAAGGCAATCCGGGCAGTGGTGGCACATGCCTGCAATCCCAGCACTTGGGAGGCAGAGGCAGGCAGATTTCTGAGTTTGAGGCCAGTCTGGTCTATAGAGTGAGTTCCAGGACAGCAAGGACTGCTCAGAGAAATCCTGTATCGAAAAACCATGAGAGAGAGAGAGAGAGAGAGAGAGAGAGAGAGAGAGAGAGAGGCAGAAGAATAGTGAGTTCAAGATAATCCTCAGCTACCTGACAAATTCTGGGACAGCCTGCATTACAAGAGCTCAGTGGGGCAGGGAAGCCTTGGTGGCAGATGGTGGCAGGAACATGAGATAGCTGCTCACATTTTATTTACAGCAGCAGAGGTGTGTCTGAGCAACAGTTCGGTCAATAGGTAAAGTGTTATGTATTGCTAGATAGAATCAATATGTTCAATATCAATAATGTATTTTATATCTCAAGATACTTTAAAGAGTCTTCCCAGAAAAGCCATCTGATGGCCCACTGAAGGTTGTAAGTGAAGCTATTTCTATATTCATTTGAGTGTGGGCATCATGGTAAGACAACCAAAAACAAGTTTAGGATGATATATATGTGAATTACCCTGAGTTAATTACTACTCCATATATCCATGAATCAAAATTCCATGTTGTACCATACAAATAAGGACAAATACATTAATAAGAATTGAAATGAGAGTTCAAAGGGTAAACATGCAATTATTCTATTCAACAACAATTATCCGATTTTCAACTTTGGGAGGGTTAAATATAGAAATTAGCTTGTGACAAAGCCCGTTTGGGCAGCTATGCATCCCTTTCCCCTTATTGCTGTGCATTTATGCTAAGCTTGTGCCTTTTTACCTTTGCATCCCAAGGACAGAAGTGAGCCCATTTTGGGATGATTTTTTTTTTATATATAATCATGGTGGACTGCTCTTGGGGAGTGGGACAATTTTTATAAGGAAATAGGAGAAGGAAGAAGGAGCTAGAGAAAGTACCCAAGGAGCTGAAGGGGTCTTCAACCCTATAGGTGGAAGAATAACATGAACTAACTAGTACCCCTGAGCTCATGTCTCTAGCTGCATATATAGAAGAGGGTGGCCTAGTTGGCCATCAGTGGGAAGAGAGGCCCCTTGGTTATGCAGACTTTATATGCCCCAATACAGGGGAA
>LR750016.1:301326-341725 GCA_902729485.2 Mus minutoides
GTAATAAAAGTTGAAAAAAAAAAACTGCACTCAGACGAGTTTGTTAAACTTTCCAAAGTAGCAATTCAAGAAATATGAGAAGTGTTAGTAAAAGAAAAAGCGTTGTTCTCTAACAATAGTGATAATTTGGATGGAATGTTAAGTAAGAGGAATCTAGCCTTACATCACAAATGAAATAATGATGCCCATGTGCTGGGATAAATAAAGTCTCTTCCTAAATGCCCAATCTGTTACCCTGGCAGGACAGGAGAGCCCAGCTCTGAAGCACGGGGCTTTGTCTGCTTTATCTTATTCTATCTGTGACTCAGCCAATTAAGTCCTATTGTCATAGCAATTACAGTCATTTGTTTTCCATAGTTACTCCGGAGCACTAATGTCTAATTTGTTCAATAAAGGCCATTTACCTAAAGTAATTTTTACTCAAATTATTTATGGTGTAAATACAGACAAGCACACACACACACAAACACACACACACACACAAACACACACACACAAACACACACACAAACGCACACACACACACAAACACACACGCACACACACGTACCATAAATGTGTCTGATAATGAATAATAAAATTTCCAGGGAAAGTTTATATTATTCCTTTTTCTCTGTCAAGCAAGCCATTTTCTGTCTGCCCCAATTAATTATTTCCAGTGTCATTAATATGGGTATTTGATATGATGGTTGGCTTTGATTTAGAGGAGGGGAAAAGAAGAATGTTTTCTCCAACACATTTCAGCCTTGCCAATCAAGAACCAACTTAAGAGTTCTAAAGAAAAATAAATGATAACTATTAGCTACAATCCTGGGCTGGGAGCGTTCACTCCACCAGTACCTTGCTGCCTTTTTACAAAAGGCAATGTGAGGTTTTCATTGCCTTACCTTTTGTGTTTCTGAATGTTTCCCTAACCTCTACTGGGACTTCGTCTGCAGCTGATGCCCTTCACTGAATATTCTAACTATATCACTGTTTTCCCTTTTGTATCTAAGCCTTTCCTAGAGTTTATGTTCCCATCTAGCTCAGCATAAATGTGAAACAAGGGCATGCAGTAAAAAAACCTAAGTTCAGGGGCCAGCCTGTTTAGAGAAACCAAGTCAGCAGAGTGAGGATTCTGAGTATTGGGTTCAAATAACAAGCTATTGTGGAAAAATGAAAACTATGGACTTTTCTGGGAAAAACAAAAAAAAAAAAAACAAAAAGCCCCAGGTGGGCCTTTGAGTGATGTAAGCTAAAATTATTTTCCTATACAATAGCATCAGATAGTCATGGTAAACTGCTGAGATATTAAACAGAGTCATCCAGAGAATGCCACATGATCTTGTCCTTGAAGTCCTAGTAGAAAGATTATTGACTTTTACTTGTGTAGAAAACAAAGAAATCTCCTAGCCTGCTAGACACACTGCCTTCTCTTCCCAAACATGTATTTCAAGGCTGTGAATGAGGATGACGTGGCCCAAGAACTCTTGTCTCTGGTCCAGTGAATGCAGGATTTGGCCATGCTGAGTGCAGTTCCTAGGCAAACTACAAGGACTGATGCAAAATGACCTCCGTATGAGGTTGACTCCACAGAACACTTTAGCTGGGGAGCAAATCAATCTGTCTGTCAGATAGAAAATCCCTCCAAGAGCCTTCCACAGACATTTGGAAATCCTGTGTATCGATCGGAAAATATAGATGTGTTTTAGGCCTAGAAAAAAGCAATACCTCTCTCTCCCTTTCTCTTTCTATCTCTCTGTCTCTCAAATTTATGAGTAACAAGTATTCAGTGTAGACAGAAGTCTGAGACCAAAGTCTAACGAATTCTCATGATTAAAAATCCATATATATATATATATATATATATATATATATATATATATATATATATTCAATTTTGTTTACTGCCAAAATGCTAATCAGAATTTTAAGTTTAAGAGGAAAAAGTCTAACGTGATATAATTTTTCTCTTCTCCATCTCTTTTTCTTTGTTTTGCCTCCATTACTACTGTATGCTCTGAGGGTTAGGGCAACATGAGTACTTTTCTTTTCTTAACCCATTGTCTAACTCAGTGGCTCTCACCATGTGGGTGGGTGGAGACCCTTTTAGGGGTTGAATGATTGATTCACAGTGGTCACCTAAAACCATTGGGAAAACATAGATATTTACATTAGAATTCATAGCAATAGCAAATTTTCAGTCATGAGGAAACATTGAAAATAAGATTATAGATTGGGGTCACTATAATGTGAGGAAGTGTATTAAAAGGTGGCAGCATTGGGAAGGTTAAAAGCCACTGGTCTAACTCAAGGTAGTAAGCCATTTAAAATAATTTTCCTAACAGCTGCTGTCAACAGTATTTCTGCAAAAGGAAACAGAGCTAACCTTGGAAAATATGTGGTTCTTAACTCTGAATTCATAAAGAAAACAAGTGGGATGGAACACAGGGCTCCCAATGGAGGAGCTAGAGAAAGTACCACAGGAGCTGAAGGGGTCTGCAACCCTATAAGAGGAACAACAATATGAACTAACCAGAACCCCCAGAGCTCATGTCTCTAGCTGCATATGTAGCAGAAGATGGCCTAGTCAGCCATCATTGGGAAAAGAGACCCCTTGGTATTGATTGCAAACTTTATATGCCCCAATACAGGGGAACGCCAGGGCCAAGAAGTGGGAATGGGTGAGTAGGGGAGCAGGGTGGGGGGAGGGTAGAGGTAACTTTCGGGATAGCATTTGAAATGTAAATTAAGAAAATATCTAATAAAAAACATTTGGAAAAAAAAAAAAAAAGAAAGAAAACAAGGCTATGCCGGTTCGGAGCAGACTGCAGCCACAGTATCAGTGTATTGGCCTGTATGGGCCTCTCTTCTAGGCAGCCTTGAATCACACCAGGAAAAGGTAGCCATCTACCTGCTTTCCAGAAGAAGGCTATGAGAGCAAGGCTAGCTTTCTCCTACATGACTTGCAAAGCTTTCTTATCTGGTACAAAAATAATATGAACCACCCTAGCAGTTACGCTAGAAAAAATGATGAAGTGTTGTGGGCAAAGACACACCCACCTGCATCCTCTCCTCTCTGGGGAGCAGAACAGTGCATGCCATCTCCTTCCTGTACTCAGAATTACCGCAAGACATCTGGTTTTGACACTCTCAGAAAAACAGCGTTTATCTACCGAATACACAGCTTTATCTCCTGTCCACCCAATTACTGTCAAATTGGGTTTTTTTTCTCTTTCCTTTTTGAATAATTTGACATTTTCAAATGTGGCAAAAGGATTTCTCCTAGGCCAGATATCTAGCTCTGTATTTAATTATCCTGTCCATACTAATGAGCCATTTAAATCAACAACCAGTAGACCAAACCCCAGGAGAAGATTTTAACACAGTGTTTGAAGACTTTGTCAAGTCCACCTTTGAGGCTGTCTCCTCTAATTACTAGAAATTTACTGCTGGTTTCAGATACACGCACTATGGGGGAGAGAACACATTACCCAGCAGTTTCACTTCACAGCCTGTAGTCATGGCAACATCAGGGGATATATCTTAAAATAAGAAATACTTTCCAAGGGCAAGAGCTTGGCTCTTGCTACCAGATGTTTGCAGTCTCATTTTTGGAAATAAACATATTATTTGTGTTTTTAAAAGCCTTAAAAATCTATTTTAATGGTGCAGTATTTAAGTTCACCACAAAAAAAAATCATGATGTTTCTCAAATAGCACCATATGCTCCATTCATTTTACAGCTTTTAAAAATAAGTTTTGAATTTTCTTATTTCAGAAATACATGTATATATATCCTGGTTCATTCATACAACCTTTTATTAAGCACTTACTTTGTGCTGAATACCTTGTTAAATATTATATATTTGAAAATAACTTCCTCTCACTTACTTTGAACCTAGAAGAGTGCTTCCTCTTGTACAGTCTTGAGAAAAACTAATGTTTACTTTTTTCCTGTTACAAATTCATAGAAATCACAAATACTTATATGGTAATCAAATCCAAGAGAAATTACTCTTCTTTATCTATGCTACATGTAGAATAGGAAACAAGCTAGACATAATCTTACCTTTTTAGTTTTTAAACATTTTGATCAAAGAGAAGTTATAGCTGGTATACTGGCTAGTTTTTTGTCAACTTGACACAGGCTGGAGTTATCACAGAGAAAGGAGCTTCAGTTGGGGAAATGACTCCACAAGATCAAGCTGTAAGGCATTTTCTCAATTAGTGATCAAGTGGGGAGGTCCCCTTGTGGGAGGGACCATCTCTGGGCTGGTAGACTTGGGTTCTATAAGAGAGCAGGCTGAGCAAGCCAGGGGAAGCAAGCCAGTAAGAAACATCCCTCCATGGCCTCTGCATCAGCTCCTGCTTCCTGACCTGCTTGAGTTCCAGTCCTGACTTCCCTGGTGATGAACAGCAGTGTAGAAGTGTAAGCTGAATAAACCCTTTCTTCCCCAACTGCTTCTTGGTCATGATGTGTGTGCAGAAATAGAAACTCTGACTAAGACAGCTGGGCTGTATTTACAAAAGTTTGAGACTACTATCCATCTTTGAAAGATAAGATGGAATTTACTGCCTGTGGTAAAGTTCAAAATTCTGTATTTCTGTCTTATCAAACTCAATCGAATTTATCATTCTATACTTACCATCCTGTATTCTTACAGAGTTTTATTGGCTCACTTTGAGAAAGTTATTAAATGTGTCTCTAATACGCCAAGCACTGTGGAAATAAAAGGATGAATCAACCAAATTCTTTTTCTTTGGGGTGTATTTGGTCAGGTAGGAGGAACAGCTGTCTTACCAGTAATCATACAGCAGCATGGACATGTGGCTATATGAGTGTGCACAGCAAAGCCAAACTGGAAATTAGAAGGTCCTGTGGATGTGAACATGGGTGTTAGGAACAGGGTATTTGAAGGCCTGCAAGGAAGACTTTACAGAAGATATGACTTCTAGCAGGCATTATGGGAGAGGAGAACTGTGGGTGCAGCTCAGTAGTGGAGTATGTAGGTAACAAAGGCGAGGCCTTTCGTTCCACCCTAGTTCTCAACACAAGCACACAAACACATAGACAATGAACATCGGAGCACGTAAGCATCGTTTTGTCTTTCTCCTGCCTCCAAATTTACGCCACATTTTAAAAAAAGTTAAATTGCACATATTTTGTTCTAGCTACACCAGTTAATGTGCACCGTACTTCAGATATGTCAGGATATATCTGAGAATTAATAATCTTTCTGGATGCCCTCCTCTCTTCCATGGTCGTGAACTGTGGTTTAAATCATTTAATTGATTAGAAGTGGTCATAATGCCTTCTTGAAATAACAACAATGTCTCGATTTTTTAAAATAAATTATTTGATTGAAGGCAACACTATGTAGGTTTAACTTAAGTCTAATGATATGTTGGTCTCTTGCTCTGAGAGAAAGTTTGCCTTTTATGATCCAGCTCAATTCATAATCTTTCTAATTCCCACCCAGCATTTTGTAACTTGACTCCACATGCACAATTGCACCTTTCTCTGTCTAGAACTCTGGCTATGCCTTTCTCTAAATTTGAAGCTCATTCACAGTGGATTTGATGTGCTTTTTTTTTTCTTAGCAGAGTGAACTCAGTGATGAAATGATATTTACATTTTACTCCCTCTGCTACATTGTCAAGTGTTTTCTGCTGCTCCTCAGGTATGCAACATTTATTAAATTGAGGGATGTATGCTTACATTCCGGAACAGCATTATTATTATTTCCAATAGCCTGATGAATATTAAACCTTCTTTTCAAACAGTGGCATATCTTGCCTTCTGATGATTTTGTGTGGTAGTCACTTAGCTAGTATATGCTTCAGACTTGAACTTTTACTTGAAAAGGAAAATTACCACATACCTTTCAAATTTGTATCTATATTCATATATATGCATTAATTATAAATAATACACACATACACACAGATACCTAAAGTAACAATGATTCTAAACATGACATCAATTTACATTGTTGTAAGCATCATAAGCACATGACCATTATTTCTACTTTGCACTAAATAGCCTTAAGAGTTTGTGAGCTATTCTGCTTAAGACATCTCATCCAAGGGGCTCAGAATCCATATGTCCTTATTTTCAAGCTACAGTTAGTTGGAAACAGATATTAGACTGATACTTAGACAAAACTACAGGACCGAAGCAAAGCACATCACTAAGAAAAGATTTGAAAACAAATTCATCTACTGAATATTTGGCTATGATGAGACTGACTGTGCATTTCATTCATGTAAAATTCATTTTAGGAAGAAAAGGTTTCATCTCCATATTATCTAGGGCTTACATTTGGATATTCAATAATTTATAAACATTTCCATCCATTTTTTATATTTAGTCCAGCTTAACATAACAAAGTGCAGACTTTGGTACCAACAGTACCTATGGTATCAAGCTAGTACCTCAGTATCAACAACAGGAAGTTAAGACTAGAACTAAGCTTAGGAACTTCTGATATTTTCAATTTTAAAAAAGGGGGGGGATTTTTATTTCCCTAATACAAAAAAAAATCAAACTTGCCATTATAGTAAACTCTAAATTCATTTTTTCTTCAATTCATTATAATGAGAGCATTCTTCTTTAGAAAAGCAACCTCCACACGTTTCCATGGTATCTGTGCAGAAGAGGCTCCACTAGCCTTGATCCTTTGCACTTTCCTTTCTTCCATCTTAACTTCTGGGTAGTTTTATCAGACTCCTGATTCTTTCTTTTTAAAGTCATCAAAGGGCTAAAATCTCAATATATGATGCACTCTTATAAGTCCACTCTACAAAATGCATTCTACATGACCTTTTATGCTTGCCTTGTATGTCAACATATAAAGCAATCCACCTGATTTGTTCATGTTATATATCTCCTTGCTTCTCTGAACGAACACCTCATTCAAAGGAACACTATAGTGTGAAAGTACTTTTCGACTTAGCCATTTAGAGGACTCCAGTGGGCTGGAAGCATGGCTCAGTCATTAAAGACTAGGCTCACAACCAAAACTCCAGCAGCTTTTGGCATGGTTGTGACATATGGCCCAACTCTGTGTCATAGAAACTTCATAAGCTTACTGATAAATTGCTTACGTAATATTTATTTTCACTTTCATCAAGCTTATGTAAAATTTCATTGATATCCACTCAGGTGAAATCCTTACTTCGGGGCAAACTGTGGGTAGTGGAATTACACTCACTGTGAAAGTAAAGCAGACATAGCAAAATGTCATAGCTACAATAGGCTCTAGGAAACACTGAAGTTTACAAGGAAGAACAGCCCAGGTAGAAATTAATGAGGTCTAATCACATAGTGCTGAAGGAGTAAGCCAAGTGTGGAGTTCTAACAGAGCGTGTCTCTAGAGGCAATGTAAAACACCTGCAATAGTGGGTTAATGAACAGTTTTGTTGGTTTGTTCAGGGTTTCTATGTCATTTCTTATACACTATTCGGATTCTAGAATTCAAATGTGTGGAACACATTAAAATGTTTATGAGGATTTCTTTTAGGAGAGCAAGAACACTGGCAAAGAAATGGAACAGTATAATTTTGTAAATGTTTTAATTTTGACAGCTTGCAGCATTACAAGGAGCAGCTATTAGGACAGCTTTCTTTGAATCCTAAATAATGCACAGAGCCAGCCTATAATTATGTCTAGAGAGGTGTCAAATCTATATTGTTCTCACTGACCTTGTGTTCTAACCAATGGAATCCTAACAGAACCATAGATGTGTAAAGTTGAAAGAAACTGAAAGAAATCCTATAATTCATGAATCAGAATTTGCTAGATGTAGCTTTTCTGAAGCACATATCTTTTGATAAAATAATCAATCCTTTGTTATGAAAAGCTCTAAAAAGTAAGACCAAAAATTTTGAGCAAAAATTCAAGTGAATGATTATGACATGTGTCATTATTTTCTAAATTTAAGTTTTCAAGTGATTATTAATTAGCTCATAATATACCTTAGATGAAAATTCTCAAATAAATATTAAAAAGTGGATTATGGCTTGCATTGTAAGCAAAAAGATTCAGCAAAGATTTGCTTCCTAGAAATACAAAAGCATATTTTACATTAGAACATTTATATTAAAACCTATATGTGCTGTATATGCATGTAATGTGTTTGCATTTATTGCTAAGGTATAAATGAAACAAAATAGTTAAAGTAGGGGCTGGAGAGATAGCTTAGAGAGTAAAATGTGCACTCATGTGAAATATACATGCAGTGGTATACTCACTTGTAATCAAAGTTCTGGGGCAGAAGGCAGAGACATGCACATCCCAGAGGTCTCCTGGCAATCCAGTCCCACAAAAATAACAAGCTACAGATTCAGCATTTACTGTATTAAAAATAAAGTAGAGAAACAATAGAGGAAGACATGTGATGCCAACCTTTGGCCTTCACAAGTGCATGTGTGGAAATGCATGCACCCACATACATGCATATTCATAGAAAATGCACACTCATACCTACACCCAACACACAAACAAATGGACACACATGTACATGGACACACACACATATATATATACACATTTCTTATATACACATATATGCATGCATTCGTTCCTCCTCCACATAGGCAAGAAAAGAGTACTATAAGTGTAAATATTAAAGGCAGGCCTCCATATAGTTTTACTGATTGATCTGTAAGACATTAGATTATCACTGCAATATTCTCCTTTGCAGAATCCACCTTTATCATATTGGGTACCTTAATTTTCTGATTAGGCTGAAATCTCCAACTTGCTTCATATTGGTTTAATACAACTAATCAATCAGTATAACTCAAAACTATCCAGTGACTTAGTTGTAAAGAAGAGAACAGGACCTACTTTGTCAAATTTTAAATGCCAACTTTCTCACCACAGTGGTACTTCATGCATTGTTCCTGCAGCTCATTGTCTTTACCTCATGCTTCCTTTGCAAGCAAGTAACAGCTGGTCATTGGACCCCGTGAAGATGAAAAAAAACCTTGAGCAAGATATTCATTTGGTCTATAATGATTGTCCTCTGATCATGACTGTGGTGTGCTGCACACTAAAAAAAAAAAATTTAAAGCAAATGAATAGTCTTCATTTCCCTAGACAATAATAAAATCAGGTCTTTTCCTTTTCCTAACTGTTATCAAAATGATGCTTTGTGCTTAATTTTTCTAAATGTATTGCAATACCATGATATATTGTTCTTTCCTGGTTTTTTTCTAAACTCACTGAATTTTTATTCTTGTTCATATGTGCACTGGTGTAGTCATCTATTGGAACCTGGGTACCTTCTCAGAGGGGACAACTGAATGCCCCAGGAGCTATCAATTGCCAATATCTTCTCAACTAAGGGTGGCAGTCCCTTCCACAATAGATGTGGATCTTGGCTCACTCAGTCTTGTATAGGTCTTATGCATGCACTCACATTTGCTGTGAGTTTATGTATGAGATGACCCTGCCATGTTCCATAAATTAAATTTCACTGTAGGTATCTACTATTTCTGGCGTGTATAGCCTTCCTGCCTACTCTTCTGCAATGATACCCTAAACCTTGTAGGGAAAAGGAATGAATAGTTGTTCTGCTTAGTACTGAGAATGCCATGGGCTCTTATTCTCTGCAAGTCTTTATACCAGTAATCATATACTATAAAAAGAAGTTTCTCTGGTGAGAATTGAGAGACGAGTATGTCTATTAGTGTCAAAATACAAACTTAGCAGACAGTTTATTACTATGTTTATAGTAGAACAATAGTATTAGGATCTGCCCTAGGCCCTATTGCATATTCAGTCAGGGATTTTTGAGCCATTTAATATAACCATTCATGAATTCTTATTTTCCTTATGTAATTTCAAACGAACAATAGTCCCAGAACTGAAGATTAAACTCACCTATCAAAATTAGGCCACTAAATCACTGCTTGCATTCATTTGTCCTCTTCTGTTTCTACTGCCAATACCATGATGTGTATGATGTCAGCATACAATTGAGGCCACCTGCATTACTACCCAGCTGCAAAAGTACCAACTCTAAGCTCTAGCATAACTGCCAACATTTTCACTTATATCTGCAGCACCCTGACAGGGGTGATCTTGATTATCAACTTTATTGCATTTGGAGACATAATAAATTGGTAAAAACAACAACAACAACATACCTTTGGGTATGTCTGAGAGATCGATTCCAGAAGTAATTAGACTATGAAGGGTCTGGCCTAATTATGAAATAATCCTATGATGTATTCATGATTAGAGGCATTATTGGAAAATGGCAGAAAGAAGGAGGGAAGGTCTAGTTGAAAAGAATGTATCACTAGGAATACATCCTTAGGGGCTGTTTTGCCTTGAGCCCTTCATGTATTTCCTATCCCTGCTTCCTGTCTACTGGGCTGTAAGATGCTGTACTCTGCTTCCTCTCCACTATGAAATGAATATTCTCCTCAAACACATAATCATCCCACTATCACCTTCAACTGCATCACAAGCCCAAAGGAATGGAGCCAGCCAATGAAACAAATCCTATACATCTGTGCCTCAGCAAATTCTTTATTTCTCAAGTTGTTTTTCTCAGGTCACAACAATCTCAGTCACCACTGTTGCCTTTTTCCTTGTTTTTATCATCTACAGGGCAAAGGCATCAGTAGCCTATATTTTCCCAGAATCTCTTCTGTGCATAGCTTATGTCACAGCAAGAATGATTAGTGGTCAATTAAAAATACCACAAGAAAATTCACTGTTCTCCAGACACCGTAACACTTGTTGCTCCAAGTACTCCGCTGCCCTAGTGCTCAAGGCCATTGATTTCCTCAAATGTGGTGGAAACACATCTTCCTTTTCAGTGCCTTGACATTTTATGACTTACTCAAAGTGCTAAGATCATTGATACAAATCCTCAAAAAAAATCTTTTTTTCTTAGTTTTATTGGAAGATAATTGAAAAATAAAATTTTTGTATATGCAAAGTATAAAATGTTATGTTCTCCTTCTGCTTATTCCCTTTAATGGCATTTGGACCCCATTTAAGGATGCTACCCACCTCCATAGCAGGTCTTCCCCTGTAGTTCATCCTCTCTGAAAAGAGCACCATACAATGGACTCAGATATGAGCTTTGCTAACCTGCTAGCTGTAAACTAATGGTCAAGACTAACCATCATGCTGACCACACTAACACCTCCTACTTAAGACTCCTTACTAATTTTAAAAAGAAAGTATAAAGAAAACATGACTTTTTGAAGGGTGAATATCCCTGGAAAAGTGAGCACATTGTGAGTCTGTGTTTGTGAACATGAACCAAGTTGAAGGGGGCAGACATGGAGATAAAGATCAATCACACACATGAAACCAACTCCACTAGGCAAGTTGATTCTGTGTATATGGAAACATGTTTGATTATTTAATAATCATTAAATATTTGAAAAGTCTGAATAATTTATTTCTACAAGATCGGCATATACATTGGCCCGCTCCTGCCATGCCACGCCCCCACTACCACCTCCCAAAGTTCATTGACAAGATCGCAGCCTTTCCTTGAATTGGCAGTTGAGGTTTCTTAGAAAAATCTTTCCTGGTTTATTTCAGACTAGTCCTCTCTGTGTGTGAGTCATCCTGATACACAAAAGGAATGTATGCCTTTGGGAACCATCACTGAAGGCCAGAGTCCTCAGCAAAACTTCTGTACCCTAGTTTGAATGAAACATACATTGTGTAACTTAGTGTAGGAGATGATTTGTAATTAATACTTAAATGCAAGTACTTTGTAATAATCCTTTCTTTTCTAAGACATTTCATGAAGCTATCCACCACATCAAAGTTTTCAGATAATTTTTAGCCATTCAGTTTTAAATCTATTTGTTATCAAATTTCAAGCACTTTATCAATGTTTATTTAAATAATTACTTATTTTAGTTTTACAATCTGTGTTTAGTTGAGGGGGAAAAAAAAACCTTCCTATGAGTATGTTCTGTTTTTCTTCTCTAGTTAATGAGATGTTTGCTGTGTTCCTGACAGGATCTGATGAAAACAACTAACATCTATTATCTGACCATGAAAAGACCCACATCTTCTCCAATGTCATGGCCGTCTGCAAACACAGCAAACTGGCCTTGTTTTTTTCTTCACTCTAGTTACTGGAAACGTCTATTCCATAGAATAAAAGTGACCATGGCAACATGCAGTTGCCAAATCAATCCCAGGAGGTGGCAGCAATTGTCAGCACTACAGTTAGTTTCCACCACCAAACACATTTCACACACACCCTGTTACTCATCCCAGCAATTCAGCATTTTTAGGACATTTTATTTTATTATTGCTTTGTGTCCCTGTCATTGATGAGCAAGTGTGCCTGGGCATGCATGTGGAGGTCAGAGGCCAGTAAGAAAGAGTCTTTCTCTCTCTACCATGTGGGTTCCAGTGGTCAAACTTGGGCTCGTAAGCTCACTCAGCAAGCATTCTTACCTGCTGAGCCTTCTCACCAGCCCCAAATCTTTGCTGTTTGACATCTATTGTTCCTGTTGATATTAGTATCTTTAATATATCTCTTACCACATTCCATTTTCTTTTTTTTAGATTTATTTATATTTATTTTATTTATGCAAGTACACTGTAGCGTCAGACACACCAGAAGGGGGCATCAGATCGCATTACAGATGGTTGTGAGCCACCATGTGGTTGCTGGGAATTGAACTCAGGACCTCTGAAAGAGCAGTCGGTGCTCTTGACTGCTGAGCCACCTCTCCAGCCCCCACATTCCATTTTCAATGTCCTCTTCTCATTGCCAGTGGAGACACAGGGACTCACTGCTGTCCCATGATGGGCAGGGCTCCTCAGCTCCAGGTTAATGTGCTCAGTGTGAACACTTGTCAGATCTCAATAGATTTGTGTTGTTATCTCTTTCCTTTTGCTCTCAAGTCCTGTGACAAATTGTTTTAGTTTTTATATTCTGTAATCACCACACTTTCCACAGTAGAAATCCAAATGCTTTTTCTTTCTTTTCTACTACGGCTGATTGTCCTTGGAATAACTGACAATTTCTATAATTATTAAATGTATTTCATTTTTTGCTGCATAGTCACTTTTAGTAGATATAGATTAGATAGATAGATAGATAGATAGATAGATAGATAGATAGATAGATATAGAGATGATATAGATATAGATATAGAGAATATAGGTATGTAGGTATATAGATATAGATATAGATATAGATAGTATGACATGTAAATGCCTGGGTAGAATAGATAAAAAAAATAGAGAATGTGATACAGTTATACAATGGAAGATTACTCATCTGATTAAAAAAATAACACCATGAAATTTTCAGGCAAATAGATATAACTAGAATAAAATCATCTTGAACAAAGTAATCCAGTCCCAAAAGGGAAAACATTGTATGTACTCATTTATAAGTGGACATTGGCTATAAAGTAAAGGATAACCATGCTACAAACCACAGACTCCGAAAAGCTAAGCAACAAAAAGAGTTCCAAGGTGGGCACATGAATCTCCTTGGAAGGAGGAAGTACAATAGATAATATGTGTTGTGGGGTGACAGGTGGGGTGGGAACAGGAGAAATCAGGTAGGGAAATGATGGAAAGAGAGATTACTTGGAGAGACAACTGGAATTGGGGGTCATTTCAGGGGTGAGGTAGAAATCTAGTGCAATGAGATTTCCAAGCAATCTATGAGGGTGGACCCAGTTAAGACCCTTAGCAATGTGCAACAGGGACCCTGAACCAGCCATCTCTTCTAACCAAGCAAGACTTTCAATGATGAGACTGGCTCCACAACCTAGCCATGAAACCTTCGACCTTCAATTTGTCCTGGCTACAAAAATGTGCTGGGATAAAGATGGCATAGACATTGTGAGAATGGCCAACCAATGACTGGTCCAGCTTGAGACCCAAGGCATTTCAGGGAGTTCATCCCTGAACTACCTAGAAGGATGGATAACCCAGATACCAGGATAGAACCAAACAGAACCAGAAAGGAAAAAATAAAAATAAATCAACTAAATGATTCCTATGGATATTCTGCTATACTCATAGACAGGAGCCTAGTATAATCATCTTTAGAGAGGCTTCATCCAGAAGCTGATGGAAACAAATGCAGAGACCCACAGCCAAATATTACAAAAGCTTGGGGAATTCTGTGGAAGAGGGGAAGGAGGAACCAAAGGGTTTGAGGACACCAAAGTCAACCCACAGAAACAACTAACCTAGGCTCATAGAGGTTCACAGATTCTGAACAGTCAGGGAGCCTGCATGGGTCTGACTTAGGCCATATATGTTATAGTTGTGTACACTGATCTTCTCATGAGATACCTAATGTGGGAGCCTGGTTATCTCTGACTCTTTTGGCTGCTTTTGGGATCCTTTTCCTCCTACTGGATTGCCTCTTCTAGCCTTAATACTAGGGAACGTATGAGTCTTACTGCAACTTGTTATGCCATGTTTGATTGATATTCCTGGGAGGCTGTGGTAGTTTGAATAGGATTTACCCCCACCCCTAAAGATTCATGTGTTCGAATGCTTGGTCATGGGGAGTAGCATTATTAGGAGGTGTGGCCTTACTAGAGTAGGTGTGGCCTTGTTGGAGGAACTATGTCACTGTGTAGGCAGGCTTTGAGGTCTCCTATGCTCAAGCTCTGCCCAGTGTGAGAAAAGAGTCTTATCCTGGCTACCAGTGGAAGAAAGGCTCCTCCATGATGACTTCAGATCATGATGTAGACCTCTGGGCTCCTCCAGTATGGTAGTGTCTGCCTGGACACTACCATACTTCCAACCGTGGTGATAATGCATGAAACCTCTAAAACTGAAAGCCAGCCCCAATTAAATGTTTATCTTTATAAGAGTAGCCTTGGTCATGTTGTACCTTCACAGCAATGAAACTCTAAGAAAGAGGTTTGTCCTTTGCTGAAGAGAAAAGGAGGAGCCTTGGATTGGGGCAGTGGGGTACAGAGAGGAAAGGAGGGAGAGAAATTGCATTTGGGATTTAATATATGAGAATAAATTTCAGAAAGACAACTTTCAATTCCAAAATGATGCTTTTAAAATATTTATAGGGTTACAAAGAGGGTGGTAGGGGGAGAAAAGCTAGTTTTATGTCAAATTGATGCAAGCTAGAGTCCTCAAGTGAGACCTCGAATGAGAAAATGCCTCCATAACATTATGCTGTAGGCAAGCCTATAGGGCATTTCTTTAACGGGTGTTTGTTAAGAAGCAGTACAGCCCATTGTGTGTGGGGACATCCCTGTGCTGGTGGTCCTGTGTTCTATCAGAATGCAGGTTGAACCAGCTATGGGAAGCAAGCCAGTAAGCAGCACCCCACCATGGCCTCTGCATCAGCTCCTGTCTCCAGGTTCTGCCTTGTGTGAGTTCCTGACCTAACTTATTTTAATGATAAACAATGATATATAAGTGTAAGCCAATTAAATTTTTTCCTCCCCAAGTTGCTTTGGCCCTGTTGTTTCCTTTGGTGAGGAACAGTGATGTGGAAGTATAAGCCAAATAAACCCTATCCTCCCCAAATTGCTTTGATCATGGTGTTGTATCAGAGCAGTAATAATCCCAAAACAGAGAGAAAACATCTACCCATATGTACAACCTCTTTTTCTGTGCTACACACACACACACACACACACACACACACACACACACAGTAGAGAACACCATTAGTCTGGTTAACAGAAGAGGTACCCATAGATCTCCTGATAAACTTATAGTTACCCATCTAATTCCTAAAATCATTTTTGAGATGCCTAAGGTGTCTCAGCATTCTACAGAGAGCAATGTGAAAGCTTAATTTGGCATACTATTAAGAACTCCAAGGATAATTTAAATTGCATAAATATAAGACAAAAATAAAAGATGAATGGAACAATGCAGATACTTTCAAACCACAGTGTATATGCTCAGACAATGTCCTTTGTTCCCTTCACTAGACTTCTTGCCAGCCCTTGAATCCATATGCTATGAGTACACATTCTCCATGTCTCTCATTCTAGGGACACGATATAAGCTAGCTACTTCCTGTATAACAGATTTACCTTGAGCTGTAAAGTTTCCAACTCTGGATGCATACTAAGTAATTCATAAAAATTCAATACATTCACATAGGAACTGGTAGATAGCTCAGTCAGGAAAGTGCTTGTCCAGCAATGAGTATATTGCAAAACTGATCATGGTAGTATGTATCTACAACCTTAGAGACAGAAGAATATCTGTGACTTGTTGACAAGCCAAGCCTAGCTGGAGGCCCAAGGTCTCATGAAAAGACCCAGCCTCAAAAATGAACAAGGTGAAAAATGATTGAGGAAAAGAAATAAAACTGAGGAAGACCACTGGCCACCATGTGCAAAGGCACATAAGCACATATCCACATCTATACATGCAAATACACAGACTTACAATTACCCTCCACATACATAATACATATATGTACCACACCTATAAAGTATATCACCATACTCTAGGAACTGAGGCTGGCTTTCTGGGATTCTAGAATCTACACTAAAGTGGTTACATGTGAGTCCTGAGACCAAAACACCACAAGGAGCTCCTAAGTTTATTTTCCTCTTTTCAGGACACATGTCTAGTTGACTTTTTGACTCTTCCACAGTAAGTTTCTTACCACTAACCAGGCATCAGCACATAAACTCATAGCCTGTCAGACATCATGCCACACCTAAAATGAATTAACTCCTATAAAGTAAAAATATGTATATCAAAAATAGAATTATTTGCTAATGCCACCCACACTGCACGCCTTTAAACTGTAGAGATTAGTTGCCTTAGAGAAAAGCAATTTTATTGCAAGAAGAGAAAAAAGTATTCTAGCTGGTTAAGTAGTAAGTCTTTAAAACTCATGATTTAAAAGACTAAACTGAGTTATGAAATTCTCAACTCCAATTTAAAGTTTACTTTCAAGGCAATTATGAAAATGCACGAGGCTATTTTTAATAGGCCAGAGAAACATTGCTAGCAAGAAGAGCAGTGAGATCTCCATCTTGTTAGATTCTGGAAGAATTCCCCTAGTCTACATAGTTCAAAGGGCTCTGCATACTCCATTAAGCAGTTGGGCTTCTAGTCAAAGACTGGGGACACAATGGGCAAAAGAAGAGAACACAGACAAGCACTGTGGAGGGGGTTGAGGGGAAGAGTGTACACCCTACTGCAAGTAACCAGAATTAACCAAGAGCTCACTAAACATTTTCCTTTCAAAATGAACCACCAGATCTGCTTGCAAAGTTTAAGTGTAAGAAGAACCTTAAAGAAGGCAGAAGGCTTTAAAACTCAGGACGCTGAGGCAAGACATTGTGAAACAGAAGATGGAGGTAGAGGGTGTTCTGCTCTTTCAATCAGTATAAGGAGTCCGAGTCCAGATAATACCAACTATAAAACAGTGATACTCAAGTGAGTCTAGGGGTCTCCATGGAAGCTTGCGCTTTCAAAAACTCCATGTTCCCTCAAATGGTATTGCCTTAATGTTTGCAGAAGATGTCCAAAAATGTTCCTAAATAAAACAGTGCTTTCTAGTTAACAATAAGCCAACTTCACCTTCTACAAGAGCACGCCTTGTTATTTTTCTTAGGCCAGATTCAATTTAATATAGGGCCAGCAAAATGGGTGTTTGCAAATATTCCTGTACACAAAAATATAAATACTTTGTGTTTTCTCCATTATATTTGCATCTGGCTTTACGAGGAAGTGTTGTTTTCTGAATGTGATTACCACCATGAGTAAACTGGAAGCAGAGAGGTGAGAGGAAAGAGCTAAAGAGTTGAAAATAATTTTAGAGAATTAAGTAGGAAATAGAGCAGAGAAAGGTTAGGGAGGAACAGACCAATCTGGAAGGCAAGAGGATGGCACAGGGCAAGGCTTGGCAAAGGTGACAGTGCCTTTGTGCCTGCTTGTCTTTGGCTCTACTGTGCAGCTCTGGCACTGGACTAATATCTGTGTGCACTGGAGTCTTCGTTGCCTGTGCAATTCTGAAACCCTCTTTTTTTTTTCACTTTTCCTCCCCATGCAAATAAAGGAAACATTTTATTTTATCCTTTTTTTTTTCAGTTAGTATTAACAAATTCAACAGAATTTCAGCTAACACTGTCAGTAAGAAAAGCTGTCAAATATTACAATTCCCCTGTCACTCAGAAAACAAAATATGCCAAATTTACCTGTCAAGGTTAATTGTAGTTAAAATGTATTATTATTTCCCTGCAAGAAGCACTTGTAAACTTAGAAGACAGAGGTCTAGAAATAGTATTGTAATTCCAAACTGTACTAATAATTATGTATTATGTATGCATTGTCTTTTACTTGAGGCCATGAAAATACATTAACTCTACCAACTAATTAGTAATCTAATTATGCAAAGTTACTGAGAAGGAAGGATTACGGGATAATCCAAGGCAGGATGTAACAATGACATACTTATCTACTCACTGTGTTTAACTAGAGTTCAGAAACAAAAGAACTACTGCCACTCTATATATGAAAGTGATCTGTTCATTTATACTATTCTTTTTACATTATACTTGATTAGAATTCTGAAATTATTTATTTTAGGAATTGACCTGGCTCATAATTTTATAAGTAATAGCCTTTATCAATAAACTCAAGATAGCATAAATTATATATTCCAGACCTTTCTTTGATTTCACTTAATTTTGGCCCAGATGTCAATAGTGCTGAGGCCTATGTAGAAGCCCTGCTCTAAATGTCTTCCTTCATATGCTGCTCCATGAGTGTGACTAGGTGTTCTTCTGTGGTAGAGTCAGCCTAGGAAAAGACACGTGCTGTCTTTGATCCATGATGCACACACACTGCCCTGAAGTCTCACCACTGAATAAGATGACATATACATGCAACAATAGAGACAGTGTTTTCTTTTTAAGAAAATACTGTGTGCTCGGGAAGGTAAAGCCTTAAGATTCATCTATTCATGTTAAAAACTAAAGCACTCTCTGTGTATTTGGACATTATTAACAGTACTTTCCCTGGAGATAGAAATGAAATAGTAGGGATGGTATGACAGACGGCTTTTGCTCAACAATTTTCCTTATATATCGATATCAGAGTTTGTTGGTCCCATTTGGAGAGGTTCCAGGTTCTATAGTCCTGGGACTAGGAATTGGATAGTAGCATAGGTGTAGGTTTAACTGGAAAAAGATGCTCCTCTGAGGGAGGGAAAAAAAAAAAAAGCAAGAGTAGCAGCTCTTCTGGGAGGAGGTGGAGCTGACATCACACAGTGGGGCTTATCTGATACATGCAGTCCTGCTACAATTTCATTTGTCTTATTTACATCTCAAATCTTCACACAGCAGCATTTTTGTATGATAATGAACTATTAGATCACTTTAGACACTCTGAGGACCTTTGTACCTGTGCCAATTGTTCTGACCTACATTCTGGTCAGTAAGTCTGAGCCTGTGATTTCCAGTCTTCCTCTTTGGTAAAGATTTCTCATATGCTAATTAGACCTCTCTCCCTATCGCATTTTCCTACCTAAATAAGAATATTTGATAATAGAAAAACTGTATTTTTGTTATAAAGCTAGCCCTCTATAAATTCTTTTAAAAAGAGGTTGAAGTTTTTCCAAATAAAACCTGGAAAATTTTATCCACTTAGGTAAATAAGTTGTATTTGAATAGAATATAATATTATGTTATTTCAAAGTCAGGCCACAGAGGCTTATGAAACACTTATGAAACAAACCAGTATTGAGAATTTATAATTAGCTCATTTATTTGACCCAGAATTTAGGGACTGAAAGATATTATACCTATCTCTATGACCTAAAGCAGGTGACAGGAAGCAAAACTGTAATAAAAATAATCATCTTACAATTCTTGGTGTGTGAACATGAAAGAAGAGTATTACCTCAAATGGAAAGGTCTACATATCAGTGCTTGACCATGACTCTCAAGGAATAAACAATAATTAATGAAATAATCCTGACATGGGGAAAAGCCCTGATAAAAGAGACAGGAGGAGGAAGAGGAGGAGGAGGAGGAGGAGGAGGAGGAGGAGGAGGAGGAGGAGGTTGTGTTTCAGAAACTTGTACTTAGAAGTGACTTTAGTATAGAGACCTGTTCCCACCCCTTCCCTTTCTTCCCCTTCCCCCTCCCACCTAGGGCAGGTTAAAAAAAAATTCACCTAATAAGTGAGTCAATAATGATAATGCATGTAAAGCTACACAAAAGAGGGAAGGATTAGGTCCTGGGAATGTGCTTATAAAGTGGTAGGGAGGTCACAGTAGGGGTTAAATAGGTGGGCAGATGGAAGCTAATCTGTACTGACTGGAAGGTAAACAAGGAAAGACTTGGATGAAAATTTTTTTGGATTTGTTTGAAGTCAGTAAATGAAGGCAATACTTGAAATAATTTTTTTCAATTGTTTTTTGTGAACATAAAGCCCATGAGTAAGCCAGGTGCTTAATGTTTAAAAACTTACTTAAGGGCATATAAGATAAAGATTTTTGTTATGCAATTTAGAAAAAGAGAGAAGATATATAGTTCAATAAGTTATAAATGGAATAAATGTAATAGGAGAAATTTTTAAAAGGGCACAATAGCTCAAAGAAACATATTATTTTAGGTAATATTACTTTTTAGTTTAGAAGTACCAGGAAATTCTTAAAAATGGCACAGTGGCTTCAAATAAGGAACTGAGCTAAAAATCAGGGAAGCACATAATGGAGTGATTATAGACTAGTCACTGCAATGAAGGAAAGGGAGGGGCATCAGCATCTTCTCCCACTTAGAGAGTGCTAATCCTTCTTACTATCTCTAATGTACTAGCCCTCTTTCTCTTCTCTCTTTCCATTCATCCCTCAATTCTACTCTCCTCCTCTGTTCTCTCTTTTCTCCTTCATCCTTGGAGACCTGTATGACTAATGATCTCACTCTATCAGAAAACAGCAGTCTTCTTAGAATTCTGAGAGATAACATTGGGGAAATTGAAAAAAAAAAAGAAATATGGGAATATTTGTGTTAATGAGGAGAAAGAAAGGGATCCTGAAAATAAGTCAGGAAGAAAGAAACAATAATTCATACTTTGGTTTACCCTAGAGGGTAGGATACTATAGATTTATGTAGTATAAGTATCTTATAGATAAGATTATTATAATATATGAGGACCAGGATGTTACAAAATCAGTCCTCTAGCTATGACATGGCTATTACTGTCTTAAAATCAGAGCAGATATGATTAATGATCACCTACAAAAGATAGTCATAAGATTGAGCTTATTGCCCTTCCACCAACTCCTTTCTGCTGGGACAGACTCCTAGTTGGTCTGTTCCCTTCAAGACGTCATCTCCCAATCCATTCCTCGAGATCATGCTGCACTCAGAGCAGTTGAACAGTTGAGGACCCTCTGCACTCAGAACAGTTGAGGATCAGCTGTTCTCAGGGCAATTGAACAATAGCTTGACTGCTCCATTGAATACCCAACAGTCTGAAGGCCTCCCAGGAGATCTACTGCAGCCAGAGCAACAGAGCAGCAGCTTCTCTGCCCCTGTGAAGAGCCCCCAGTTGGAAGGCCACACAGGTGGTCTGATACAGCAAGGACCATAGGCCTACCATGAAACCTGAAGCAATCCAGGGACAAAAGAGTCACACTCCATACAGTCACCCAGACCAATAAACACCAGGGATATCCAGACAGTGAAAGGCAAGTACAAGACCATAAGCAACAGAAGCCAAAATATGTGGGAATCATCAGAACACAGTTCTCCCAACACAGCAAGACCTGAAAACACCAACACACTTGAAAATCAGGAATCTATCCTAAAATCCTATCTCATGAAGATAATAGAATCCTTTAAGGAAGATATCAATAACTCACTGAAAGAAATACAGGAAAACACAGATAAACAGGTGAAGGAATTGAATAAAGCAACCCAAAACCTTAAAGTGGAAGTAAAAACAATAAAGAAAACACAAACGGAGGCAAATCTGGAAATGGAAAACCTAGGAAAGAGGTCAGGAATTACAGATGTAAGTATTGCCAAGAGAATACAAGAGATAGAAGAGAGAATCTCAGGTATAGAAGATACAGTAGAAGAGATTGACACAACTGTCAAAGAAAATTAAAAAACAAACAAACAAACTCCTAACCCAAAGCATCCAGGAAGTTGAGGACACAATGAAAAGACAAAAATCTAAGAATAATCAGAATAGAGGAGAATGAAGATTCCCAGGTGAAAGGGCCTGAAAATATCTTCAACAAAATAATAGAAGAAAACTTCCCCAGATTACATCTTCAGCTGATAAACAACTTCAACAAAATGAATATAAATTAACTCAAATAAATCAGTAGCCTTCCTTTATACAAATGATTAACGAGCTGAGAAAGAAATTAGGGAAACAACTCCCTTCACAATAGCCACAAATAATATAAAATATCTTGGGGTAACTCTAGCCAAACAAGTGGAAGACCTGTATTACAATAACTTCAAGGCTCTCAAGAAAGAAATCAAAGAAGATCCCAGAAAATGGGGAGATCCCCTATGCTCATGGATGGGCAGAATTAACATAGTAAAATTAGCCATACTACCACAGGCAATCTATAGATTCAATGCAATCCCCATTAAAATCCCAACACAGTTCTTCAAAGACATGGAAAGAGTAATTCTCAAATTCATCTGAAAAGGCAAAATTTCCAGAATAATGAAAACAATTCTTAACAATAAAAGAACAGCTAGGGGAAATCACCATCCCTGACCTCAAGCTGTACTACAGAGCAATAGTGATTAAAAACTGCATTGTATTGGTACAGAGACAGACATGTTGATCAATGGAATAGAATTGAAGACCCAGAAGTAAAATCACACACTTGTGGTCACTTGATCTTGACAAAGATGCCAAAAATATACAATGGGAAAAAGAAAGCACCTTCAATAAATGATGTTGGTTTAATTGGCTGTCTGCATGTAGAAGAATGAAAATAGACCCATATTTGTCATCTTGTACAAAGCTCAAGTTCAAGTGGATCAAGGACCTCAACATAAAACCAGATACATTGAATCTAATAGAAGAGAAAGTGGGAAAGAGCCTTGAATTCATTGGCACAAGTTGAAATTTCCTAAACAGAACTCCAGTGGTTCATGCTCTAAGATCAAGAATTGATAAATGGGACCTCATGAAACTGGAAAGCTTCTGTAAGGCAAAGGACATAGTCAATAAGACAAATCAGCAACCTACAGATTGAGAAAAAAATCTTCACTAACCCCACATCCAGCAGAGGGCTAATATCCAAAATATATAAAGAACTCAAGTAGATTTTTAAAAAATAAAAATAAAAATAAAAAGCCACCCCCCCAAAAAACAATCAAAAATGGGGTATACACCCAACAAGTAGCTGAAAGAATAAGATACAGATATTTGTACCCAACCAATGGACAGAAGCAGCTGACCCCTGCTGTTGAATTAGGGAAGGCAGAAAGAAGCTGAGAAGAACAGTCCTATAGAAGGACCAGCAGTCTCAATTAATCTCGACAACCCCCCAAGATCTCTCAAACACCAGACCACCAAACAGACAGCATACACCAGCTGATATGAGGCCCCCAAACACACATAAAGTAGAGGAATTACAGGTCTGTGTTCATTCAGAGATGATGTACATAACCCTCAAAAGACTGGAGGCCCCAGGGAGTTTAGAAGTCAGGTGGAGTGGGGCTTGGGGACATCCAGGTGGAGACAGGTGGGTGGAGAGGAGGTATGGGATGTGGAATACTTAGAGGGTGGATCTGGAGGAGGAGGATAAAATACAGAGTGTAAAAAATTTAATTAATTAATAAAAATACTGAGCTTATTAATATTCCTTTATGGAATAGAGAAAGTTTATGAGTCAGTCATTAATGCCATAGGGGGCTCCACCCTTATTTGAGGGCATATAAACCAAGAAAGGTTGTTAGGGATTATGGGGGTCTTTCCTTATGTGATATAGATTTCTGTAAATTGCAAGTCTGGCCTGAAATTACTTGATGTTTAGCCCTGCTCTGAGCTAATGCTAGTAACAAACAATGTGTTAGACCAGAGGAGCACATGTGATAGACCCAAGATGCTAAAAAAAAAAAAAAAAAAAAAAAAAAAACTAGGGTTATTCTAGATGGAAACTTATAGCAGAAGTGCAGAAGAGGTTTCACCACTGAAGACCTGTATTAATCTGAGCATGTCACACAGAGAAGGCAATCCGATGAGCAGATTGAGAAAAAAAGGTGTGCTACAAGCAAAGTCTTGCATTTATTTTTCCTAGGTTACAATTGACTTTTTCTATTCTGTTATTAATGCTATTTAATATACATCCAGATATCAATATTTTAATAGAGAAAAAATGCTTGAGCAGTCTATGTTTTTAGGGCTTTATTGTAGAAAGGCAGGGGAAAAGAGAGAAGGTAGAAAGAGAGAGAGAGGCCGGCCATGGCCACATGGAAAGAGGGGGGAAGGGAGAGAGAGAGAGAAGGAGGACTAGAGATGAGAGTAAGAAAGGTGAAAGGTTAAAGAGAGTGAGGAGGGGCCAAGCAGTCTCTTTTATAGTGGACTGGGCTATCAGGTGACTGTGTGGAGGAGCATACCTGGCTATAGTCAGGTAACTGTTGGGGATGGAATCTATCCAGCATATCAGAAGCTTGAAACATTGTCTGCGTGACTGATAGTCACAAACCTCTCCTGTGGGGGTTATGGGGGAGGTAAATTCGACAGGAGCCAGGGGTCCAGGAGACATGATTGAATACCTTCCATTAGGTGGAAATCACCACCTATTGGGTCCCCTGGGGTTCAAGACCTATACTTGACTGGAAACCAGGCTGTCTGTGTGCAGCCCGGTGCCCCAAAGGTAACATCATAGGAGTATCTAAAAGATGGATGTTACCATCAAAGAAATATATAAGTATCCACAAAAATGTTGACATAAATAGGCAGAGGTGTTCATAAAAGAGATTTGTGTTGCTGTGATAAGATACCCAAACAAAAAGAAGAAGAAATTTATTGTAGCTCACACACCCAAGCTGTAGTGAGTGCATCTTGCCGGGAAGTTAGGAAAGAGGGGCTGGAAGTAGCTGGTCATGTGACATTAACACTCAGTCACAAGACAGAGAATGAGGAATGCTTGTGCTCAGCTCACTTTCTCCTTTTTATTACATAAAGAATCCTGTCATAGGGAATGGCACCACCCTCAGTGGACAAGTCTCCTCATCTCAATTAGTCTAATCAAGATAATTCCCCACAAAGATACATCTCCAACATGATTCTATATCTTCTCAAGTTGACACTTAAGATTACCACAAGGAGTAAGTCATGGTTTGTGTATATGATGGCATACTTATATTAATGCCACACCATGGTACAACCAATGATTATGAAAAGCTGGAAACTAACATGTACAAATATTAATAATAGCTAACTACAGACACTTTACAAGCAGCTTACTTATCATAATGTTTACTATATTTGTTTTAAAATGCATTCATGAATATAATTTACTTATAACTTAAATTATAAGTAAACTGGCATGACATGCAGTTTACATTGCCTGTCAGTAAAAGCTTTTATCATTTCATTCAAACAGTGAATAAATAAGGAAAATTAGACCATATACTTCCATTTATAATATTTTCAGGTTGATGTGCTGACTGGTCTCCAAGAGAATCAGAAAGCAGTGTAGCAGATATAAAAAGTTAATGATTCTCATAACATGAAATTCAAGCATATTAGCACTGTTATTGTTTTTCCTTTAATTTTGTCTCATGTTTCCACAGTTATAAAAGATCTTATCGGGCTTTTTTGCTCCATAAAATAAATAGTATAAGATGAATACAGGAGCAATGGGAGCCATCTTTATAGCAGTCACTTACTTCATAGCAAAGAAAATAGATGTTTAATCTGTTTTGTTTAGATATCATCCTGGCTTAATGCAAAAGCTAGAACTAATTATATCCTGAGTTACATTCAGACTGGTATCATGATACTGCCAGATAGTATTCAAAATAAGCAGAATATAATATCATCTATATCTGATGACCTGCATTCTCATGCATATCACCTAGTCACTAAAGAACATATCTAAACCTAAGTAAGTATCAGAATGACCAGTCTGGAAAGCTTGCGGAATCAAATTACTATTTTGTACTTCTAGAGTTTTTAATTCTAAGCCTTGGAATGGATTCGGATTTCTAACATGACTCTGGATGCTGTTGATACCACTGAGTTATCTCAAGAAACAGTCACTGCTTCACATTGATCACTTCAGTTTCTGTTGTTACTACTCAAGGCAGACAGTCATTTGTTTTTCCTGACTACGTCTACCCTCGTCATTTACTTTTATAAAGATAACACAACAGATAATGGGAGTGTTTCTCATTTTCCCCAATAGACGTTTTTGATAGTGATGGCATAAGTAGCTTTCCAAAGAGAAATCAGGCTGTAGATTAGGTGCATGAAATACAGCGTTGGTACTCCTAATGCTTGTTTCCATGGCTGCAACATGTCCAGGAGATAGAGCACAGCTCACCCAAGCATTAAGATTATGAGCTTTTTCCTCAATAACACAAGCTAACAACTAGATGTAGAGATTTTGAAATAAAACTTTTGAAAGGCAATATCTGGGGATTATCTATAAAAGGTGAACAGTTATCATCAAAGAAAAGATAACACTAAACATGACATTCTGAAACCTAGTCCACACTCTTAGGCTTTTGTAGCAGAATGAAAGCTCTTTGTTCTCAGCACTGTTTTAGATGAGCTCTTTGAAAAAGCATAGTATATCTGACCCATGTTTCTCCAGGATCAGAGAAAACATAACTATGGACGACACCACTAAACATTTTACCTACTTTACTTTGTTATATAATTTGTATATACATGCTTTTCTTAGTGTTACATTTGGAATTATTATCATATCCCTTTGAATCAAAGTGGGATGACACACACTTATACATACACGTAGGATATCAGAAAGAGTTCAATATAAAAATAAAAACACGATGGGGATGTGTTTTGTAGTATGATGGAAGTAAATGGAGAATGCAACTAATAATGTAGAGCTTGAAGATACAATCAAGAACATGATAGCAACTTATCTCTTGAGTGGCATGATGATTGGCGTCAATGTCACCTTGCTATGTATTTGAAAAGTAGAGACCTCAACTGAGGAATGGTTTTAATTTCCTTAAGTGACATGGAAAAACACATCCCAAACATGGGTAGCATTTTCTGATAAGATCCAAGATGAAAGGGGGCATGCCAGAAGGAAGACTGTTGGCCTTTTGCTCACTTGTTCTTTCCTGATGTTTTCTTTGTTAATATCCTATCCAGAGTTTCCCCAGGATTTATTGTCAGGTCAAAAGTTAAAGGTCATTACTCACAGCCACATGTGGCTGTTCTATTAAAAGCCTGGCTATGTCCACTGGGTATGTAGACTCCCTTTCAGAGCTTCACTTTCTAATATAAAATGACAACGAAGGAGGAAAACTGTTTGAGACATTCCTATATTCTAAAAGACAAGCTTGAACTAAACCAGCTAACAACCTGGCTGCTGAGGACAAGCTTGGTTTTGCTACAAAGCAAACAAGTTCAAGCAAAAATAGCAATTGTTTTGTACTTCCTTCTATATGCTCAGCATAGACTACCAAGAGGGATGGGCAGGGTTACTCATAGTTCTTGAATGACACAGATGAGTAGCTTAGCCTTGCTTTCTAACTGGACAGTCACCATGCCAGGGCCTAAGGGAAAACTCTTTGAAGAGACTGGAATGAGGCCTTAAATTCTCTAGCCTGACAGTGGTATGTCCCGTCTGTTCTCCACTATTAGTAAGCCTAAGTGTGGTCACATGGTTGCACTCAACATTGAAGAACCTAAGGAATCATATTATCAGGTACTTAAGGATATGTGTGTGCATACATGAAGTTATGTGCATCACATGCATGTAGGTGCCCATGAAGGGCAAAGGGCATCCAGTCCTTGGATCATATTTCCTGGCACTCAAAAAGAATAAATGTAGAAATACTTTTTAGGTAAGAATAACACCTGAAAAGCAGACATAGATAATTTATGGAACAAAACCAAGTCCTTCAGAAAAGCTATAATATTATTAAATATGTATAAAAGTATTGTGTTTAGGGCTGAAAAATAGCTCAGTTGTTACAGCACTTGCAATACAAGCAGAAAGATCTCAGTTCAATCCCTAGTACCCACACAGAAAGGCCGGAAAATTTATACATGGGTAATCCCAGTTGTAAGAAGGTAGAGACAGGAAAATCCCTCCATCCCACTGCCCTACTAGTATAGTAGCCAGGTCAGCAAGTTCCAGGTTTAATTAGAGTCTCTATCTCAACAATAACAACAAAAACAACAACAACACCCAGGGTACTGAGCATTGGGAAACATACCAGACAACCATTAGATTTTTTATGCATGAATATACATATGCACATACTTGTGTGTTCTTGCATGCATGAACACACTTGCACACACACATATTTACACACACACACAAAATATTGTGTTGCCATTCATAGTCACTCATAACTGTAATTCTAGATAGTTAGGAACCTGAAGCAGGAAGACCACTGACCCGGAGAGTTTAGGTCAAGCATGGGCAATATAGTAATACCCTTCATTTCTAAAAAATGGAAATAAAAATAAATGCTGGGTATACAACACAAAAAGAGAATTCTATTTTTAAAAAAAGGATATGAATGAGTATTAATCATTTCCAGGTTTTGAGGTGAAGTTAAATGACTGATAGGATATCTTACTCTGAGCCTGCTGTCACTGTTCTCTATAGATGTAAGTCTTCATTTTGTGTTTTCAATTCTATTATATATTTAAAAGGATAAACAACACAAAAAAGCCTGTTTGCAAACTTCTTTTAGAATAAAGATTAATTTTTATTTAAAAATAAAGGAAAAAGAAATGTCTAAAACCACAAAATATTCTCTGAAAATTAAGAACAAAATATTTATAAAATACATTATATAATTAAATATTCATTAAATGGTTTTACATCACAAAATGTATATTCATCTCACAATTATAAATTCTATACATAATAGATAATTGCATATTAAATATATAGAACATATGTCATATGGAATGAAGTTAAGTATTATCACAAGAAAATATAAAAATTCAATAGAGTGAAAATTCAAGAGATTTAATTCAATTCTTAGGAAATAGAATATAATTTAAAAGTAGGGCAAAGAGCCGGTCGTGGTGGCGCACGCCTTTAATACCAGCACTTGGGAGGCAGAGGCAGGCGGATTTCTGAGTTCGAGGCCAGCCTGGTCTACAGAGTGAGTTCCAGGACAGCCAGGGCTACTCAGAGAAACCCTGTCTTGAAAAACAAAAACAAAAACAAAACAAAAAAAAAAAAGTAGGCCAAAGAGTGTATGCTTAAAGTAAAATAAAAATATGTCAATAATCTCAATTGATACAATGTCCAGTGTAGCACAAACAGCGGGACTGCTTCTATGTAAACACCCAGGGAAGCACAGTCACAGAATCATCTCCAGCACGAGGACCTGATTGAGGAATGCTTGAGAGACCAAGAATCGCTGGTGCAGACAATGCCAGGCAATTTGGAACTGCTGTTTAGAAGAGAAAATTTCTTGAGACCAATGGGGGCGTGGGTGGAGGGTATTAGAGGAGATTGCCCCAGTGTTCAGAGAGCTTGCTGTGGAGTTTCTCACCTGCTCCTGGAGTCTGTGTCCTTGACTCTGTACCACCTCACCCCCAACCCCCAAGAGCAGGTAGGGTCGGTCTGGGAGAAGTCTAAGGTACAGGCAAAGTCCAAGAGGAGACAACCAAGAATATTAAATAATAGATTTGATGAAGGCTCTTATCATATGCTTTTTAACATATGATAAGCAGAGTACAGCCTTTCACCAGATACATGTTCCTATACAGACTCAGAAGTCCCACTCTCCTGAGTTCATCCCTGTACTAAAAGCATAAAAGCTGGAAACTTCGTTTTCTATGATTTTTTTAAATGCAGGATGTCAGTTATTTTTAAATGTCTTTTACAAGTAAGAAGTACTCATCAGAGATTTTGAATGCAGAAGAAAAGAAAAGCCCATTACTTCTGAGCAGCAGCTGAAGAAAGACTATGTTGAATTTGCCACTATGAGATAAAATGTCTGCTGCCTAAAAGGGCCCTGCATTTACCTTCTCTTGCCATCGTTCTAAAGTTGCACAAATTCAGTGATCACCACATTAAATCTCTTCCTAGTTGCAAATGTATATCCATCTCTTATCTATATCTCTATTTATCATCTTGATATCTAGATATCTCTATCTCTATGTCATCAATGAAGATATATATCTAGATATCTCTATCATCTATAGATCTATCTATAGGTAGATATCCATCTCTATCTGTGTCTGTTTATATCTAGATAAATATATCTACAAATAGATATGAAGATAGAGGTATAAAAAGATATTAGGTAGAAGAAGATGGCCTAGTTGGCCATCATTGGGAAGAGAGGCCTCTTGGTCATGCAGACTTTATATGCCCCAGTACAGGGGAACACCAGGGCCAAGATGTGGGAGTGGGTGGGTAGGGGAGCAGGGCCGGGAGGGGGGAGGGTATAGGGAACTTTCTGGATAACACTTGAAATGTAAATGAAGAAAATATCTAATAAAAATTGGGAAAAAAAGATATTAGGGTGTTCTATTTTTTTAAAAAACAAGCCTGATAAGGAATCCTTTCATAAGCTTGTGGGGTAAAGTAAAGAAAGCACTCAAAACATTAGCAACAGTGCTAATGTTTTAGCTAATGTTTAAAACATTAGCCTCAAGTGCTTCCTGTTGGACACCAAAGGAACCTAAATAATCCAAAATGATGCTTTCCAATCTACAAAATATAATGCTTATTCATAAGTATAGTTATAAGCAATATATGTGATTAATCAGATGTGTAAATAAAGATAGTAACCAAATAAAACTCCCCAGATATTAGTTGCCAGAAAGAACTACTTTTAGCAGAAAGAAGAGGAAGACATGTCTCTCCAAGGCTAGAGAAGACTTCAACAAAGAGAAAGATGAGAAGCAAGAATCAAGAGCAGAAAATGAGAAAAATAAGTAAAAAATACTTCTCCTAATGACAACAAAATATCTTGTTAGTTTCAGAGGTCCCAGGGTCTCCATTCAAGGATTTTCATGGGAAGAAGGATAGATAAGAAGTAATGCCTCTAAAACAGAATCTTGAAAGGCACAGTGTTACATACATACATACATACATGCTATGTTTATTTATATATTTGGGTGGGTAGGTGTGTATATATGCTATGTCTTCTCATTCTTTCTGTGTGTCTTGTTTTGCTTCTGTGATAATAAAAGAAATATTGTGACTCAAAGCAACTCAACAATATAATATAAAATTCAGGAGACTGAGGACGGAATCTAACCAGAGACCATGGAGAAACCCTGTTTGCTGCTTAGTAGCTTGCTTCTACCACTACTCTCAGGAATTCTTGACTAACTTTCTTATACAATCCAGAGCCATTTTCCCAGGAGTGGTACTGCTTACAGTGAGCTGTGCCCTCCCAGAATAATCATTAATCTCCCATAGTCTTGCCTACAGACCAATCTGTTGGAGGCATTTTTTTTTAATTGACTATCCCTCTTTCCAGTGTCAAGATGACAGAAAAAGAAAAAGAAAAAAGGAGGAGGAGGAGGTGGTAGAGAAGAGGGAGGAGAAAGAGAAGGAGAAGGAGAAGGAGAAGGAGGAGAAGGAGGAGAAGGAGGAGAAGGAGGAGATAAAAAATGAAATTATTAGAAGAACACAAACTCCTGACTTGAGCTCCTGCCCTTGCTGCCCTTGTTGTAGACTGATATGAAAGTATAAGCCTAATTACTAATTATTGTGAAACCCTTTTCTCCCAAGTTACATTGGGTCATTGTGTTTTATAACAACTAAAAGCAAAACAAGACACACAGAAAGAAAAAGAGAAGCATAGAAAATAACTTTTTTAACAAATACTGCTGCCTACTCCATTATAATTACTTCTTTCCAACACTATCTGGAAAAAAGTGTATCTCCGAATCACTGACATAAGGAATGATGTGCAATCTGTTTTGCCTGGTACAATGAGAGCTAAAATAGTTAAGTCTAAGTACAAAAACCATTTAAGGCCATCACTGGATTCTCCAGTTTACTCTTTCCTTTTTCCTTAGGTCTGTAGGTCACAACCAAAAACTACTCATTCATCCTGGGCTTAAACATAGAATACCAGAAGAGATGAGTTTCCACCCAGACACAGAGAAAACTAAAGCCCAAAGAAGCTAGCATTGGTTTGACTAGTTTTTATTGCATCCACATAATTTAGGCTTAGCTGATTAAATATACAGGAAAAAAAAAAAACAATCTAATAAGCCAAGCAGTGGGAATGCAAAGGCAAACAATTACAAAAGAAATTTAGCTCATTGTAGACTATTACACAGCTCTACTATAAACAACTCATTCATCCAAAAAATATTAGTACCTTCATGTACCAAGCATTGTTTTATGCACTGAGAATAGAACAGTGAATAAAATTGACACTGTTATTACCCTGCACAGCTTAGTAGAGCGTGTGGATACATACAGTAAACAAATATCAACTAAGTTAATCACATTATTCAGAAAAAAATTAAGGAGACTATGGGAGAAAGATGATCCAAGAAAAGAAGGTATACTTTATTTAAGAAATGTATATGTGTTTATAATAAGACTTGAAGTAAATGAAAGGTGAAACTATGAGGTGTCTGAAGACACAAACTTGTAGGAGAAGTATGTTTTAAAAATTGAATATTGATTTCTTATATAATATATTCTGATTATGGATTCTGGTCCCCCAACTCCTCCAAGATGCTTTTCACTTTCCCACCCACCCAAATCTATACTTCTCTTGCTCTCTCTCATTAGTAAACAAGAATCTTATATAAGGCATATTCTATTTGCTTATGACCTATATACATCTCCCCGTGTACTTCTTTTTTATTAGATATTTTCTTCATTTACATTTCAAATGCTATCCCCAAAAGTCCCTATACCCTCCCCCTGCCCTGCTCCCCAACCCATTCACTCCCAGTTCTTGGCCCTGGTGTAACCCTGTTCTGGGACATATAAAGTTTGCAATACCAAGGGGCCTCTCTTCCCAATGATGGCCAATTAGGCCATCTTCTGCTACACATGCAGCTAGAGACATGAGCTCTGGAGGTACTGATTAGTTCATACTGTTGTTCCACCTATAGGGTTGCAGACCACTTCAGCTCCTTGGGTACTTTCTCTAGCTTCTCCATTGGAGGCCCTGTGTTCCATCCTATAGATGACTGTGAGCATCCACTTCTGTATTTGCCAGGCACTGGCCTAACCTCACAAGAGATAGCTATATCAGGGTCCTTTCAGGAAAATCTTGCTGGGATATGCAATAGTGTCTGTGTTTGGTAGCTGACTTGAGCATCTACAGATGGTGGTATTTATATGAGGTTCCAGAATCAATTCCCCATGGATACTGAGGGACAATTATGCATGGTTTTTGTAACAGAAAGTAGAACTGGCATGCCTCCAATATTAAAGGTGTTACCAACTCATTCTTCCCTTCGTTTAAAAATTTCCTCTGTTCTGATTCCAAGTTACACTTACTGAGATCCCAGAAAGAAATATATCTTCTTGAAAGACTGTCTTGTTTTTAAAATAAGAAAAAAAAATTGAAAAAAAAGAAAACAAGAATCTTAAAAGGTTATAATGATAAAATAAGATAAAATAAAAGCAAACAGGAATGAAGATGAAGCAAACATTAAGCAAATGGCCACCAATGACTGGCCCAACTTGAGACATCTCATATAAGAGACGATCGTTGACGCTATTAATTACACTCATCTATGCTTGCAGACAGGAGCCTAGCATAACTGTCACCTGAGAGGCTTCATCCAGCAATGGAGGGAAACAGAAGTAGAGAGCCATAGACAAACATCAGGCCATACTCAGGGAGACTTGTGAAAGAGTGAGAGATAGAATTGAATGAAACAGAGGGGTCAAGGACACATAAGAAGACCTGCAGTGTCAACTAACCTGGACCCACAGGGACTCACAGAGGCTGAACCACCAACCAAATAGCACTCAGGGTCTAGACCTAGGTCCGCAACATGTTCTAGCAGATGTGCAGCTTCGTCTTCATGTGGGTTCTAGTAACTGGAGCAGGGCCTGCCATTAGAGCCCTTCCCCCTAACTAAACTTGCTGATTGGCCCTCAGTAGGAGAGGATGCACTTTTTCTACTATGACTGAATGTCCTGGGGTAGGGTGGCACTCAAGGCGGGGGGCGGGTCCTCTTCTCTGAGGAGAAGGGGAGGGAGTAATGAGGTAGAGGGACTTGTAAAGGTAGGATTGGGAAGAGAAGATCGATGAAGGGATGTAAAGTAAATAAACAAGTAAATTAATAAATAAAAATAAACAAGAAAAAGAACCAAAAGGAATATTTTGATGCAGAGACATATGGATTAATACACACAAAAATCCCATGAAAACTCAAAGCTAGGAACCATAATATACAAGTAAAAGATCTGTATGGGGGAAAAAAAGTTTCCCAAAATATGATTGAGTTAGTTTTATGTTAATCATTGGCTACTAGGAATGGAGTTTGCCCATTAAGTGGGGTTTGTATACCCAATGAGACTTGGAGAAAATTAATTTCTTTTTCTTTGTGAGTGATTGTCAATTAGAGATAGCTTAGTGATTGTCAATTGGAGATAGCTTCTGATTTAGGAAAGGAGGAATATGACCACTTCTTCTCTCAGTGCTGGATCGTCATCTAGCCTAGACCTCTAAAGGCCCTGTGCAGACTGCCACTTTCTCTATGAGTTCATATGTGTTTCAGTCTTGTTGTATCTGGAAGTCCTGTTGTATCTAGGTTTGGGTTGTTGTTGCTGCTGCTGCTGCTGCTGCTGCTGCTGCTGCTGCTGCTGCTGCTGCTGCTGCTGCTGCTGCTGTTTTTGTTGGGTTTTTCTGTTTTGGGGTTTGTGTTTTATTTTATTTTGTTTTGCTACCTTCCATTCATACTTGCTCTTACACTATTTCTGCCTCTTCTTTCATGTGCTTTCCTGAGCCCTGAAGTGAAGGATTTAATGGAGACATCCTACTTAGGACTGAGTGTTCCAAAGTCTCTCAGTTTCTGTATATTGTCCAGTCTTGGGTCTTTGTATTTATTCCCATCTATGGAAATGTAAAGACAGAAGCCATAGAAAGTGATTCTCTGATAATGGCTGAGCAAGGCATATCATTAGGAGTACTCTTTTTGTTTGGTTTCTTTAGCAGAAGAATACTTTTGATTTTCCCCTGGATCCATGACCTATATATATATTCTCACATTCTTGGCCCTCCAAACAGTGTAGGCCATAGGTTCTATCTCATGGATTGGGTCTTAAATTCAACCATATAATGGTCGGTTACTCCCACAACTTTTATGCCACTATTAAATCATCAAAACTTACAACCAAGTTACTGGCATAGATCACAGGGTTTGTAGCTAGGTTAGTGTTAGTCTTTCTCTTCTGGTAGCATGAGGGTAAAGACTCTGGGTAGACACCAGCTCAACTTCTCTGTGTTCAATGAGTTATAATGAGTGTTGTCTTCAGAAGTAGGGCCTCAGCCGGGCATGGTGGCGCACACCTTTAATCCCAACACTCAGGAGGCAGAGGCAGGCAGATTTCTGAGTTTGAGGCCAGCCTGGTCTGCAAAGTGAGTTACAAGACAGCCAGGGCAATACAGAGAAACCCTGTCTCAAAAAATCGAAAAAAAAAAAAAAGTAGGACCTCATCTTCAATTTGTGAAGAGCAACCAATAGACTTGACAATAATTTGGGTTGTTTGGGGATTTCTATGGGGTCCCTTTGGCCAACAATGTAACTAAATGTAAACTGTCTCTGACACTGGAGGTTGCATTTGCTGGTTAGAGACGTCTAGTTGGGGTTTTGTCTTCTTCATTACTGGGGATTCCACTTCGATTTCTTTCCTGTATGTATATATAGTAAGAAGATTCTATTGTATGAGGTTTCAGGAAATGATGTTAATGTGACAGTCTGAATGCATCTTCTGGACTTCAGTGTGGCTAGAAAGGCAAGTAAGATTAGAAATTAATATGAGGTTATGGAGGCAGACTTGGGCAGGAAAGTGTTCCAATTAGGACCTTAAAGACCTCAATATAGGGCTTTGGCTCTTATATGGACTAAGTAAGAAGCCATCAGAGGGCTTTGAACAGCACAGTCAAGATCATTTGGAAGCTCTTGGAGTACACAAGAACAGGGCGAAAAAAGAAAAACGGGAAAGCCAGCAAATTATTGTAATACTGGAAGAAATCGCCATGTAAACAATATAATGATAGAAGCCGTAGTAAGTTCAATTCTGGTACAACTGGGCAGACTCACATTTTAGAAATGAGAACATCCTGTGTGGGCTGATGAGAAGACAGATGTTTTCATGGTGAACTTTATCATGTTTTCATGCATATTTTATTTTCATAAAAATAGAAATAAAACTTGAAATCACTAATAATTGTTTTCAGAAAATATTTAATACCTATAGTAAAGAGAAATACATGATAAAAGTGAACACGCTGGGGAATTACCCAAGATGAAAGCTTTTCAAGATATTTATATTCCATATTTATTCAATCTGAATTCAGCATCTATGATAGAGAGCCAGAAGAACAAGATAAACATTTATTTTTTTCATGTAACATTTTCGAAACAAACAATTCAAAAGCGGAAGTCCAGGATTTGAGAAACTAGAATGCTCACAGTTGGTTTGCCTCCAATGCAAAAATCAATACACAATCATTCTTTGTTATTGAAAAAGCCTCCTTGGATTCCATTTCTTAATCTGTGTCAGACTTCTTATAGAGAAAGAAAACAGCACCATCGGGGGATGAGCACAGGTCTCAGAACTAAACAGTTCTGGACTGGAACCAGCTCACTTGGTGATTAACATCGAAAGTTAATTAAGCCACTTCCCCTTCCTTTTCCCTGTGTGTAAGAAAGACACAACACTATCTAAGATTCAATGGCATACTATATCAACTTTAAAAATATTTGCCACGAAATAACTGTAGCTAAGGTGAGACTCTTAAGTAATAAAATGGTAAATAAGGGACTCGTAATGTAGTTCACCTTGCCTACTATGTACAGAACCATGGATTCCATCCCTAACACTGCACCATGAAAAGTGGGCAAGGTGGTATGTACCCTGTAAGTACTTGGCAGGTGGAGGCAAGAGAATCAGAGATTCAAGAGCATCCTCAACAGTATAGTGAGTTCAAGGCCAGCCTTTGCCATATAAAACCACATATATTATTCTGACAGTTCCAGGATTCCCTGCATACTAGAATCAGATCTCAGTTACTTACCATGGCTAACAGGACCTATCTGATCTATTTGTTATCTCTCTAGTCAAACTAATTCATGTTTTAGGGTTAAGACTTTTGCTGTTCTGTCTGCCTAGGATTCTCTTTCGTCAATATACTGATGCATGCCTACCAAGCTCTCTAATTTTATTAATGTTTATGCTAAAATATCACCTTCTTAGTACACCACTACTATCCATTATTGATCTGTCTCAAAGTTGGGTAAGGACAGGACTTTGTAATTCTCAGCTGTATCCACAGTGCCTGAGGCTGCAATCAACGTATGTTACAAATACTTTACAGAACATCAGTGAGACAAAGGTGCATGGCACCCACTGCAATATAGATAGTCACAAAGTGATTTCTATAGAAAAGAGAGGCAAATAAGGAAGAGAGTGGGGGCTGGAGGGAGGGAGGCACCAGAGTTCATATTTGGTAATAGGAAAAGAAACGAGGTGAAAAAAAAGCCCTGGTTATTGAGTGAAGCCCAGCTCCTGAGTCAGTATAAACAAGGCTCTCCTTCCTGCTGTAGAATAAATGACTGGTACAGTAAGCAAGCTGAGCTTTGGATGAGGTTTCTCATAACTCAGTGGTGAGAAAACACTCTTCTTAGCCAAGATGTCCTGGACCAGCTGCCTATATTTATGAAATCAATTTAATGGACACTTCAAGTGTTTTACATTTTATACTCTCTGTGTTGTACTTAAAAAAAGAACCATAAAAAACCTTTTAAAAGCCCCATTAGGAAGGGACTGCTTTAGTACTTAGACAACTAACAGAGCATAGATATTTGAATGTAAACACATTAAAGATTCACTCTTCTTGGGTATTATCTTATTTAGAGTTACTATTGCTTTGAGAAAGCATAATGACCAAAAGCAATGGGTGGAGGAAATTGTTTATTTTGCTTACACTCATACAGCACAGCACAGCACAGCACAGCACAGCACAGCACAGCACAGCACAGCACAGCACAGCACAGTTCATCATCCAAGGATGTCAGGGCAGGAACTCAAACAAGGCAGGAACCTGGAAGCAGGAGCTGACACAGAGACTTAGGAAGAGTACAGATACTGGCTTGTTCCTCATGGCTTGCTTAGCCTCCTTTCTTATAGTTCCTTTGACCATCAGCCCAGGGATATCCCCATCTTCAGTGATCAGGACCCTCTTCTATCAGTCACAAATTAAGAAAAAAAAATGCTCTACGTGTTTGCCTGCCTACAGCTGGATCTTATGGAGGCATGTTCTCAAGTGGACTGCCCTCCTCTCAGATGAACTTAGCTTGTATCAAGTTGACATAAAACTAACCAGGAAAACCATAAGTGGACAAGAAAACACTGATTTTTGTAATTCAAGATTATTTATTGTACTTCAAGGACAATAAGGCAGAATTACAAAGTGATAACATTACTGAGTGTTTCCGGTTATAACCAGTCTCCTTGTTAATGAGTATAATTTAAACAGAATGAGTTAAGATGGGCTGTGTTTTAGATAACTGAATTTCCAGCTTTTTAACTTAAGTTTGAATACCATATATAACATGAGAATTTACACATCAATGATAAAATACTGATAAATACAACTAGTACTGAGAACTATATTAACAGCTTTCTAGATTAGATAAACAACAGTGGGAAAAAAATTTATTTTGTCTTATATGATATAGGTTTCCTTTGTGTTACTCTACAATCATTTGTATTCTCTCTGTCCATTTTTCTCCGTAGCTTTTTCTAAACTTCCCCTAAACTGATGAGTGTAGGTTTTATTCCTTGTGTTCCTAATACAGAATCAACTCAAATATATTTAAAAACCTGTGTTACTTGATTCCCTAACTCTGCTTGCCAGCTCTCTGCCTCAGCATACAGCACAATGAATTCTATGAATAGAGTGACACAGGACACACTTTTAGTCTTTAGTGTTTAAACATCTATGATTGGATTATTAGTAGCCATTAGCTTTCCTTTCCATGATAACCCAAGAGATGCTACTGGGTTGAATCTCCAGTGCAGTAGTCTACTGTTGGCTTCATTAATCTATGAGCAAACTATAAAGCCAAACAAATTTTTGATCCAGGTCATGGTTTCACCTTATATCCACATCTAGACCATCAGTTCTCAACTTTCCTGATGCTGTGACCTTTTAATTCTTCATGTTATGGTGACCCCCCCAACCATAAAATTATTTTCATTGCTACATTAAAACAGTAATCTTGCTTCTATTAATGATCATAGTGCAAATATTTGTGTTTTCTGATGGTCTTAAGCAAAACAAATGGGTCATGACCCACAGGTTGAAAACCACTGATCTAGAATCTATTTGTCACGTTTCTATAGCTATGAATAAAAATACCTGAGGACAACATGAAAGAGAGCTACTGAGAGCAGAGCACTCAGTCCCTGCTTTCTTGGCTCCATGCACTAGGGAAAAACATCATGGAGTTAGAAGCATGGTAAGAATGAGGTTCTTCACACATGATGGACAGAAGGCAGAAGAGGAAGGGACAAAGAACAAGTTATAAATTTCAAAGGCACATCCTTAAGTAACCTACTTTCTAAAGCTAGGTCCCAATTCCCAAAGATTCTGTCAAAAGAGTGACACCCAGTTGGGATCAAGTATTCAACCTATGAACCTCCAGAGGACCACTTTCATATTTAAATCAAAACTCTAAAATGATCTTGAAAATAAAACACTAACTTCCTATAGTTTAAGCTCCATGATATCACTACTGTATAAGCCTGTAATTCTTCTGGTTGGTAAATCAAAACTATTTCCACCAATGTTTAAACAATATCAATAGATAGAATGTCTATTATAGCTTTACAGTCTTGTATAATCCTTTAACAATTAGACATAACATTGTTATCCATAAAGGTGACTAATGAGAACCTTGCAATCCAGTGATAAGTCTGTCTTTGTCTCTGTCTCTGTCTCTGTCTCTCTCTCTCTCTCTCTCTCTCTCACACACACACACACACATACACACACACACACACACACACAGAGAGAGAGAGAGAGAGAGAGAGAGAGAGAGAGAGAGAGAGAG